>OX453069.1:3775702-4089859 GCA_949699795.1 Spicauda simplicius | reverse complement strand
TACACTGAAAGGCGTAGGGGGACAGTCACGCTCCCCAAGAGATGAGCCCGTAAGGGGCGCAGCGCTAGGGGGCACCGGTGGTATCCGTTGGAGGTCCCGGGGTCCCCTGCAAGTGCAGAGGAAGGCCACCGAGGAGGTTTTAGTGGGTAAAAATCCCACATAACCCGGACTCTCCCAAGGCTTCGGTGTACCTTTTGAAGGTTTCTTCCCCGTCAGGTATAGATAACGAATAAGGATGAGATAAAACCAAAATAATACTAAATTTTAAACCAAAAAGGACTTTGAAACTGTAATTTCTATCCAATTCTAATGACTAATTCGCACATCGCTCATTCCATACCTACATAGGTAGTTGTATATTTTAAACATCGAGTTGACAGTCACAAACTTTAAGTCGTTATTTATTCAATTTGGTTATGTAAAATCGGTCGTAATTGGCCATTAATGGTTGGTATCTGAGTGGGTGAGCAGGTTTGGCCTACAATTCGTGACCTCGGAGCTAGTTTGACCCTCCCACGTGTAATGGAAGTTCAGAGGCCATATCGCCATAATTTTAAAGTAGGAAAGGTGCTAAAACCCTCCGTGGTTCCACTCAGGAGGCACCTTTGTCACACTTAATTTTGCATTATAACAGTTAAACTTTGGAAGTGGTTGAACGAGTGTGGTTTGTCCCGGGAGGTATCCCCGCTACATGTATTCTAGCGTAAAGCAGTTTTTGCGTTTGATGATGTGGTTTTCAGCTCACTTTCATATTAGAAGGCCATCTTAGCCCTCGAAAGTAGCGATTCATTTGTGATTAACACAGATACAGCCCTTGTCCTTTATGTAGTTGCTTAGAGATATTCGTGGATGGGAGAAACTATATAGCATCAGGTGGTCTGCATGCATACCAAAGTGACTGCATAAATGGATGACAAAAGCTTTAGTGTTTTTCATTATAGAATAAGCCAAATCAATGTTCATAGGTAGCAGACTATTTGTAACAAAGCACAGGTAATAAAATGAAATATATTTATTTTGTATAGGCCTACGGGTGCTGACAAATTGTCAGTTACAATATTTTTTTACATTACTATTGGATCTGGATTTATCTTTTTTGTATGTACGAGTATAATAGGTACATTATTTTCTTTCCGGTCTTGTTTTTGACATGACAATATATAAAAGCTAGTTCAAGTATCTTACCTTAGATACGCTACACTTTGATACTAAATACTGTAACACAAGAGACTGGAGCTAATTTTTACTATGTAAAAACAAGATGGCAAAGAAAAACAGATATAAAAAGAAAAAGACTGACTTGCCGTATCTTCTCATCTTAGGTCGTGTTCCGATCCGGTGTTAAAAAAATGTAAAAAAAAAATGTGTAACTGACAATTTGTTAGTGCCCCCGTGGGCCTATACATAATAAAGACATTTTATTTCATTTCAAATAATCAACTATGGAAATATATTGAGTATAAATATCGGTATGTAAGTGGTCTGCGTGCCCATTTGATGTCATTTTTTTTTATAAATAATTGGAACAAATATTTATACGGGAAAGAAACGGACAGAACCGATAGATACCTAATTAATGTTTTTGAGGATTAATTATTTTAGCTATACTGCCCCAATAGCTCAAAGACCACATCTAGAGTGAAATCAAAACGGAGGAAATAAGGTTTAAATATATCAAACAGAAAGTATATAAGAATATTCTCAGGCCTTATGAAAGTAAAATACTTATATTTTTATGTTAGATAATAAAAACTTTTTAACAAAAAATATCTACCGACTTCCATGTCACAAAAAAGTAAAAAATAATTTAAATATATTTTGGTCTAGAACATACTCAGTACTTAGTACATAGTCCTGAAGTCGGTGCTCGACATATTTCGCTGGACGACGGTAACTACGTCCTATATGAGCACCGACTTCAGAACTATGTACTAAGTACTGAGTATGTTCTAGACCAAAATATATTTAAATTATTTTTTACTTTTTTGTGACATGGAAGTCGGTAGATATTTTTTGTTAAAAAGTTTTTATTATCTAACATAAAAATATAAGTATTTTACTTTCATAAGGCCTGAGAATATTCTTATATACTTTCTGTTTGATATATTTAAACCTTATTTCCTCCGTTTTGATTTCACTCTAGATGTGGTCTTTGAGCTATTGGGGCAGTATAGCTAAAATAATTAATCCTCAAAAACATTAATTAGGTATCTATCGGTTCTGTCCGTTTCTTTCCCGTATAAATATTTGTTCCAATTATTTATAAAAAAAAATGACATCAAATGGGCACGCAGACCACTTACATACCGATATTTATACTCAATATATTTCCATAGTTGATTATTTGAAATGAAATAAAATGTCTTTATTATGTATAGGCCCACGGGGGCACTAACAAATTGTCAGTTACACATTTTTTTTTTACATTTTTTTAACACCGGATCGGAACACGACCTAAGATGAGAAGATACGGCAAGTCAGTCTTTTTCTTTTTATATCTGTTTTTCTTTGCCATCTTGTTTTTACATAGTAAAAATTAGCTCCAGTCTCTTGTGTTACAGTATTTAGTATCAAAGTGTAGCGTATCTAAGGTAAGATACTTGAACTAGCTTTTATATATTGTCATGTCAAAAACAAGACCGGAAAGAAAATAATGTACCTATTATACTCGTACATACAAAAAAGATAAATCCAGATCCAATAGTAATGTAAAAAAATATTGTAACTGACAATTTGTCAGCACCCGTAGGCCTATACAAAATAAATATATTTCATTTTATTACCTGTGCTTTGTTACAAATAGTCTGCTACCTATGAACATTGATTTGGCTTATTCTATAATGAAAAACACTAAAGCTTTTGTCATCCATTTATGCAGTCACTTTGGTATGCATGCAGACCACCTGATGCTATATAGTTTCTCCCATCCACGAATATCTCTAAGCAACTACATAAAGGACAAGGGCTGTATCTGTGTTAATCACAAATGAATCGCTACTTTCGAGGGCTAAGATGGCCTTCTAATATGAAAGTGAGCTGAAAACCACATCATCAAACGCAAAAACTGCTTTACGCTAGAATACATGTAGCGGGGATACCTCCCGGGACAAACCACACTCGTTCAACCACTTCCAAAGTTTAACTGTTATAATGCAAAATTAAGTGTGACAAAGGTGCCTCCTGAGTGGAACCACGGAGGGTTTTAGCACCTTTCCTACTTTAAAATTATGGCGATATGGCCTCTGAACTTCCATTACACGTGGGAGGGTCAAACTAGCTTCGAGGTCACGAATTGTAGGCCAAACCTGCTCACCCACTCAGATACCAACCATTAATGGCCAATTACGACCGATTTTACATAACCAAATTGAATAAATAACGACTTAAAGTTTGTGACTGTCAACTCGATGTTTAAAATATACAACTACCTATGTAGGTATGGAATGAGCGATGTGCGAATTAGTCATTAGAATTGGATAGAAATTACAGTTTCAAAGTCCTTTTTGGTTTAAAATTTAGTATTATTTTGGTTTTATCTCATCCTTATTCGTTATCTATACCTGACGGGGAAGAAACCTTCAAAAGGTACACCGAAGCCTTGGGAGAGTCCGGGTTATGTGGGATTTTTACCCACTAAAACCTCCTCGGTGGCCTTCCTCTGCACTTGCAGGGGACCCCGGGACCTCCAACGGATACCACCGGTGCCCCCTAGCGCTGCGCCCCTTACGGGCTCATCTCTTGGGGAGCGTGACTGTCCCCTACGCCTTTCAGTGTACGACAACATGCAGCCACAAATGCCGCCATCCAGGGGTTGTTGGCTGGGCGGTTAGAGCTCCCACTCTAGTCGCCTGCAACCCCAGAAGCCCCCTTTCAGTCGCCTCTTACGACAGGTAGGGGATACCGTAGCCGTATTCTAATCCCCGACTAGAGACCTATGCTAATATTATTAAGAAGTAAAGTTTGTAACTTTGTTTATAAGGGGTAATCTTCGGAAATACTTAACCGATCATGATAATTCTTTCAAAATCAGAAAGCACTATTCAGGAGTGCTGGCTATAAATTTTAATAGGATTAAACAAAATATAATTAACGCTCAACAAAATGGGCACGGGTCGGCTAGTTAATTCATAAATGCATAGGTTTGTGAGGATGGCTGTGTGTTTGTTACTTTTCACGCAAAAATTATCAATCGGATTTCGCTGTAATTTGGCACACACATAGTTTATGACCTGGATTTTCCCATGGGATAAGTACTTATTACCGCCGTTTCTGTAGTTCCGGGATCATAATAGGGCTACGGTATCCCCTGCCTGCCGTCAGAGGCGACTAAAAGGGGCTTCCAGGGTTGCGAGCGGCTAGAGAGAGATCTCGAACCGTTCGATCAGATGACCCCGGGAAGGACGGCGGTATGCGTGCTCGAATACCGTCGTAGAGACCACACGGAGCGGTGGGCCCAGCTGCTCACCTGGGAGGTGCCCGATGGGGCAACGCGTTTAGAGGACTCCGGTTGCGTTCCTTTGGAGACTCTGGAATCCTCTTTGTCTCTGAGGACGGCCACCGGGGGGGTTTTAGTGCGGTTAAAATCCCACTTAACCCTGCGTTGCTCCCACGGCGTCGGGTACCTTTCGATGTTTCCCCCTCGAGAAAAAAAGATACTTATTACCATGGTAATCACGACCGAAATTGCATTGCATTGAATTTGCTCGCAAAGCTGCGGGAATAAGCTATTGGTTAGGTATTTCATGATGATATTTAAATTAATTTTACTCATAATATCAAAAATATTTCTTTACTTTGCAGTATCTATTTTACTCATTCTTAGTATTCTATGTATACCTATAAGTTTAACGTACGTGTCTATTCTAATTATTCGGTTTCTTGTGTCCTCTCCAGAGGCGTAATCTTTTTGACATCGAACATATTTCTAACAGGGCGGACGGTCTTCATTTGGGCCTCCAAACTAATTTCGATACAGGGCACGCCAATGGCCCTATCTAACTTTTAGTACCTTCATTGTTTAACATTGCGGCTAATTACAATACCCTTGCCCACAAGCAAAGGGCGTCAACCCACATGCTTATCGGAGCCTAATCGTCGCTATTCTGTTACTTGCTAGCAAGCAGAGCGCGACTTTCTGGACAATGGGATATACTAGACCTGGTGTTCGCTTTCAGCCTGTTGAATGGTCGAACTTAGGTCACAGTGATGCAAAGGGTTCCGGGTTCGATCTCTGATCTAAGCTAAGTGATGAATTTAGATATTTGTTTCGTTACGTTTGCTTTATTGTATTAAGGTGAGTTGGGGTAATATCGGACATGGAGTAAAACCGTAAAATTGAAATTGTAGGCTAATGTAGCCATCTTTTATCAAATTGACCACGTCATACACGTACATTATTTTCATGGCATAGTAGATGAAGTCACACATAAAAAGAAAATGGCCGACTTAAATCTAAAATTTTAATCGTACGATTTTACCCCATGTCCGATATTACCCCAACTCACCTTACTCGTTTTTGAAATCACTGACGACCCAGGATTTTAAGTGACAATGTAAGTTTGTGATGATGCTAAGGTTCTGAAACGGTATCCTTGCAAAACAACAAAAAGGGCTAAACACTGCTTTAATAAAAAGACAGGAGTGATAGTAGTGGCACCGGAATCGAATACCAAAGCAAGTTATTGAACTAATTAGCGTATAAAATATCTATAAACAATATATCTAATGGGATTGATTCATGTGTGTATTAGAAATTAATTATCACTGCTTTTCGGTGAAGGAAAACATCGTGATGAAACCTACTTCTTAAAAAAAAAAGAGTTCTTAAAAAAAAAAAGTTCTCGGAGGTGTGTGAAGTCCACCAATTCGCACTTGGCCAGCGCGGTGGGCTATGGCCTAAACTCTCTCATTCTGAGAGAAGACCCGTGCCCAACAGTGGGACAGTAATGGGTTGACGAGAGAAACAATATATCTAATATATCTATAGCGTATAAAATATATATCTTAGTAATTTTTTTTTTATCTAATTGACATAGCAAACGAGGATGCAGTCCACTGGATGATAAGTGGTCATTGCCACAACAAAAATCAATGATCTAAAAAATGTATTAATGTTAAACTGTTTTCCGTGTTTAAATCTATAATAATAATTTTCGTCATGCTGGGATTAACCGACCCCGTGAGATTCCCTTTTTATATTATTTTTAATTTGGCATTTTGTTTCTTTTTAAATTTAATTTATTATTTTGTATATACATATAATTAAGTTATATTATATCTTAATATTAATATAATTTTTATTAATTAACGTCAATAATGTTTTAATCTTACTACGATAAAGTAACTATGCCTATGTAAAATATATTTAAACTTTATTACACATTAAAGCATATGTATTATTTCTAAACTGCGTAGATTCGATTGATTGATAACTACAGGAGGAGATGCTAAAATAAAGATTAATACCAGTATTATTAAAAAAATATAAAGACAAATCTATTGCTTCAATACGGTGTAGGTAATTATTTTATCAACTAGGCGTAGTTTCCATTTTGTTCCATATTTGTACTGTGTCATTATCCTGGTAGATGTGACCGAAGTGGGCGACTCACGATATAACAAAGTTTCGAAATATATTTCGTTTCCCTTTAAAAGGTAAAACATATGTCAAGGTGGTAAAACCAGTGTACTTCGACCGAGGAAGTACCACCGCCACACCTATTTCTAGCATGAAGCATTTTCTTGCGTTACGATAGAAAGGTGTGGTTGCCGGCACACTTTCACATGAGGCGACCATCACAGTCCTCGGGAGTAGCAACGCATCTGTGACTGACTTCAGATCGAACCCATGTTCTGTATGTAGTTGATTACAGATGTCTATGGACGGCAGTGGGCACTTACTTAGGTGGACTGCATGCTCGTTTGCTACTTCAGTCAGATAAAAAAAACGTCGCATGAAGCATAAGTACCAGGCTAGCATATATTAAAACGGACAAACACTGATCGATTCTGATCCGTAACTCGTAAGCCAAATCAAAACGGGTTAGCCAACGAAAGTAAAGCCTTGGACAAGGCCGAGTGGAATGCCACGATTATTTCCGGCACCGTAAACGATTCCTAGAAGAATTCCGAATGAAATGTAAAGATGCGGATTGGGAAATTGATGTTAGTCGGACGTGACTGTCATTCCAATGTATGAGTATGTTCCAATGTATGTATGAGTACATCTATACAAATGATATGAAGCTAACAAAATCGTACGTGAAAAATTACCAATTTTCAGTATGAAGCTGTTGATTGTAATAGCTATTTAGAAACTTATTTAAAAAGTCTAAATAGCTATTACAATGATTTTCCATAGATCGTTTTTCTTGTCGTAAGTAATCAATGTTTGTATGTCCATAAAACTTCTAAGCTTCGTACTGCAAATTGGTAATTGTTCACATACGTTTTCGTTCTAGGGGCCCGTCGAGATAGCTTACAATCTGGATTAATATGGGATCCCCATTATCATAGAAAACGTGCTACAGGGGGCGCAGCCGCGGAAATAAGTAATACATTATTTCCGCTGACATCAGTACAAGCTGGATAGGCTTAAAAGGATATTAAGGCTATTTGTCATGGATACTTGACTCTAATAACGTTATTTAATATCAAAGAATTCCGGCGTGAAGCCTTGAAGGTGCGCAAGCGCTGACCGCACACTTCCGCGCCTTAAGGAACTGACACCTTTATTATACCTAATCTTTAATTTTACTAAATACTCCTAACTTACCTATTTTTAGGGTTAAGCGTTCTTACCTTTTTTATTTGAGTGAAGTAGCAAACGAACATGCAGTCCACCTGATGGTAAGTGGTTACTGCCGCCCATGAACATGTGCAACTTCAAATAGAACATGGGTTCTTTCTGATATCAATCACAGATGCGTTGCTATTTCTGAGGGCTAAGATGGTCGCCTCATGTAAAAGTGTGCCGTTTGGTGGAAGAGTGTAGTTGCCAGCTTATTTTTATGTGATGCGACCATCTTAGTCTTCGCGAGTAGCAATGGATCTGTGGTTTACTTTAGATAGAGCTCTTGATCTGTATGAAGTTGCTTACAGATGTACATGGGCGGCAGTGACTTAACATCAAGTGGACTGCATGGTCGTTTATTACTTTCCTTTTATATAAAAGTACAATTTAGTTTTTAAGTAAATATTGTAGATTTTTACGAAAATAAAGTAGCAAACGAACAAATGAGGGAAGAGAGAGGTACTTCGTAGTAATGATAGCCTAATGACTGTACCAGCCTCTTAATTGAGGGTCCGAGGTTCGAATCTCAGATACGTATCATCATTGAGTTTAAACCAAAAACCTCAAAAACGATACACGTACTAGAAATTTATCATTTCTATTATGTTAAAATTCAATGCGGTCAATTGAAGACGCTGCATCCCAAATCTTGAATAAAATATTCCATTGGTCACCTCCTACATCATTCACAGGAAAAGACCGAGTGTTACTATTAGAGCCTACCACGACACATAATTTAAATGCAAGTAAATTGACAGATAATCCGAGTCTAATGCAAGTTTCACTTAAGAACTAGATCGACCTATAAAAGTTGCGTTAAGGGAAGCCATAATATATTCTTTTAGCTCTATACCTTTACTTGCCCTACATTTGGCATGCTAATAAGTAATACTGACGTCTGCAAAGTATTGTAATGTCTCAAATTAGATTACAAGTTACAGAAGAAGTTTGTTAAGGTGGTAGAATCAGTATAGTTCGACCAGGAAAGTACCACCGCCACACCTTTTTCTAGCGTGAAGCATTTCTTGCGTTTCGATGGAAGGCCGGCACATTTTCACATGACGCGACCATCATAATCCTCAGAAGTAGCAACGCATGTGTGATTGACTTCAGATGGAACCCATGTTTTTTATGTAGTTGATTACAGATGTCCATACGGCAGTGACCACTTACCATCAGATGGACTGCGTGCTCATTTGCTTCACTTCAGGCAGATAAAAAAGTGCTTGTTAGGTGCGGGAAATATCTAACATAATAAAACCGGCCACGCGCGAGTTGGACCCGCGCACAAAAAGTTCCGTACGTATTACCTATGAAAAACGGAAAAAAATTGTCTGTTGTATGGGAGTCCTCATTCAATATTTATTTTATTCTGTTTTTTAGTATTTGTTCTTTTAGTTGCAATGGAAATATCATCTCCGAAAATTTCAGCTGGCTGGCTATTACGGTACATGACATACAGCCTGGTGACAGACAGACAAACAGATCGCCAGACGGACAGCGGAGACTTATTAATAGGGTCCCGTTTTTACACTTTGTATATGGAACTCTATTGAGCCGGTTTATCCGTTGTACTTCAGGGCACAATAAGTTTATTAATATTTTCTACAACTACCAAGTCCTTAAAACTTGTCTTTTTACATTCATAGTTATTAAGTATTAATTACTTCAAATATTTACCACTTCGGAATTGAGTTATCGCCTATCAGCCAATGTGTTTGGCGCAGAATTCCATCTCGCCTATACAATAGCATTCCGTTCGAAGGAAATCCATTATGTTTTTGTCCATATCTTTTGAGCCAGACTTAAGTATGAATTATTTTAAGTTTAAAGGGTTCCGTATTATATAATGTTACATTTTATGTTAAGCATATTATTTTTCATTTAGCAAAACAGAGCTTTCTATGTAATAAAGGTGGGTCATATCCAAATCGCTTTTTTTGGAGTGAGTTGGAATGATTTATATATGGGTTTAATCACATTTTAATACGGGGTTGATATAGGAAAAACATTGTTTTTAGGTAAAGTCCTACCATGAAAACTGAGTTAAAAATAATGTATTAAATTAGCAATGTCATAAAATGATGTAATATGTTAGATAAATTTAATCTTAATACCTAATTTATTTTGATATCGTAATTAGATAAGTAAATACAACTTTAATTGTAATAAAATAGCAAGTAACAAAAGTAAATTGAATTCTACGCTGAAACAGTTATTTTATAATGGTTTATGTTTTTAACGCATTTAATTTTAATATAAATTTAAGTTAGTTATTCGACATGAGTTATAGACATAATAATATGCAAAAATTAAAATGTCCAGTAAAGTTGAAATAAAAACGTCTTTCCCTAAATATATATAAAGGTCTGAATCCACGATATGCTATAATATTTTTATATTATAGGTAATCCTTATTTCTGACAAAAATAAAGGAAATATTTCACTATATTCCAAGATTACGCTATATGGTAATAATCTTTAATTTTCAACCATTAATGCGATACCCTAAAAGTTATCCCTGACGTCATTTTGCTATCTCTTTCTATAGCTCTAGTTTGAAAAGGATGCAAAAAGGTCCAGAACATTCAATTGCAGGTATGACAATTATAGCAGGCGTGCAGAATTGCATTCCTCCGAGAATTCCGATCATTACAATAAATATCTATGTAAATAATATTTTATTACCAATAACAGTAATGTTTTGGTTAACAAATAATTTCAAAATATAATTATATTTCAATTAAATGATTTAAATTAAGGTTGATTTTTTTCGTTTCGATCATTTTTATAAACACTAGCCATCTATAAAAAAATAATGCTTTACAAATTACAGTCGGTCTTGTTGAATACTAAATAATTTTAAAATTGACATTTTGATTTTCTTTTTTGTATTATGGCAGAATTTTTCAATTATTTTAGTTCACTTATTTTATTTATACACTGTACATAATGACGGTTTCAAATTAATGGAATGCTAGAAGCGTATACGTTTATTATTTATCTGTGCATTTAAATTTGAAAACAAAAAACATATGCTTGACGTAAAATCTATAAAGTTATAGAAAATTCAATTTATCCAAAACATGGCTAAGCGTGTGAACGTCCCAGGTCCCAGTGCGTTTCGAGAAGCACAAATAAATGTAAATAAACCTATCATAAATCAGTGGCAGTTCGCTTCAAGGTTACAGCATGTTCGTGCCCTATGGTTTTCCCGCCATAAATGTTTCCTGTTATTTTATCTGTATAAATAAAAATCATTGTTTGTGTTTGTCTGATTTTTTTAAACCTTTGATGGTTTTGGAGACATGATCCAATGGCCAGTAACCCGTCCCAAAAAAACTATATGCAACTCGGTTATTTCCTTGGCCTCACCCGTTTTGGTCAATCTTCGGTGGTAATGAATACCTATCCTCTGTGTTAACCTAGGTTATGTGTGTGGCAATTTAAGTAATATCCGACCAGTAGATTTTTGTGAAAGACTAATAAACACGCATGAATCCTTACAGACTTTGCCTTTATAATATCAGAAAGGTAAGATTGATGTCTTATTTTCTGAGTAAACAAAGGATATTTGACTAGTTTTTCATTTTGATTTCTTTATAATTTACTGCAAGGTATGCTGCGTACATCTAGTATTTGAAATTAATTCATTCAACATGTACAGAGTAACACATAGACTGATGAAAATGTTTTTTTGTATGACACATCTATAGACATTAATAATATTAAAATATTTTCTAATAGTAAAAAAATGGAGTCATTTTTCAATCTTGTCTGTGTCGAATACACAAAGAGAGTAAAAATATATTTTCATCATTCATATATTTGACCGGGGATCAAACTCGGAACCCTATTTGTGTCAGAAAGATGTGACGGTTACTCACGATTTGCGGTTTTTAATTTATTTATTACCGACATTTTCATCTATGCAACTGATTGGAAATATGAGCAATTAAGAACTTAAAAAACCGCATTTCGTTAATACCCTACACATGAAATAGTAGGTACAGATATAAATTAAATTTTACTCTTAATACGTGTAATAAACAACATTTCCTTCGTTGAACGTTTAGCAAAGTGCAAGGCTGAGCGTGTGAACGTCTGGAGGTTCGAGAAATACAAATAAATGGAAATACAGAACGTCATAAATCACTGGCCGTTGACTACAAGGTTACAACGTACTTGGGCCATAGTAGAGTTGTATGGAATTAATTAGAGAATCGGTTAATATTGAGTTAGGAAGTCTATAAAAATTGAATTAGATTAATTTTACTTTTATTTTTATGAAATTGGGGTTATAAAATGAAATGAAATGTCTTTATTTTTTATAGGGCTACGGGGGTACTTACAAATTGTCAGTTACATTTTTTTTCTTACACTACCACCGGATCGGAATACGACCTCAACTAAAAAGATCTGGCAAGAAACTCAGCGGGTTTGTCTGTTTTGTTATTTATTTATATGTAACTTTATTTAAATATTATTACAATCATATTTTTTACATAAAAGACAAGTTTAAAATCATACATGAGAGTCTGTTGTATGATTTTTGACTAATATTTTCGAGTATTGACCCAATAGAATATGTCAAAAAAGCGGTTTTTGATTTCTTTAATGCCGATAATGGCCACTAAGAGATTGAAAAAACAGCAATTATTTTATACGCATTAAACATTACAATAGTACAGATATAAATTGTAATTAACTATTCATACGTGTAATAAACAACATTTCCTTCGTTGAACGTTTAGCAAAGTGCAAGGCTGGGCGTGTGAACGTCTCGAGGTTCGAGAAATACAAATAAATGGAAATATAGAATGTCATAAATCACCGGCCGTTGGCTACAAGTTTACTACGTACTTGTTCCTTGGTAGTTGTATCGTTGTTAGGGAGGCAATTAAATGAAGAGTTTTGTATTTAGTTACGGATTGCATCAAGCATCGCACGCTGCATGCACTACCTCATAATATACTGTTTTATTTATTAAACGACATATTTTTATATGAGGCGAACATTTTAGTCCTCGGGCGCATACTCGGTTGGTATTTCAGTCTTATTAAAAAAACTTAAAAATTAAGAAACCTTAATTTTGTACTATTTATTTATACCTGCATTAAAGAAAGTGGGAAGTACTTAAGATACATTGCAAACCATTCTACAAAATACAGATAGGACATCCGTCATTTTAATAGCCAATCCCAAGGAAATCTTCACAGCTCTATGTAGAGATTCGCTCCGGTCGTTTATTTGCAATCTACCTACATACATACTAGGTCTTTTCATTTGCAAATTTTATATTAAAAAAAATGTCTGTTTCTTACTTGCCTGTAAAGCGAAAAAAAAACTTCTTTCTTTTTTATTTTAGATTCCCTTTTTAAATTATATTTTTGGAAATAAATTTGAATACTTGTAAACGCGAATGATAATAATACCTATTTGTTTTGGGCTTCCAGCACTAAATTGGCCTTCTAAATTGGTCTAACATTGCATATAGATTTCAACAGGGAAAGGAAAATTGGGATTGAAAATTACATATGTGTATAAGTATATGTACGTATATAAATATTTATAAGTTTATTATATCGCTATGGACTACAAATATGATGTTTTTCGGCCAACTATATGATTTTCGCATGTTTTACTCCCCGAAGATTATATTAATTGCTTCAACAGTAAATAAATTACTTATGAGTTGATGACAGAAAGTATCTATTAACTTGTAATCGCATATTATCGAGGTTGCCAAGATAATTAGTAGCCATGTGAAGTACAAAATTACCTCTCAAAACAATTGAGCACGCACGTAAATTGCCTCCAGTATCATAGCGTCTTACTTTCGCAATGTCTTGCAATAAGGTTGCATAAAACGGCATTTTCAATGGAATGTCCATAACTAACCTTTCAGTAAAGAAAGTAAGTAGGTTACTTAGTACGATAAGGCTGCTGTTTGATAACAATTTGGGTTTAATTTGGAGTAGTTTTGTGTTTATTGCACTAAATAGAGGGCCTGTAGAAATGATCCATAAGATAAGGCGACATAACAACATACTGTTGCCATTATAATCATAATTACCTATCAAATAGATAATACGTAATTTATAAAAAAAAACACGTTAAAAACTATATGTCTAAGTCAAAAAAATATACTTCCATGGTTTACGTCCACGTTTTAAAAAAATAAAATATTGGCCCTATTGAAATATACAGTAACAAATAAAACTTAAAAAAATAACCTGAATACGCGATCAATGTCATCAATGGCGCCAAAACTTCCCGCCAATTCAGCCGCCATGACACAATACCAAACAACGAAAATAAAATCTCACGAGCAAACGAGAGGAATGTTCACGATAGCTTTGCCGAGTATATTGTACTTACCTGTTACTTGGAATTCGTTGTAGATACGTTGAAACCGGTCCCGTCAGCTGACAAAACTGAATTACTAAAATGGTCGCCGTTGCCGCGTAATGATAACCTAATCTTATCCAGCCTTTATATAGGTATTCTATTGTTTGTTTATTAGTGATAATAGTCATAATTAATTGAAACATTGTTGAGATGATCTTTGAAATCTTATGGATAATAAAGCGTTCTATTGTTTCGTAATCCGTGTACAGTAAGTTAATCCTTATTGTTTTATAACATTACTTTAAAATAGGTCGCATTATAATTTTACTTCTACACATTGGTTGTTTTATTTTATTACTACCAGTAACTTTAGCACGAGTTTTTTTCGTTACTTCAAAATGATCATTGTTGACGTTTTCACCCATTCATTTCAATGTACATTGCAAATTACCGTCTACTTTTGCCGACAAACGAAACCTATCATCGTTTTGAGTAATAAACTCGTACTTAGGTTACAGCTGAATCTTACATTTTTTACTTACTTCAATGTTTGAAAATTTTGTGAAGAATGTTAGGTTTAAAGCTAGAGGCTAGAGGTATTGTTGTTCCCCTATTTCTGTATTGTATTTTCTATGTTAAGCACAGTTGTGTTTGGATCTGAAGGGTGTGGTAAGGGAGACATGCATATGCATGCTCAGCCCTCCATAGTAGTAACACGACTCTGGCCGACCTTATTCTCAATCTAAGTAATGTTATCTGGGTCAATTACAACCATCCAAAAGCGGCAGTGTCCACGAACCATCAAGCGGGCTTTGTGCTCGTTTTTTACCTCTATATAAAAGAAACGAACATGAAGTGGGGTCTACTAGTCCAAATAATCTACTAACAACTTTTAGCTAAAGGTACTTATATCTTATCTGTGATCTAAATAGTATATATCCTTTTGCTTCCAGCTTTTTGATGGCCTGCATGATTACTAAATTCCAATAAAGATAAAACCGTCTAGGTCTTGTTAGAATTTAGTCAATCAGATAGGGTTAGTTTATTATGCCTATGAAATAAAGATTTTTATCTTTTAGTCAATGCGTTCGGTAGTTTATAAGGCAATCAGTGATTCTAAACATGATACTGCCTGACGAAGAGGGCGAGACGTCTCGAAGGTATCCATCCTTAAAGGTTCCAACTAAATCGCATGTGATATTCTTCTTCGATATAATCAAAGTTGCGGAGCTCCGATCGCTTCGGCGGTTCGAACAAGAATTTTGTGATATCGGCGGGCGCTCGCCCTTTTACAACAAAGTTGGGTGGGGTAACAGTAACACTCATTTATGCAGGGTAGACTAAATTATCATCTCTAGAAATCACAAAATATTGGTAATTTAATAAACAAACAATTTTCGATCGTTAACTTATCAAAAAAAAATATTTTCAGCAACTTGTTTTTCGTAAATACGTGGTGTCCCGACATGCCTTACCTAGAATAGGTGATCAAATTTAATCCCTAGATGAAAAGGCAAGGGAAAATTAACTACGTAAACTATTTCTATCAGAAGCAGTCAGACACAGACAAATAGATATAGAAAAACCTATTTTTAGCGTGAAGTTGCGCTAAAAATAGGTGTGGCAGTGCTACCTTCCAGGCCGAACCAAACTTATTGTACCTGCAAAGAAGTTAGGTAATAATTTTCCGGAGTAAAGCTAAATAATTATATTGTTTTGCATCTTTATCTCGTCACGAAACTTGGAATAATAGCAACCGAAGAATTTCGTGAGTCATATCAAAACTAGGGAGTGGTTAGATGATTTACTGTGCCATTACTGTGCCATTGAATTTACTCCAGAATCGTAATTTTACAAACAATAACAGTGTTGCAAATATTTGTAAATTTAGAGTACCAACTCTAATTGTCTCGTTGTTCACAAGTCGTTGAGGAGGTGAAGACATAATTTTGTATATGATATGCATGATAACGAAATTGCGTAAATCAAAATTTTAATTGTGGTGCAAATTTAATCTTCTCAGTAGAGGTAGAATCCCTATCCGTTAATGTAAGAAACATATTGTTGGTGCCTCCGTAGCCAAAAATAAACAAGTTCATTTCATAGATCGCCATACAGTTACGGTCACCGAGTCATTGATTTTTCTAATCTGATCATTTATGGTAATTGACCTACTTACATAGACAAATAAACGTAAAGATAAATCATAATTTATTACAATCTGTCTTAACCATAGACAATAATATATATAGTTTTCTTTTTCTAGAGGTTAGCATGCTTTTAATCAGGTCGGCAGAAAATTATGACATGGAAGTTTAAAAGTAATAAATTCTATAATTTATGTGATTTTTGGATTACTCATGGTTCTTTATCCATTTACCTATTACCTACACTTTCTTGTTTTAGTTAAAACGTAGATATAGAAGTAATAAACACGAATTTGATATTAAATTACATCGTAAAATGTACTATTTTAATGTTAAATTAAAAATGATTTCAATACAGTAATTTATTGAATAAATATTAATAATTTTGATCAGACTTACTGCGGTAGTTCTATTTAGGTACCTACATTTTGCTCGTTTTCTGTGGGAGTGAAAATAATTTAAATAATATTATAAATACGTAAATTTGTGAGGTTTGTCTGTTTATTACTCTTTCACGTAAAAACTCAATCGGATTTCGATGATATTTGGCACACATAGTTTATAATCCAAATTAAACACAGAATACTTACGTGGTAGACGAGAATACCCTAATACGCAATAAAAAACTGGCACTATTTAACTTATTAATACCAGTAATTTTATGTCCTCCATGATTTATACAAATTCTAAGACGGAACCCAAAAAATCTCAAGCTGCTGGAAGAAATTTCATTTTGAAATAAGCAGTCCTTTGTACTGTATTTACATTATGTCTGTTTTTATGTATTCTCTGTGTACAAAAACCTATAAATAAAAAAAAATAAAAAAAAATCTCGTAAATTAGGTACCATATATTAGACACAATTAATGATGTATCATCGAAATTCTAATTTATTAAGTTTCTACGACCCGTTAGAGGCGAATTTAGTTGACCTAGACACTATGGTGATTTCCATATATTTATGGCCAATACCCTGTTTTGGCGCGGTTTAGAAAATTTGTCTTATATGTTTGTGCGCAATCCTATCTTTGTGTAAGTCTTGCTGTAGATTTCTATGTGTGATGATATTTTCATTATAATGAGAGAATGTAATCAGGGGGTTTATTTAAAAAGATTAAACAAAAATTATACAAACTACATAAAATTTGAGAATGTTTATTCAAGTAATGTTCTGTAGTAGATGATTTCGTTCTGAAATTCGAATATTTGTTTTATATGCACGAAAAGGTTAAATCTTTTTAGCCGACTTCTCGAAGGAAAAAGGTTATGTATTCGTCCTGTATATATTTTTGTAATCTTATAAATTGGAGCGTTTCTATCGGCATTATTCAAGTGTGTGGGAAGAGCAGTAAAAAATAGCCAATGTTTTTTATATATTTGATGTATGGGCATTGTATATTTAATAAAATGTTGCGGAAATTGAACAGTCCACATCACTACATCAATGTGTAACAATGGTAGCAACATTATATGTGTCTTTTATTAACTCAATACTAGATAATTATTTTTCGTGCAGTATGAATACCCTCTTATAATGCTTGCATTGTGGTTACAATGTACGGTTACTGCATCTGGCATACATGACAACGGTTTTGCCAATTGCAGTCGGTCGCGCTTCGCTGCCTTCAAGGGTTACTGGAAAACCGTTGGAATTTAAATTTCATTATGGCAATTACTATTATCCTATGTCGATTTTGTATCACCAAATGTAATAGGTATGTATTTATATTAGAATTCCGAGGAAATCAAACACTGGTAATAAAATTGATAATTTTTAAACTCATTCGTAAAATATAAGTACTTGTACCTACTGTTTTGTTTCTTTTATACTAAAATTGTCCACGTAACTGTGTTTAATTGACAAAGGGACTTAACATAAATATATTAGCACCAGATAACAGTAATAAAACAGGTTTATCGTTACTAGCAGATTACATTAGGCCATAGTGTTACTGCGTATTGATGACTTTAAACTCGAGTAATGTAAAGACTTCCGAATGTTTTGGATTCGACTGTTGCTTGCTAATATTAGGAGTAAATAGTTGATTGTTGAGTTGATTTAAAAGTACCAGTCATCTGTATTGTAGCAGATCTCTAGTAACTAGCAGATTAGGTCATAGTCCAACTGCGTGTTGGCAACTTCATACTCATTTCAAAACGCAGATTTAATTTATTATTATTGGATTCGACTGATTTTTCATCTAAAAAAACAGTTCTCGTTCTAAAATGCAAAAGGATTTTGTAATGTCTTTGGCCCGACTGCTGCTTATTAACATTTGGTATACTACGATCCAAACATACTAGTCATCTGTATTGTATCAGATTTTTTGTAACTAGCAGATTATGTCAATAATAATATTATACTTGATTGAAAACGCACAAGGACTGTCTTGGATTCGACTGTTGCCTGTTAATATTAGATGTGCTTTAATTTAAAGTAACGTGTTGACGTACTCGTTTTTAAAACGCAAATATACTAGTTATATTATAGCAGATCTATAGTTGCTAGCAGATTAGACCATAGTCTAACTGCGTAATAAAAACATTAAACTCGTTCTAAGACGCACAAGGACTATGGACCGTTTTGGATTCGACTGTTGTTAGTATTAGTAAGCTATAATTTAAAACAGTTACCATACATTGAAGCAAATATCTAGTTACTAATACTTTAGGTCATAGTAACTGTGTGGTGACAACTTCATTCTCGTTCAAAAACCCAGGTTTACTTCAGTCTGTTCTGGATTCGACGGTTGTTTGTTAATATTAGATGTGTTATGATTTAAAATCTTATATATAAAATTCTCGTGTCACAATGTTAGTCTGCATACTCCTCCGAAACGGCTTGACCGATTCCTCTGAAATTTGGTAAGCATATTGGATAAGTCTGAGAATCGGCTAACATCTATTTTTCATACCTCATAAGGGTTATCCACCCTTAACATTTTTTTTAATTTTTTATATGGCAAAACAACGTTTGTCGGGACAGCTAGTTGTTATATAAATTTCAACGAGGATGCTTAGCGCTCAAAACTTACTATGAACGACGTCGCTTATCACCACGGACTGCGTGCTTATTTACAACTTCAATTTAATAATAAAAAAAGATGGCGCGTAACAGAAAAAGATGGCGCGTAATGAAAAATAAAAAAAGATGGCGCGTAACAGAAAAAGATGGCGCGTAACGAAAAAATGTTACACTAAATTTTTTTCCTACCCCGATAAAGAAGTTTCACTTCAAAAACAATTCCTTAATTAAATTTAAATTAAAATCCTGTGTGTATACTTAGGTTCATACGAAATTGAATCTATGTGTAAACTTCGGTACCAGCGATTCCTCCTTTATATCCTTTTACTCCTCCTTTAAATCCAAAGAACCCGAGATGAGTCAGTGATGTTCTTACGTAATTAAATAGTTGTCAAACTCGTATCAATGCGTGCCATTTGTAGATGTTACAAAACATTACGAAGTGCCCGCCAATAATCACTAATTATCTGGGAACATTTCTGTGTCACTGACTGGTCAGAGTATCCGCTCAGTAGGGTTGGTAAACATCGAGTTTGAAAGAATAAAGCTATCAATTGGTATGAAGTATAATAAAAATATATGTATAAGAAAATAATGAGCGATGTGGCGAAGTAGTCACTTTTGAAATCTGGCACGCAGTGGCTCCGGGTTATATCCCCGGCCAGACAAATAACTGGTGAATTTTTAATAGGGATTTATATAAATACAACAGAGAAAGTAACTAAAATTAATTAACATTAACTACACTAAATAAAAACTAAACTTATAAATAAATAACAACACGGAGCTTATTATTATAAATAAAACAAGCCATTTAAAATTGCCGAGTGAGGCATGGTTCCCAAAACACTGGTGAATTTAAATTTAATGATGAATTGATATTTATTAATTATTATTGTCCTGGGTCTGGCTATTTGTATATTCGTCGATGCTTCCATGTCAACCAAGACACATGAATATTGGATGACGAAAGCGTAATTTAATTATTTATTATTAATAACATACACACACCAAATTAATACATACAATTATTTTATTTTACTTGACGGGCCGACCTTTAATGCAGAGGAAACTATACCGGTCTGGTGGAAGTCTTAGATTCAAATTAGATACGGTAAGGGCAAACGTTTGGATTTTTATTCTCAGTCTTCATGTAGGTATGTGTGTGTATGTGTCCGTGCGTGTGTGTGCGTGCGTATGAGTGGAAAGCTTTAATCATTTATTTTTCCAGTTTTACTACGTGTTAGTAGATGAAGGTCTTTAAAAGATATTTTAACCGTAATATTAAGGTTTAAGTACCTATTTGATAAACTTAGGTACTCACGCAGGTAATTATTAAGCACAACTTTTTACATACTTTGCTATTTAAAACGAGTATGGTTTAACCGGGGAGGTACTATCGCCACACCAAATTCTAGCGAAAAACTGGAAAACTTTCGGTGTAAGTGTGTGGTTGCCGGTTCTCTTTCATATGACGGGACCATCTTAGGCCTCAGGAGGAGCAACGTGCCTAATTGACTTCCGACAGAACTCCTGTTCTATGAAGTTCCTTACACAAGTTGCTGTCCTTGGGTGGCAATGAGCAGCTATCACCAAGTGCACGTTTACTTCCTATTTTTTACACAAAAAAGTAAATATTTATTATGCAATTTACGCACCCTCTTTGTTTGACAAATAATCAAGTTTATATTTACATCTTGAAGATGGAAAAAGAAATTTAGATAAGACATTTAATTATGTGCAAAAAGTATATAAAATGTGTTTATGTAAATAAGTATAATAGATAAGATTCCGACGATGGGTACTTTACGTAAATTATGCAAATTTATACAGGTTCCTTTGAGATTGCAGTGTTTCAATGACTGTAAATTTATTTTAAATGTCTGAGAATGTTTAAATTGTTTTTATTTAAAGTATAATGGCAGGTATGTACAGGTAACCTTTGCGTATGTTTAAGGTTCGTTTAAAAAGTGTATATGAAGTCTAAAATATCTTAAATTGACCGACAAAAAACGGGACTAAATTGTATAAATCAACTTGATACTTTTTTAAACATTTTCTTTGCCTTAATATATTTCATGTTTCTTATTTTCATTAGAACATTTTCACTTTGAGACACAATTGTGTCACGGCTTTCTTATATCTCCAAGAGATGAACCACGAGTATTTTTGAATCAAGCCTTTGAACTTTTCTCAATATATTAGTGTAGAAAAGCGAACTTATGTTTGTAACTGATACGACTTAAGTTATATTTTTACACAAAATCAATGACCATAATATTAGAATTATTTAATTGATTAAATAGCCGATTTAATTTAAAGTATACATACAGATGTCGCTGCTAATTTCCAGAATTTTGGTACTTATTCGTCTCCTAAGACATCCAAGATAAGGAAGTGTTTCAAGACCAACACCACTCAGCAAAAGCCCACATAGCAAGAACTTAATCTAATATTACGTTTACTACGTAATTTTACTAGCCTATTCCTGCGACTTCGCCCTATTCGGTAACGTTAACCACAGTTATGTATGTTCCGTTTTTATCCAGGTCAAAACCAATCAGACTGCCAAATTCAGCAAAAATTCGACTAGTAGTTTTTGAACGGAAGAAACGGAAATCTGTGGCACGTGCAAAAAATGAAAATACACACATATGTTCGAAAAGCGTTGTCCTTTTGACGTAGTCAGGAAATACATAGATAGATAAAACATTTAATTCATTAATAATTTATGAAATAAATTTTAAATAATTTTAGAAATCGAAATTCACAGGTGGTAGAACCAGTGTAGCTCGACCGGGGAAGTACCACAACCACACCTATTTTCAGTGTGAAGCATTTCTTGCGTTTCGATGGAGGGATGTGGTTGCCGGCACATTTTTAGATGAGGCGAGCACCATAGTCCTCGGGAGTGGCAACGCATTTGTGATTGACTTCAGATGGAACCCACGTTCTGTATGAAGTTGATTACAGATGTCCATAGGCGGCAATGACCACTTACCATCAGGTGGACTGCATACTCGTTTGCTACTTCAGTCAAATAAAAAAATAAAAAAATAGAACTAAGCCGTGGCAACCCTATTCCGCACTGGTATAACAGGTGTCGAATCCGTTATCCGCCAAACAAGTTCCGATGCGACTTGTTAATACACTATCAATTAATGCTTGTGCCCCATTAAGTAATTATTGGGCTCCTGTGCATTTCTGTATCTCGAATGCCTGCTTACTTTATTGCACTTTGTATAGCGAAAAGGATTTTGCCGTGATCGTGGTATGCAAATGGGTCGAAATATTGGCAGGAAAAAAATCGCGTATCGTGTGTACCCGTTATATATTAGTATATTAATAATGCCCGTTATTTATAATATAATAATAATACTCGTAATACCCGTTTCCGGTGAAGGAAAACATTGTGAACAAACCTACTACCTAACCTACCCACACCCGAGAGATCTTTAAGAAAAAAGTTCTCGGAGGTGTGTGAAGTCCACCAATCCGCACTTGGCCAGCGAGGTGGACTGTGGCCTAATACTCTATCATTCTGAGAGATGGCCCGTGCCCAGTAGCGGGACAATAATGGGTTGACGAGAGAACACCCGTTACGTGTTAGAATAATCGTTTAAATTAGTTGTACCATAGAACTACGTAAACATAGCTTTACAAAATTGTTATGTATTTATCTCGCCGCGCTAAATCCGATTTTTTTTGTCAGACCGATAAACTGTGTGTGGATTGTCATTGATTTAATGAAAAATATTGTCTCTTTGAACTTAAAATAATGGTTATTTTACAGTTATTGGCATTTTTTTTAAGTAATGATTTCATAAGTTGCTAAGTTTTTGTAATAGTCAAATAGGTCACTATAAAGTAAAGATCTTATATTTTATTGCATTTATAATTAAAATCATTACGTACAGTATTACTATAAGATATTCATACCTATATCTTTTCATATAACTATAATATTAATTATATTTAAGTTATATGTTACGGCTCGAAGGACCAACTAATTTAAATTTTCTATTTTAATTACAGATCAAACAAATATCTGCAGAAGTCAGCGATCACACGGGTTTGCGCTGTTGGAGGCTTCTTCATATCCATACCTGTATTTTTAACAGGTAATCATTTTCTTAAGTAATTGCTAATTATAGTAAAGTACATGAAAATTACGTAACATTAAGCCAAAACGAAAGTTTATATTACATTAACATTAATTATGTAAAGGCTTGGAATTGTTTGTCTTTATACCGTTTTAAATAAAATGAGGCTACCTACGTATTTTATACATGTTAGTATGATGTATAATAATTTATTATGCTTTGCTTTTGAAGAAAGTTAGTTATATCTACATGTGAAAGTCACAATATAAGATTAAAATAAATGTTTACAGTAACACACACTACTTACTGGTTTAACACGTGAGGTACCGCCGTCACACTTATTTCTAGCGTGGAGGAGCTGTTGCGTTTCGGTGGAAGAGTGTGGTTACCGGTTCACATTTATATTAGGCTGTCACCTTCGTCCCTGTATTTTCGAGATCAGGATAAGTCTACGGTATCCCCTGCCTGTCGTAAGAGGCGACTAAAAGGGGCTTCCGGGGTTGCGGGCGACTAGAGTGGGAGCTTGAACTGTCCAGCCAGGCGACCCCAGGAAGGACGACGGTATGTTTAGTTACACACCGTCGTAAAGACTAGACGGAGCAGTGGGCCCAGCCGCCCATCTGGGAGGAGCCCGATGGGGCAACGCGCTCAGAGGATTCCGGTTGCGTTCCTTTGGACAGCCTGGAGCCCTCTTTGTAGCACCAAGGACCTTTACAACCAGATGGACTGCACGCTCCTTTGCTACTTCAATATGATAAAAATGTCTTTCCCTTACCATATTTCAAATCAGCAAACTAAGAACATGACTCTGAAATACAAGATTCATAACAGCTGCTGGTATCGCTTAAAAATCACATAAACAAACTATTTTCAGGCATAATCCTGTACACCTTCATCCAATTCCACTCAACGCCGGCGATCGTGACGTCAGTCTTCATTGGCGTCGGGATCATCTTCTGCGGCTGCGCTATGGTCCATAACGTCTTCGTATGGCAGAAGGAGAAGACAAACTTAGTTAAGGCATTCCGAACTCAAGAACTGAACACCAGCGCGTCTCCTATGAACACGTCGAATGGTGTCATCATGAACGGCCATTTGAATAATACGGGGAATCTAAGCTTTCATAGCATGACCGCGCCGTATACGCATCCCATTACGCTGCTGCAGCAAGGAGGGCCTTATATTATTAGGTGAGTTTTATATTATTAGGTGAGTTTTATATTATTATGTGAGTTTTATATTATTAGGTGAGTCTTATATTACTAAAAACAAATAAATATGATAGAACAAATAAATTTAAAATTTAATTTTCAGTTCATTCAAAGTTAACCTGACTAGTGGGTAGCTCTTTGTTTATTTATTTTAGTATGTACTCGAACTATGTACTTGTAGAATTAAAGTGAAAACGGTCCTTATCCACGGGAAGAGTGCCGTTAAACTGTTGCACAGTTTGGCAAACATTAGTGTATAAGTTACTGTACAAACAGTGGGGTTGGTAAATATCTTTTACACTTGTATGTAATATTATAATGTTTTTATTAACAATATATTATTATAAATAAATGTTAAGGATCCGGGAGGTATTCGACTTCCTAGAGAATTGCTCGGGTAAAGAGGGTACCCCTCGAGGCCTGAAATTCCCTACTCACCGCCCTTATTTGACTTTGCCTTAGCATATAAGAGTCCCGGAGGGTAAGACGTCCCCTATACGTGTTTATCACTAATTCGCTAGGTTTTGCAAGCGTTATCGTTGAGAGAATTATGGAAAATCTTTGCCACAATTTGCAGTATCGTTCAACTGCAAAGTACCTACGTGTAATCGAATGTTGGAGCGACTGTACTGGATAAGAAATATATTTAGATTTGTAACATATAATAATAATAATAACTGACACAAAATAGTAACTACATTACAGTCATTTGAAGCCTCTGGTCCCCGAGGTAGTCGAACCTTTGTGTCAGGGTCCAGCGTCTTCTCCCATTTTCGTTTGTACTATAACTTACATTAAGAGACATGGTAAAAAAAGAAAAGTATATGCGTAAGTTTGTGTGTGGGGAAGGGGGGAGTGTGTGTGTGTTTACTTACTACAGTCATAATTCATATACTACCTAAACACATAGCATTTGATAATGACAAATATTAGAAATGTAATTTTTCTTACTTGTTTTAAGTTGCTTTTAACTTTTCAGGCCACCAACCAGCACACCACCAGGCGAAGGCGCGGCCACACCTGGCGTGCCGGCAGCCACCATCGACCTCAGCCACGACACCCACGAACTGAGTACCCTAGTGTGACTGTGACCCTGTCACTGATGTGACGAATGAACTCTACTTCTGGATACACTGATATCTTATTTATACATGCCTCTGACTGTAACTAAAGTTTTGTGTCCTTAGTATGAGTTTATTATGTTTTCCCAAGACGTTCTCCGTTCATGTTTAGCTCATACATAGTAAGGTAACTCCGAAAACGTTGACGTGCAATGTCGTCTCTAAAACGTAAACAGTAATCGTTTTTAGTAAACGTAATAGACTCTTACTGAGGGCAATGCATTAGGTACCTGTATTTAAGGTAAAGTGAATTAATTATTATGTAAGCTATCATAATTATCGTTTCCGATCTTGCCTCGTTATATGAAAAATATGACGTCTTTAAAATAATAATTATCATGGTAAAAGTACTCAGATTAATTTGTGTGTTGCAAAATGTACCTAACATATATTTGAATAAATGTAGATTCAGAATTTTCATAAGAATAAAAAAAATTGGGAGAAATAAAAAGGACCTACGTATGATAATGAAGTTTAATAAAAAAGTGAAACTTAAATAGCGCGACGAAATACAACGACATCAATCGAATTTGCTCAAATTGACGCGAAAATCGACAACGAAATTAATGTTTAAGTCAGTTTATAATCAAAATAAACACTGCCAATTGTGCCACTGCGTTGAGTACTTATTCAAACTTTATGTATTTATTTATCCACCGTGAGTAACATTTTGATAATGAAAATAACACCTATAATTAATTCTTAGACATAATATAGATTGGAGGTCTTATTTTACGTAAAAATAATGATGTAGATTGGATTACTGCCTATATCTCATAATTATGTTTCAAATACATAAACTTTATCATAAATCGCTGTTAATAAAAAATTATATTCATTTATGCCTATTTACATCTACGGAAATGTTTACACTCATCTTTGGTTATGTAAGGAAAGATATAATACGCGTCCGGCTCAACCATAATTACGAGTATAGTAAATCTCCTTATTCGCGGCGATTATGTTCCGTCCATATGCCACGAACACAATCGTAAATTACCAGCAGTACTCCAAAACTTACACACAAACAGATGGCGCCAAATCTTTATACTTGTACCTACTACATCCGCGTATTTAGCCGAGAACATGAAAATTATTTATTTATTTATGATTTCTAGAACCAAAACAAAAATTGTGTAATAAATAGGCAAGCTTAATGCTAAAAAGCATACTCTACAAGCCAACCTTTGGGAAGTGTAGAAAGAATCGAAAGGGGTACGAAAAGCAGCGGTAAGAAAATAAGAAAAGGTAGAAAAGAGAAGCGATGGTATAAGTTTTGAGGTACAAAGTAATAAATAAAATATAGATAATCACAAAAAATTATCAAATTTTTATTATCCCACTATTACTAAAAACTCGAAAGCAAAAGCCATCAATAGGGAGCTTTTACTGTATATTCCAAGCACGTGTCTTTTTATCTAAATTCAAGTCCGTTTTACATGTTCGACACATCGCATCTTTATTCATAATATGAAACTTCTTTAATTTTTTGATTTGCGACTTTATCACCTAGATCGTTCGTTTTATGGTATAAACTGGCGAAACATAAATTTTAAGTTCTTTCTTTTTATTAATAAAAGTGCAACATGACTTTCTCCAACAATAAGAAAGTGTTGATATATAAAAGCGGACTCGTAAGAAGCTTACATTTTCTTTTAAAACATGAACCAGTTTAAATGCACGGAATATTTCCTCATTGCTCCAATGTTAGTGACTTAACAGAACTTTCTATTAGTTTGTTGCGAACTTAGGACTTATGTAGGTGCAACTTCATTCAACTTTTATGTGACTCTAATGTTACGTGTAGGTTAGGGACAGAAACATAGATAGACCAGAGAAGCCAAGCGTCAGTCTTTCGGTTACAAAGAGTGACTGAGACGACTTCTTCTTCTCTCTATCTCTTTCCCCGAAATTGCGAAAGAGACAGGATACTACCAATCTTATTTCTCTTTCTAATCGTCGGACGTTTCCAATAACAGGCAGCTTTATGTCTTTCGTACTTTGTGTAAAACCATTATGGTTACACAAAAAATAATAAACTAAATTAAGAATGTTAATTTAATTTAAATAATTATGTTAATAATAGTAAAATAAGGCCTCGATAAGTGGACGTGTTCTAAGCTAAGTCTTGAGGGATACTTTAAATTGTATATTATGATATTTAATTGTAAATATTGTTTGTTATGTTAAGAAGAGATTAATCTCGCTTTGCCATGTTCTTTACTCTACTGTGTTTTAAGGTTGTACACGAATATATTTTAAAGGTATGTAGTCATTACAAATGAAAGCGAATAATAAGGGTTCGATGAAGAAAGCGAAATATAATTCTGTTGTGTATATGTGTTGTGTATTATGTCGTACGCTCGGTCCAAAACAGACAAACCATATTGAAAAATAGACCTGTAGGAAAAGCCTATTCTCGAACGAATTTACGGATACTGTTCAAAATAAATCATAAGCATGTAATAAATTTCATAAATTTCAGATCTGTGTACTAATAATGAGATGAATTATACACTCATTTCAATCAGTTTATTTATGAGGCACCTGTTCCAAATAATGTATTTTGAAACACGATTAACATTCAAAATGTACAAATGTTGCCAGATGACATAATTATGATTTAAAACTAAATTATAGCATTCATATTTTTATTATTTATCTACATTCCGTTAAATGAAATACGGTAACTACTCTTCAATCCATTATAATTTATGAAAATGACTTAAATTATAAATAGGTTTACTTCATGGAAACATAAAATACTCTTAACATTCACTAATTAAAAGTATTTTTGTGAATAATCAGGGATGTGCAGTACCTATCGAGCCAAATTATTCCTAAATTGGTTGTTTGTATATTATATTGCCATAACTTTATAAATATTTATACTGTAGTTATTATAAAGGCATATTTTGTTGTCTTTTTTATTTACGTATTGTATCAGCATTAATTAAATGATATTAAAAAAATTTGAGATTGACCTACTAATAAGTGGACCTGGATTTTAGTATTAAATAAATAAAAATATATTCGTATGTAACACAACCTAAATATCTCAACGAATAAACCCTTGTAAAAAAATCATATCGTTGATAATAATCAGGCCCTATAAAAAAAAATGATTAATGCTCTTAGTTATATTTTTTTTTATCTGATTAAAATGGCAAACGAGCATGCAGTTCACCTGATGGTAAGTTGTCACTGCCGCCCATGGACACCTGTAAGCAACTTCAAATAGAACATGGAAGACTCTCGAGGACTATGATGGTCGCCTCATATAAAAGTGTGCCGGCAACCAAATCTACTTAAAATTCTAAATTGAATGTTAACAAATTGACATTGCTGAAAGACTTACTTTTTTTGTTTGTATACTTATTTTATTTTAATATTTTTTAATTTGTTTACTTAGTGATTTTATCACAAAATTTCATTGACAAGGGCAAACACATGACACTATAGCGTCTGTAGCACTCTTATAGTTTTGCTGTTCTTTTATTAGAACGTATGAGCTCAGAATCTATGTCCATTTATCAGTAGGTCGATGTTTAGTATTAACATACGCTGCACTTGTTTATAATTACTATACATTTGCTTAAAGATTACATTTTAATTTTGTTATAATAACAGCATTACCTCGCTGTATGCTAAACTTATTTGTTGGCAGAGGTAAGCTCCAGCTCTTGGGTCACCGGTACATTTCCACGGAGCAGCGATTTGGCTCATTTACTCTATTCATAATTGTAAATTTTAGAAAATAAAATGTACTTATTATTATGCTTTAGATGTAAATTAATAACAGCATAATGTTGGCATAAATTGTCTAAAAATAAGTAAGCCTGGAAATGTATCTTAAAGGAATAAACACAATGTTATAATGTCAGTCATTATGGTTTGGGTATGTTTGTTTTTGAAACATAAAGTTGTTAGAAATATCATGCTAGGGTATGATCGTGAACGACTGTCAAATCAAACCTCTTTATTTGTGAATATAGGTGTTACAGGTATTCAAATGGTTTTAGCGCGCTATATTCGCCCTTTTCGGTATACAAATAGTATAATCGAAAAGTCCTATTGGAAATCATTAACTGTATCAAAATCATTTACTTAAGTTTTTTTTTTTACAAAAGATTCTACTTAACATTGAATATTAGCTAAAATGGTAAAATTTGTTAAATCGTGATCCATTACCAGCCAAGTATCGGTATGGGTAGTGGTTCTCAATATTACACAGGATGACGCTACCACAGTACAAATATGGAACAGTATGGAAACTAAGCCTTGTTTATGTAATAATTACCTACACTCTATTGAAGCAATAGGGTTGTCTCTATATATTGTTCGCAATAGTAATTAATGGGTACTTATTTTAGCATTTATTGTCATGTTGTCATCAATCTATCGAATTGTAATATCTACGCAGTTAACAAATAATATACATAGGTAATCTCACAGCTTCACATTTTAATCTCAGCATGACGATAATTTACTTAGTTTGAAATACGGAAAACGTGTGTGCTATCTAGTAACATAAAAAATGCTTTATTCTTCACAAATTGCAGATTATTCATTGAAAAATACATTCTTCTACGACGACACGTCCGGAGTTCTTTATTATTAAATTTTATAGTGTAAAAAATTCGCAATACACTAGTGGCATTTTTAAAAAGATCGCGGAAACAAATAGTAACGTGGCCACTCGTTTTGACACGACACTTGCTACTGAAGCACCGCGAAAACCCCTTAGCGGCCTCGTCAATATGTTTGTGTGAGTGTGCCGTTTTCGAACGCTTGTAGGCAGTTTCCATACTGTTCCCAATATTTCTACTGTGACGCTACTTCCCATATAAATCATCATCATTGAGAGTATAATCAATAAAAACTACAAAATTTTACTCTATTGCTATTCAGCAATATGCAGTCGAGGTCGTCCAATCCGGTGTTATTGTAAAAAATATTGTAACACATCTATTTCTAGCGTGAAGCATTTCTTGCGTCTCGATAGAAGGGTGTGGTTGCCGGCACTCTTTCACATGAGGCGACCATCATGGTCCTCGGGAGTAGCAACGCATCTGTGATTGACTTCAGATGGAACCCATGTTCTGTATGTAATTGATTACAAGATGTCCATGAGCGGCAGTGACCAGATATATAAAAAAATAATAATAAAACTGACATTTTAACGTTGTCTTTGTAGACAAAAATAGACCATTTCTTATCCTAAATATGTTAAAATGTAATCTTCAAGCAAGTTAGAACCCACCAATCCGACAATACTATTATTAATGCAAAAAAACCCAAAATGATTTAAAATGTATATTTGTACATAGCTTTACACAATCCTGGAGGCATAATTTATTTTCGTAACAATAACGCATTTCTATTTTATTTGTAGATCATGTTACGTGAAACTAAAAATAAACTTATGAAAAAATGTCTTGTTTTCTTATTTACACTTGGTTTGCTCTCGCCCTGAAATAGAAAAATGGAACTCAATATAATAAAAATGTGTGCGTGTACTAGCGTACACTCGTAAGAAGTGAAACTTCTTTATGACGTTATTTTTCAAAAAATAATTTACTATATGCAACTTTACAGAAATTGGTTAAATAAAGTTAAATTTGATAAAGTTTAATAAAAGGCTTTTATTAAACTTTATCTAATAATCTAATCTATAATAATCTATCTAATATCACGCGTGGTAGGGATAAGAAAAAGATGGCGCGTAACGAAAAAATGTTACACAAATTTTTTTTCCAACCCCGATAAAGAAGTTTCACTTCAAAAATTCATATATAATATAATGAAAGTGACAGTTTCATGTAACCACATTGTATATATATGGAAAAAATGGGGGACTAAAAGTAATGAATAATAGCAATTTCTGTAATTTTTGTTTGTTTATTTGTCTTAATGTTTTAAATAGCATCAAATCAAATTGAATTGAATTAAAAGTGGTCGTCAACCCATTACTGTCCTACTGCTGGGCACGGCTCTTTTCTCAGCATGTGAGAGTTTTAGACCATAGTCCACCGCGCTGGCCAAGTGCGTATTGGTGGACTTCACACACCTCCGAGAACTTTTGTTTTAAAGAACTCTTGGGTGTGTGGGTTTCCTCAAGATGTTTTCCTTCACCGAAAAGCAGTGATAATAAAAACTTTAAATTTTAAATTTTAAATACGCACATAATTTTAGAAAAATCAGTGCGTTTGAACCTCGGCCCTCCCGGTCGAGAGGGCAAGTTTCAACCATTAGGCTATCACTGCTCTTATCAATTAAAAGTTAACAGTATTTAATTAAAGAGATCTTAAAGCTGGAGATTATGACTCAGTTTCCATATAAACTGCCAATTTCATTTATAAATATTGCGACAGTTATAAATAAGTTCATACAATTTATAAGCAAGGTTTTTGTCTGCCTCGACCCGTGTCGGGCATGTTACATGTTTCGAGGTGGTATAACCAGTGTAGTTCGACCGGGGAAGTACCACCGCCACATCTATTTCTAGCGTGAAGCATTTCTTGCGTTTCGATAGAAGGGTGTGGTTGCCGGCATACTTTCACATGAGGCGACCATTATAGTCCTCGGGAGTAGCAACGCATCTGTGATTGACTTCAGATGGAACGCATGTTCTGTATGGAGTTGATTACAGATGTCTACGGGCGGCAGTGACCACTTACCATCAGGTGGACTGCATGCTCGTTTGCTACTTCAGTCAGATAAAAGAAACATGTCTGTAGAAGTGAACGAAGCTTAGAACTCACACGCAAACGCACACACATACACGTCCTCCTTTTAAAATAGCCTTCATAAAACAAAACACATCTCACCGTCTCATCCCCTGGTACAAGCCAGTGTGGTAGCCACTCATATACCAACTGAGTAGCATAGCTGAAAGGGCCTCGTCGTCCGCCAGCCGCGGCCCACGCCCGCCCAGCAGTGGGGGAGGCACCGGCATGTCCAGTGGGGAATACTGGAAGAGTAGGTACGTATGTGTAACGTAGCTGCGATGAGATGCTTTCATGTGGCCATACCACATTATGGAGACATAGAAGGTGTGGTGACAAAAGTGAGGGGAGGGGAGAAAGGGTGAGGGAGAGGTGAGAAGTGAGGGAGAGGTGAGAAGTGAGGGTATTTTTCAGAAAATTGACACACAGATCGATGGGCCCCTAGAACAAAATCTTATATGAAAAATTACCCATTTACAGTATGAAGCTTAGAAGTTTTGTGGACTTACAAACAAGTAACATACAACATACAATTATTATCTACGCCAAGAAAGACGATCTATGGAAAATCATTGTAATAGCTATTTAGGAACGTATTATTACCTATATAGCTATTACAATCAACAAACATACTGTAAATTGGTATTTTTTTATATATGACTTTGTTCTAGGGGCCCGTCGGGATAGTTAATGACTTGGCCCAACACATGGGATACTCATTACTCTGGTAAACGTGATTACAGCGGGTAGAGCCGCGGGATTAAGCTAGTAATAAATAACTCACATCCCCTAACATGGCCGCGTCTGGCATCGGCGCGTTGGGCAGCGAAAAGTCATCCATGTTCAAAGATGGCTGCTTGTTCCTTGTCTTCTTATTTTTGTTTCTACGCGAACCTGGAATTATAACATCAAAAAGTATTATTTTGGTAACCTCAGTACGAGTTTATTACGTTTCTTGACAGTGTAAGAGAGCGTTATGTAACGCAGCAGTGATGAGATGCTTTAATGTGGCGTGGTGCGGTGACAAAGGAGGTGCGGTGTGGTGACGGAGGGGGTGCGGTGAGGCGAGGGGGTGAGGAGAGGAGAAGTGCGATGATTGACGTGGCAGAGCTGTCATTATTGAAAAAGAATTGAGATTAAAATGTTGGTTAAAAGTATTTTTCTGGTGTCTTATTTTACAGCGTTATAGTTAAAAGAGCAGTGAACATTTTTTCCAGTAAGCAAGGAGTTAGAACGAATATAGACCGGGAACACCCATTTCTAGCGTGAAGCAGTTACTTCGTTTCGGTGGAAGGGTGTTTAGCGTTTTCATCTTTGTGATAGCCTAATGGTTGAAACTTGTCCTCTCAATCGGAAGGTTCGAGCTTCAAACCCAGGCACGCACCACTGGTTTATGTGTATTAGAAATTAATTATCACTGCTTTTCGGTGAAGGAAAACTTCGTAAGGAACTAACAGGTGTGTAGGTTACACCTGAGAGTTAAAAGAGTTAAAAAAGAAGTTCTCGGAGGTGTGTGAGGTCCACCAATTCGCACTTGGCCAGCGCGATGGACCATGGAACTCTCTCATTCTGAGAGAAGACCCGTGCCCAGCAGTGAGACAATACTGGGTTGTATCCCCTTGAAAACAATCTTTATACACGTTTTCGCCCATAAATTGCAATGTAGATTGCATACTTATGTTTGTTATTAAGAAAACTATACATGTACAACATTTGCATTTTTATTCATAAAACAAATTCTTAATAGGAATATCCATACTAACATAACGTTCACTAAGCAAAAACACTTAACCAATCGCAACACTCGTCGAGCTAGCTTCATTGTCCTCCCTAAGACGAACAAATTACGGTAAAACAACAATAACTTTTGAAGGAGCACAAATGTATAATAAAATACCCTCGCATATAAAGAATGAACAATCATTAAATGTTTTTAAGAAAAATCTGTGTCAATATATACTTAATAATTGAATGTTGCTTTAAAGTTATAAGTTAGACTGGAATTATTGTATTATCCAATGTGACAGCAGACATTAATAATTGTAATCAAATGTATTCTCATGTAAGCGATAATGTATCTTTTATGAGAATAAAGATCTTTAAACCTTAAAAACCTTTAACCTTATTTCGACTATAACTTGCGATTTCATTTGTGATGATGAGTTAAAACATACACAAAGATTAAATTGAGGAAATGTACGGTATTTATACTAAGTGTACAGTTTTTACGTTTTTCCTGTGAACATGCAAAACGTCTCTTTAATATTCCTCAGTTCTTTACCTTGAGATACTAAGGGATAGTAAGGAGATAAAGGGGGTAGAACCAGTGTAGTTCGACCGGGGAAATACCACCGCCACACCTATTTCTAGCGTGAAGCAGTTCATGCGTTTCGATGGGTGTGGTTGCCAGCACACTTTCACATGAGGCGACCATCATAATCCTCAGGAGTAGCAACGCATCTGTGATTGACATGTTCTGTATGAAGAGGATAACAGATGTCCATGGGCGGCAGTGACCACTTACCATCACGCGGACTGATGCTCGTTTGCTCCTTCAATCAGATAAACCAAAAATTGATAACAAGTGCCCGTAGCTGGCAGTTACCACTTCCCATTAGGAATGCATGCTTTGTTACTTCGATTGTATAAAAAATTGCTATCGATTTGCTACTTCAATCTTATAAAAAAAAATGTGTGCGTGTACTAGCGTACACTCGTAAGAAGTGAAACTTCTTTATGACGTTATTTTAAAAAAAAAAAATTACTATATGCAACTTTACAGAAATTGGTTAAATAAAGTTAAATTAGATAAAGTTTAATAAAAGGAATTTATTAAACTTTATCTAATAATCTAATCTATAATAATTTATCTAATATTACGCGTGGTAGGGATAAGAAAAAGATGGCGCGTAACCGAAAAAAAAGATGGCGCGTAACAGAAAAAGATGGCGCGTAACGAAAAAATGTTACACTACATTTTTTTCCAACCCCGATAAAGAGGTGTCACTTCAAAAAAACATCTTTCTGACGAAGTTACGTAAAAATTTAATAAACTCACTATTATTTGGGGTAGCTCGTGGCACTGCATCGCTAAGGCCGTTCTCTGCGAAGTCCGACTGACTTTCGAAACCGTCGTCATCTTTCTTCGCACCACTCGTCACCTCTTCCACCTGTTTCCGTCTCGCCTCCTTGCCGAGAGTGGTTTGCAGCAAGCTTAGTGGTACTATCTCTGTGTTGTTATAGCCTGAAATGAATAATCATACTTAATATTATAAAGGCGAAAGTTTGTGAGTGTGTATGTTTGTTACTTCTTCACGTCCAAACGGCTGGAGCAATTTTCATAATTTTTTGTAGGGAGTTAGCTGACACTCTGGATTAACATATAGGCTACTTTTTACTGTGGGAAAATATCTTATTCCCACGGGACAGTCGATTTTTGTTAACGCGGGCGAAGCTGCGGGATTCAACTAGTATTTTAAATATACATTTGTGTGTAATAATATCCCCTTATGTTTTGACGTTGGACGTTTGACCCTTATTATGCACTCGGAATATAATGTCCAAGCCCAACAATCTCTAAAAGAAAAATTCCGACTGGAATGGAAAGTTAAAAAATGAGAAATTCTCACATTTTCGATACTTTGAAGACCTTTCAACCCTTAATTGAGGATTAGTCCCCTTAAGTATCGACTTGAGGCCTTCATAGACACTCGATAGAAAGTATTCAGGCCCAACAATCTCTATAAAAATAATAGACTAAACAATAAATGACTTGACTTCAAGAAAGGTGCAAAAAGAGCTCTCCTTCAAAGCCGGTTATGCATTACCGACTCCGCTGATGTTGCAAATGTCCATAGGCGACGGTAACCACTTTCCATCAGGTGGCCCGTCTGCCTTATCGTTGGGTACAAATATAAAAAAAGACTTACTCACTTTGGCCTCTAACTTGAATGTCATTAAAAACGTTTTAATTTCCGTTTTGTAACAATTTTGATAAAAGTTTAAAATTACAGACTTAACACGTGTTCTTTAGCGTCATAGATATTTCGGTACCTACTTCTTTAAACACACACACGCTTTCTACGCTCATAGCCCCACACTAGTTTTCTACCACACAGATTTTCTTCTATGCCGTGAGTGCCATGGAGACACACAAGACGAATACACAAACACCCAGACCCAAAATGAATCTAAACTCATCATTCAAATACCTGTCTGGCCAGGAATCGAACCCGGGACCCATTGCGCGTCAGACCGGTATGGTAACCGCTCCGCAACGTGGGTAGTCTTTATAAAAAAACTTTTTTCAACTGATTACCTAATCAGTTATATCCAATTGCTATGTACTAATACATTCATTATTAACGTAATTTGGGTGACTCTTAACGATAATAAACCAAAGTAAACATGAGTAAATCACCACCTAACAACTATTGCACAATTTCGACGCTTTGTTCAACTGTCAGGATGGCCGAGCGGTCTAAGGCGCCAGACTCAAGGTTACCTTGCCTACTCAGTAGGTCGAGCTGTTCTGGTCCTCTCTGAGGGCGTGGGTTCGAATCCCACTTCTGACAAATCTTTTTTTGTTTTTTTTTATTTGACCAAATTAAATATTTTTTTGAACGGAATACAAATTTACTTATTTATAAATTTTATAATTTTTTTTTAAATTTTATTTTACTAATTTTTAGTTTTCTAGTTAGAAGATTTTCATCTTGTGTGTTACACTGATTATATTTATTTGCACATGATATTTTTTTCCTTTTTAAATAGATAATAAACAATTAACATTCATGACATTGATTTTTTCATTGCATGAAATTAATCTAATAACTGAATATTTTTTAAAATATTTCTTTTATATTTTTTTATAGTAGTATGTTAAAAAGTTGCTTAAATGATGTGAAATAATGATTAAGAATTTTTTTAAGGACCAATATCACTGCTTATACTTTTAATTTTTCCTAGCAGTTATGCTGTAACTAACTGACAGCTTATGAAGCCGATAGAAAATTATTCTCATTAACATCTTTTACTTACTGAAGGCAATAAAGATCAAGTCAAAGGTAGTAGTTACAGTAGGCTTGATCCAGAAGACATCACAAGCAGCCTGAAGCAGGTTTTCCGTTTTCATGCAAGGGTGTTGATGTTGGACTTACATATAAGGAAACCATCTTAGTCCTCAGGAGTAACAATGCACTCGCCTTCAGATAACATCTCAGTTCTATACTGAGTCGGTGAGGTGTCAATGAATGGCAGAGACCACTTATTAGCAAATGAACTACATGTTTGCTACAATCTTACAAAAAAAGTTACGTGCCTAACAGTTGCAGTCGCTGTCTGTCCCTATGTATGCTTAGATCTTTAAAATACACTACGAATTTTAATGAATTTTTTTTATTAGATAGAGTGATTCAAAAGAAAGCTTTTTATGTATAATATAATAGAGAAACACATGATAATTGTAGATTTTTGACTTTTAAGCGAAACGAAGTTCGCCGGGTCAACTCCATCGATCCATCAATTTTTTTTGTACTGACAACAAGCACAAATAAATTAATTTATGGCTGTGTCAAGAAAATCGTCACAATTTTTTAAACTGGGAATATTATAACTAGAATGCGGTTACCGTGTCATAAGGAGTCTTGATTGTTGTTGCCTTTTTTATACGACTGAAGTAACAAACAAGCATGTAGTTCACCTAATGGTCAGTGGTTACTGCCACCCATGGACATCTTTTAGCAACTTTATGTAGAACAGAGAGCCCCTATCCGATCTGAAGTTAATCACAGATGCTACTTCTGCAAACTCAGATGGTCACCTCATTTAAATTACTTTATTTAGTCCTTTAGCTATCTTACCTAAGAACCTGATGACACACTCCTTATCATCAATTATTGACAGCACAATAGCTTCATACTCGAATCCATCCTCATAGTAGACTGCTCGGCAAGGCATCCCCTCTTTCCATTGGACAGTTAACTCCTTTTTAATAGTTTTCTTCTGTTTTGTTTGTTTGGACTGGATGGATTGCTTACTATCCTTCTTGGACTGAGTGGATTTAGATGTATCTGTAACAGTGGAAAAGTTAAATTAATAATATTGTGTTAATACCCAAAGGGTAACAACGGAACCGTATTATAAAATCCGTCTGCTGTATGTCTGTCTGTCGGCCGATGATCGAAGTATTCTCAGAATCCTGCATATATACAAGTTCCTAACAACGACTGTTGGAGCACGGCCGCTCCTCAGGCATGATCACCTAGACTGGCGGGAGATCTCCCTTTGCCAAACTTTTGGTAAATAAATAGACGTAACATTCATGTTTGTGCTTTCCTAGCAGAAAATTGACATTTTTTATCTAGACATAGCCTATATTATTAGGAACAGTTTGAAGTATTTGGCACAATTGCCAAGCTTTTGAGTTTGTTTCCATTGTTTGATGATGTATCACACAATAAAAACGCACATACAAAAATGCAAGTTAGATCAACATTGAAGCATGGTAATATAGTTTTACTCGTTTGGTCATCACCCTAATTGAAATGAAATGTCTTTATCTTGTATAGGCCTGCGGGGGCACTTACAAATTGTCAGTTACATTTTTTTTCTTACACTACCACCGGATCGGAATACGACCTCAACTGAGAAGATCCGGCAAGAAACTCAGCGGGTTTGTCTTTTTTTCTTATTTATATTCAATTTTTTTAATATTATTACAATCATGTTTTTTTTTACATGGTAATGAAAGTTAGCTCCAATATCTTGCCTTACAGTTCAGCAAAAGAGAGCCCTGTTGATTGAATTGAATTGATAACTTAGAAACCATACCTCCAGACTTGGAATTAGTGGACATGGCAATCCTTTGGGCAACTTCCATGTTGGCCATCCTTAGTGCTTTGTCATATGCATCATTCAGTTTCGAGTCATCCCAAATGTCCTCTTCAGTTTCAGCTTCTGACTCATCCTGAAACAGAGATTGACGAAAAATATAGGTACATATTTTTTTTATTACATTGAAGTAGCAAACAAGCATGCAGTCCACCTCATGGTATATGGTAACATATGTAAACAATTTCCTACAGTACTAGGGTTCTATCTGAAGTCAATCTTAGATGCATCTCTACTCCCAAGCCCTAATATGATTGCCTCATATAAAAGTGAGCTAGTAAACAAACCCTTCAATTGAAACAAAAGAACTACTACCAAGGTGGTAGAAGCAGTGTAGTTGGACCAGAAGAAGTACCACTGCCACACCTAGACCATAGTCCACCGCGCTGGTCAAGTGTGAATTGGTGGACTTCTTTCACCTATGCACCTCTAACTTACATAAATCTCGGAAAATTTATTATTTAAATTTTGTCCAACAGTTACACCACTATAGGAACGTTTTTTACTAAATAGTGATTTTCTTCAGCTTTCAGTCCAAATTAAAATTATTGAATATATATTTTTGTATATAAATAAATTATTTTACTCCAATTTACGTAGTTATCAGTCCCATCTATTGATAAATTCTGGGTATAACTATATAATATTATTGAAGTTATACATTAGAGAGAGCGATTACCGCCAAATAACACGTGTAAAACAAAAAAATTAAGCAGGTAATCACGATTCTATAAAATAAATACAAGTAGGTAATCTTTTTCATATAAAATATACGATATGTATCTCTTTATTTAAACAATACAAGCACAGGTGCCCTTTATTCAAACCTTGTTGTGTCCTTACCATTTTCATTCCTCTAACATATAAAATGTTTGTGTTAGACATTTTCTATGAGATAATCAATATGTGTGCTAATCTTCCGTCTTATGTATATTATATTTCAAAACAAAGTAACGCTATTGGATTAACTCACTACACAAGAGTAAAGTATTCTGAAGATTTGTTATTTTTGAATGATTTTGATTTTGACAGTTGACACTTTTGACAATAAAGTTTGGCTGTTGTATCTAGTATTGCCAACTTTGCTAACAGTAACAGGCATTAAACTGCTTACAGTGTAATAAGTTTATAACAGATAACACCTTAAAAAGTGCAGACGTAGGGTTAGGCTTTAACTTTTACTGTAAATTATAGTTTAATATAAATAAAAATAGCGTATCAAATAAGTTTCGATAATTTTTAATTATTATCTATATTCTAATTTACTTAAATACAACGTGTAACTGATGAATATAAATAATGATATCTACATAAAAATGTCATTCAAATGTTTGTCAATCTATACTGGTAATCCTGCAAATAACAACTAGGTATTTATTATACATAGACTAAGGGCAAAATACAGCTGCGTTTATGCGGAAAAGTTCGACAGTTAGAAAGAGAAATAAGAATTGCAAAGCCTTGATTGTCTTTAACGGGTCACAATTGCACGAGAAGAGAGAGAAAGAGAAGTCGCTGCAGTGTCCACACTCTTTTTATGCGTAGAACAGTTGAAAACCTGGCTTTCCTGCTCTACCTATACATGTAGAGATTTGCCATAGCGCAAATAGCGAATTAATCAAATGAAACAATATTTCTTTAATTAAATCAATTAATAAAGCGCTCAACTTCTTTTTTTTATGAGGTTTCCTATCGGTCAATAACTCAAACGACAGGAGCGTCTGACGGGGCTTATAATTCAAGTGCAATTTGATGATAATTTAATATACTAATAAATTATTACTACATAAATATTGCTTACTAGATTATTCCTGATGTTTCGTCCAGCTTGGTCAGGTCTACCACGGAATTATGTTTCATAAGTGATAATCTAAGCCATAAATTTAAGTGTGTGGGAAACCAACAGTTTTTGCGTGATAGCATAACAAAGCAAATTTACATTAACTTAAAAAATATTATATAGTAGGGAAGTAGGGATTAATGAATAAAAACATGTATCAAGTAATATTGATAACAAACCTTTCGAGTAAAATTCACCAAAGGTATAAAAAGTAACCAGAAGCAATAATTGTCATAATATGGTACAAGAAGTTTCTCAGATACGAAATCGGCTTAGTCTCCGAAATACATCACACAATTTGAAATATGAACATATCCGACATGCCGACAGCCATTCGTTCCTGTCAAGGGCAGGTTCCGGCAAAAAAATATCTGGCAGGTAATGAAGGAAACGCCCTAATATGAAACTGTTTCCATAGCACTTTTTTAATTCGTTGATCAGGAATGCTACATATATTGCGTATTAACATTGAAGTTATTTCCTACAAATTTATCATTTTTATATCTAAAATAATGAGTTAGGAGCAAATTAAACAATAAGAAAGGTGCTTTACAGTAATAAGTACTGAAAAACCTTATGTCTCGTGTAACAGTCTGGTGTGGAAACACGTTCTATGATAAGACCCGTCTGAATATTTCAAGGGTCGGATAAGGAGGAAACAATAATTCTCTCAACGCCATTATGGTGTACGATGGCCTGAGCTTGAGTGCTATTTACTTTGGGTTATAATGGTAATGACATGGTTATCTTAGGGAAATTTATTATGGTACAATTTTTTTTTCTCTTTTATTCAGAATTATGAAATAAAATTTCTACGTAGATACATATAAGATAAATTAATCTATGAAACGTTCTGTCTTTTAACAAAATCTATTCTATCGTGTAATTTAATATTTATAATTCCGAAAGCTTAAAAATACCTTTTTTTGTCACAACTATGTTTATCACAATGAATAAATCTTACCAATATAATAAAGACAGTGATTTGTGCGTAGCGCGAACCAATTTAGACGTGGGCAAACTCCTATCAGCGAGGCCCCTTTGCATGATTCTATTGGATGGTGCCCTTAAAAATGCTTCCGCCTCCTCCTCCAAAGAGGTCTCACGAAGCCCCTTTAAGTGCGAGGCCATGGATGATGGCCCACTACGTCCACGCGTAGCTACGACGCTTTGTTTGTGTATTAGTTACTCTTTCGTGCAAAATCCGGTGATTGCATTTGAATTAAATTTGGCTCATTGATAGTTTAATAGTGTCCTATAAACTGTTTACTAAGAAAATATTGTCCAATTTGGTGTAGCCGCTGGAAAAAATATTAAATAAAATGATGAACTACTATCTCTCGTCAACCCATTAATGTCGCACTGCTGGACACGGGTCTTCTCTCAGAGTGACAGAGTTTTAGGCCATAGTCCACCGCGCTGGCCAAGTGCGAATTGGTGGATTACTATTATTATACGTATTCATTATATAAAAATTCAATGAATACAATTATGTGAAAAATATTGTGATGTTATTTTGTGTGTATCTGTACGGTCAGCCTAAAAATAGTTTATTAGTTTTGACCTACTAATATCACAGTTTACACTACCGATTAGTGATGTTAAGAATAATCGCGAATATAATATACAATTCACATGTTTTTAGACATTCGCAAGATTTGTGCGAATGTTTTGGGAACATTGAATTGTCCCCAACAAATCCTCTCCCCGCCCTGACCCTCGCGTCCTAGGCTGCTGCCTAATTAGTCGAAGGGTTAATTAGGCCCTCGCTACATAATACGATATCTGTGTGAAAGATGTCCACTGCTGAACGTAGGCTTCCTCTAAATGGTCATTTGAACCGGTCCTGTGCCCTCTGAATCCAAAGATTTCCCGTTGTCTTCTTCAGAACATCGGTCCATCTGGCAGGGGGGCGCCCTGTGCTCCTTTTGCCTAAACGTGGTCGCCACTCGAGCACCTTTCTCTCAATCGGTTAATCGGTCCTACGAGCGATGTGTCCGGCCCATTGCCACTTCAGTAGGTAATCATCAATTTTTCTGTTAACGGATGTGAAGTGCATAAAACATGATAAATAATGATGCAAATTTAAAGTTTTTATCAGACATACAGAGGTCTATAACTTTGTGGTTTATAACTCGTACCGTCAGTGTGTGAAACCGAATTTATATCATTATATTCTGTTGTTTTGAACATATCTCATACAAACCCAAGTTCTTTTTACACTTAGAACAAATGCCGAGAATTCAAAGGAAAAATAACAATAAGGAACAGTCGATATACAAAATGGAACAAAAGAAAAACCCGCGTTTGAAAACAAAACTCTATCAAAGTAATGCCGTTGGTGCTATTGTGATATTGTGGATTTTGTTTTGAAAGGACATTAATTTCCTGCTGGTGTATGAATAATGCTTTGACGACTTAGATTGTTTTAATTTTATCTAGATTTGTGGGTAGTTATTGTTTTAATTTTATCTAGATTTGTGGGTAGTTATGTATCTCTTTAATAGAACATGTTTTCTTGTTGACTGACTTATAATAATTTTCCACAAAGTAGAACAATTCTGGGAAAAGAAAATATATCTCCATTCGAGATTAGTACTAAATATCTTAGTATAAACTTATAAATACATAGTTTCAATGGGGACCTGGAGGGTGGGTTAATAAAATATCTGTATCACTATAATTTGGACACAATTATGTTGATTATTCTCTATATTATCCATTCTCATTTTTCATAGGGTTTTAAATCCAAATGGTAAAGACAGCATCCCATTTTAAGCCTGCACTTCATAAACCTACGTCTGTCACTACGTTTTATTTTTTGATCTGTTATTAGTTGATTCTTTATAGACTATAACACTCTTGCAACAAATGCATAAAACAAACAAAATGAAGTACAAAACGTTATGTGAGAAACACCACTTGACCTTGGCCATGCTTTGATTATGTACGTACTATAAAAATATATTATGAACATTTATTTACGAAATAAATCATTGGAGCTACCTTTGTCAGGTGTTCCTTCTTATCATTTTAACTGGAGGATTCTGATATCATGGTAAGATTTGTTGCATTCATATCGCAATTTTCTTCAAACAAGAGTCTGCAAAAAAACCAGCATCAATTTGTGCAGATGCGGATGTTCCGCATTTATGGGTGCGGATGTAACGTTACGCAACAACACTATTTTAATGTTAAAGTGTCTTACATTTACTGCTATTTAATTAGTACGACACATTTTTCGCAGTCTGATTAAAAATGATTCCTACACTAAGGTCTAATATTTTCATTTAACAATAATAAAAAGCAAATAAATATATAATATATTAAAAATGTTGGTGGGTATTGTTTAAAATTGTTAAATTTATTTTTCTCTATAAGCTTTTGAGGAATGGTCATATTTGTAGAAAAATAGAAAGCTTTTACCGTAAAATTGTAAAGGGCTTTGTTTATTGCAAAACATGGGAAAAGACTTCAGATCTCTCTCGGAATAAAAATGTTTATTGTAATCACTTTTAAGTTTATCGACAATGAAATGTGGTGGTCACTTTGACCATAATTTTTAGAGTGTTTTTATGTTGACACCAAACGTTAATTAAAAATTAAATGTGAAACGCTCGTGCTTCTTTGCGAAGCCAGTAATTTGGGTTAAATTATCCAATAAAAAAAATATCGCCATCTTTAATTTATCGTAACGTACTCAATTTTTTTTAAAACGTATACGATGCAGCTTTATTTCGTGTCTTAAAGTCTTTCACAGTAGGTTACCAGTAATACTGATCTGAAACTTATTTTATATATTATCTACAGTTTCAAAATACAACTAAAGGTTTTTCATCAGGCGATAGAACCAGCGTGGTTTGACCGGGGAGGTACCAGTGCTACACTTATTTTTAGCGTGAAGCCATTCTTGCATTTCAGTAAAAGGTTGCCACACTTTAGGCGACCATCTGCGATTGACTTCAATTATAACCCATGTACTTTATGGAGTTGCTTATAGATGGCCATCGGCGGCAGTGACCACCTACCATCAGGTAGACTGGATTGCGTTTGCTACTTGCTTGTTTTTCGACTCCGGAAGCACTATTCGTTACACCTATTTATGCTTATTATCAGTAGGAATAAGCATCGCTGTGTTCTGGTTTGAAGCAGATGCCCTAGGTTTGCAGTGGCCTCTGACCATTAGGTGCACTGCATGCTCTGTTGCTACTTTCATGTTATAGAAAATAAATAAAAATCGTAACAGGAAAAAGGTAGATCCTTTGTCACGTTTCAATTTAGCTATACGATCGCATATTTTTTAATATCCTTTTATATGACACGAGTTAGAGATTCCGAAACACAATTGAATTCTCTCATATCTCCCTGCAGTACGATTTGCTTTTGTACAGAGTGAAAATTTTAACATCCGACCGGGATATGAACCATTTTGGTACCATTTAGGGGTCTCTTATGAGCCATTATCGGCTCTATTGCGTCATAAAGGCAGCTGCTGTTATATTGGCTCGGAACTACTTTAACCGGGGTCTTTAAAGACGCTCTAAGGGATCTCAAGTATGATATATCTTGCAGTTACCTGTGGAGAGTAGTCATCTACAATGTTTTAAAGGAATTGGTATTATTCTCTCTATCTTGATCTGCGCTTAAGAACAACGTATTGTATGTGATGTGGCATTAAAGTAATGAATTCATTTTAGGAGCTGAAGACTGAAAAAAAATTTTAAACAAAAAATACAACCGACTTCCATGCCACATAAAAGTAAAAAATAATTTAAATACATGTTGGTTTAGAGCAAACACAGTTCTTAGTACATAGTCCCGAAGTCGGCGCTTACCATATTTTGCTGGATCATGACGAAACTACATGTATCATAAATGAGCGCCGACTTCGGGACTATGTACTAAGAACTGTGTTTGCTCTAAACCAACATATATTTAAATTATTTTTTACTTTTATGTGGCATGGAAGTCGGTTGTATTTTTTGTTTAAAATTTTTTTTTTCACGCTTTTCAGTCACGATAAAATCAGTTATGGCTGTTGCTAGTCGTCCGCTAACCGGATGAATAAAATTAATTATTCGCCCGATTTTCGGATGAATAAAATTATGTGCTGACGTCATCATATAAAAATAGACTTCTTTGACACAACCGGTCGGGAGCGCTACCGCGCCCCCTCCCTTAGATTCTGAATTGGAAAAATCTGTTCGAACCTAACCTAACCGAATAAAACAACTTTTTCTGAGTAAACATTTATTTAAAGAATAGACCTATAATTATCAATATTTAAAGTAGAAAAAGTAATATAAACCTTTTAACTAAGAGTATAATTCAACTGATACTGATAAAAATAACCCATCCAATTTAAAAAGGTTGGTAGTACTCTTGCATCTTTCAGGTAATTGTATTCAAAGTGGAATTTTTGATCATAATTATATCCTCTCCGAAACTCATTGTTGGTATTGTGAACAACAACATTATGCATACGTAAGCACAATATGGCCGATGCCTACGGTTTAAACTTGAAGGACCCCAGCATTATCAGGGTTGAGGAGTTGAAGGTCAATTTTCTTATCATACGTCTTTGCTTTGTAAATATATTACATATCCATAAGTATCAAATGGCCAACGCCTATGGTTTAAGCCTGAAGTACCCCTGCATCATCAGGGCCGAAGAGTTGAAGGTCAAAATTATCATGTCATATCTTTTCTATGTAATCTCATCGCATGCACGTAAGCAACAGATCCCCAACTTCTATGGCTTGGGCTTACAGTACCCTGCATCATCAGGGTTGAGGAGTTGAAGGTCAACTTTTTTATCATACATCTTCGCTTTGTAAATATATTACATACCCATAAGCATCAAATGGCCAACGCCTATAGTTTAAGCCTGAAGTACCCCTGCATCATCAAAGTTGAGAAGTTGAAGGTCAAATTTTTCATCTTATATCTTTGCTTAGTAATCTTATCAGATATACGTAGCGATCATGTAGCTAACGCCTATAGTTTAAGCTTGAAGCACCCCAGCATCATCAGGATTGAGGAGTTGAAGGTCCAATTTTCCACCGTATACAACCATTTTTCTAATGTTTTACCTTACATTTTTTTAAATACCACTTTGAATGCGTAAGATTGAAATAGCTAAGTTTTATGGCTTAGGCATTCAATACCCCTGCATCATCAGAATTGGGGAGTTGAAGGTCCAATTTTTCGTCGTATACCTTTGCTTAGCAATGTTATTACAAATCCGTGAGCAACAAATGTCTAACGTGGTTTAAGCCTGCAGTACCCCTGCATCATCAGGGTTGAGGAGTTGAAGGTCAAATTTGTCATCGTACATCTTTGCCTTGCTATCTTATTATATATCCGTAAGCACTAAATGGCCATCACCTACGGCTTGGGCTTACAGCACCCTGCATCATCAGGGTTGAGGAGTTGAAGGTCATTTTTTTTATAATATGTCTTTGCTTAGTATTTTTATTACATACCCATAAGCACCAAATGGTCAACCCTTATGGTTTAGGCTTGAGGCACCCCTGCATCATCAGGATTGAGGAGTTGAAGGTCAAATTTTCATCACATGTCTCTACTTAGTAGTCTTGTTACATATATGTAAGCACCAAATAGCTAATGTTATACTTTAGGATAGCTGTAACCCTGCATCATCAGGATCGAAGAGTTGAAGGTCAAATTTTTCGTCAACCTATATAAGCATAGATATATAATACATATTCCAAGTTTCATAAGAATCGATTCGGCAGAAGCCGAGTTATCTCAAATTATCTAAAAAACTTGAGGAGTGGTGGTGGTTTCCACCCCATAACTCAAAGAGTTAAGCATCACAGCATACCCATGTCCAAGAGAAAAAGTTGCGTGACGAAATTTCCTATCAAATGAAAGAAAGAAAATGGAAATCGGTTTATAAACACCCAAGTTATTCAAGATTTTAAGAAACCGACATTTTCCAATTTTCCGGGAAAACCGCTGGAAGGTTTTCATTTTCCTCAATATGGGACTGCCTGTCAAACTAGTCGCATACAATGTCGTATGAATCGCGTCGGTAAGTCGACGATTTTTAGCCATTTCGCCCGAACATAAAAAAAAAAAAAAAAAAAATATACGTGACGAATAGATAACCTCTTTCCTTTGAGAAGTCGGTTAAAAACGGTTTTTGAATGTATCAATTCTTATAAATAAAATAATAAAATACATTTTATTACTAATATATTTTTATTTTATATTTTTATATTTTATATTTATATTTTTATATTTATATTATTTTTATTTTATATTTATATTTTTATTTTATTACGAAAATATTATGAATATTTCATATTGCGTACTAACAGGAAAAATGGCTTATATCGGGCTTAATACTAAGCATACCTAATCAAAATTTGAAAGTTAGTAAATGTCGTTTAAATAATGAAAAATTAAAATATTAATTATTATATAAGTTAAATCAATAAGATTAAACGCCTATTTATAGCAAATAAAATAAATAATTTTAAAAACAAAAAAGAGAATAAATAGACCGTAAAAAATAAACATGTTATACCTAACACTTTTACGTTACTATATATATATATGTAATTCTAAAAAGTATATTATTAAAAACAAAAAAAAACTGACTAAAATATAATTTTAGCGTTCGGGTTTTTTTAGTTTTCGGGTGTATTGATTTCTACACCATACATTTTGTACACCTAGGTCGTATTCCAGATGATGCTCACAAAGCCCCAACGCTCCAAACTTCGTTCCACAAGACTACCGCGGTCGTTGTGGTCACGGCGAAAACGTCACTCATGACGTCATGACGTACGCCCACGTGACGCTCATGACGACCCATCTAACAATGTGGGTCAAAGTGATCGTTCCAGTAGAGAATACGTCAGTAAAGGTCACATGCTAATGGAACGGCAAAAACTGTGGTCGTGAGCGTGCGCTTTGTGAACGTGTAATGGAACGCACCGTAAAAGTCCTGCGGCCACTGTCAAAGTGACATTGAAAGATGTGATTTGACGGATCGAGTTTAAGTCATGCTGTGTTTTCGTTTGTTCACGAAAGTTATTGTTTAAAAGATACAAATATTTAATGTATTTGTGCTTAGTGAGTGCTAAAGTTGAATTGGTGATTCAATCTAAGTGTGAGATGTGTACAATGGATACCAAGGAGTTGTATGATGAAAACGTTTTTGTGTAATTGATCCTTTGTATGCACCGCGCACCGGTTGCACATCGATAAAATGGACGAACTAAATGAGCCGACAACTGTTGACTCGAGGTGTATTTTAAAAAACATGCAACGTAGTGATTTAATGCGGCAAGATGGTAACGAAGAAGATAGTAGTAGTGATACTAATGAAAAGGATCAAGAACTGAACAAAATGCCATTAAATAGAAAAATAAAACAAGAACTTATAGATGATCATGAAATCGCGGAAAGTCAGAGTAAAAGAAAAAGGGTAGATAGACAGTCTGACACGGAGATGAGCACAGAGAATAACAACAAAACATCTGTCATCAAGGAACGTACAGAAAGGATAGATTCAGTTGAAGACATTGATGATACTAACTCTTTAATAATATCCAATTTTCCTGAAAGTTGGTCATTTGACCAAATATACTTGTTTATTTCGAAAGTAAGTGCTTGTGATTATTATTTATAAAATATGTCACTATAGCTAAGTAGACACTTCTGAAATCAATTCCTGAAGGCCTGCGTGATCTCTTAAGGTTACATTGGAGTATTAAAAGAAAATAACCTTTTTTTTATCTGATTGAAGTAGCAAACAATCATGCAGTCCACTTGATGGTAAACGGTTACTGCTGCCCTTGGACACCTGTAAGCAACTTCAAACAGGAAATGGGTTCTATCTGAAGTCAATCACAGATGCGTTGCTACTCTCGAGGACTATGATGGTCGATTTTCATCAAAATGCAAGAGATGCTTCACTCTAGAAGTAGGTGTGGCGGCGGTACTTCCCCAGTCAAACTATAACCACCCGTCAAATCTAGGTATTTACAACTGAAAAGCAAGTCTTTTTAGTGAAACTGAAACTATAATATGCATTGCTCATAGATTTATTTTTAAACTCAAGTTGTAGCTGTACTTATCTTTATGTTTGTGGTATATAGTAGTAATATAGATCCTAGTTTTGAATATATGTGTTTCAATATCCGTTCCGATATGGTTATACTGTAAAAAAAAAAGTGTAACTGACTATTTGTACGCGCTCCCATAGGCTAATGCAAAATAAAGAATGATAAATTGTAAAAATATTGAAAATTATTAAAATTTATTAGAATTTGAGAGATATTCCTGCTACTTTGGACAATATGAAGTTAAGTTTTATAATTGTGACCAATTGTGACAAAAGGGGAAGGGGTAAAAATCATAAAATTCGTATGACGTAATTTATGGATGGCCCCTAGGCAGACATATGTGTGGTGGTAGTGCTCCTAGAGTAGGACCACAAAAGGTTCTCCCAACTTTTAAAATGAAAATGTTTGTTCAAAAAATTTCTCAATTTTAGACTCTAGTGGGTATGCCAGTTATAATAGAAGAAGATGACGAGAGCACTAAACATGAAATAAGGATAATATTTAAGTCATCTGAACATTGGCTTGCAGCGCAAGATATTTTGAAGGATAAGGAAATAGAAGGACATAAACTCCAAGTCGAAATCGATGGTAAATATTGATGATATATGTATAATACGAAACAGTATATAGATATAGTGTGCTGGCATATAACTTATTGTTATTATAAATGCAAATGTTTGTGGGGATGAATAGATGTTTATTATCCTTTCATGTAAAAACTTCTAATCAGATTTTTTACAGATATAATTTATGACCTATATTAACATTAGAAGTGCGGGTGTCCCATATTTGACCCATTTCAATGTTCTTCCTGCTCTAGTTGATATCTTATTATTCATATAATCTTGAGTTTTATGACTTCTCGTGAAATATTATGTGCACGGGACTACAACCACTTAAATGCAATATACATTTATTTTACTTAAAACATCTGCATTATTAGTGGTGTCAAAATTTTCCACGCTTCTAGTGTTTAGACAGGTATGCTTATTACCATGTTAAAAATGACTGCAGCAAGCAAAGCTGCAGCAATAATTTTGTTTAGGATGTAAGTAGTTAGTCCTTTGCACAAATTAACTCCTTAAAATAAAAAGTGAAGAAATGCAATGAATAATATGCAACGTTGTTACCCTACATTAAAGTTTCAATTAATCATGTGTAAACAATATAAAGATTTCTTTGAATAATTATGTGCATAAATCAAGTTTTGTGTGACTGGTGAAGTTAAATGATTCAGTAATTACTAATTACCTGACTGTGTAAGAAAGATTTTTTTATTTAATAATTTCAAGTATTATTTATGTCTAAAATGTTAAAACAATGTGCAGATATCTACTTCAAAGGGTTTTATGACTATCATTAAAATTATGTCTATCAGTGATTATTATTACCATTACCTTATCATTAAATTATGTTTATCATTAAAATATACATGTTTATAAGTGCTTTCTTCTATTCAGAATATTATAATGCTTTGGCTGCTGTGCATGCTGGTTATATAATTGCTAGCGATATAAAGGCATTATTTGTTTCTTTATATTAAACTGGCTGCTAATTTGTACTAACATATTATAATGTATATTTTGTATTTTTTAATTATATATGTTACTTATTTCTTCTTTCATGGCTGCTAAAAAGCTGCTATCACCGCTCAATCTCTGTTTTTAAATTATGATGTTAACTGTTGCTGTGTTCAGTTTGAAATAAAGGTGTGTTCTGTTTAAGTCAATAGTCAAAGTTCCAACTTATTACTTACGAAGTATAATGCATTTAAAGATGCCATATTTTTTTTTCTGACAGAAGTGCACACGAAAATGCAATGGTAAGTGGCCACTGCCGCCCATGGACATCTGTAATCAACTTAATACAGAACATGGGTTCCATCTGAAGTCAATCACAGCTGCGTTGCTACTCCCGAGGACTATGATGGTCGCCTCATGTGAAAGTGCTATTAAGTGTTTTGTATGCTTGCTGCTGTGGCTTTAATAAAAAATACATATCGTCAGTGGAAAGGAAATAATGCTAAAACGCCATAATAGCATTCGTGTGTGTGTGTAGTGTTTTTACATGAAAATATGTATATGTATTTCAAGTGTTTTTACATGTCACCTTTATTTTTGGTGGGATCATATTGAGTAGTAAAAACTCCCAACCACAAGAGCCGACCAAAAATATAGATGAGATAACTTTAATTTTGTAAAAAACAACTTCAAACCTCATTTCCCACAATTGCTATTTTGCCGCTTTAGCATTATTTCCTTTCTACTCACGATATTTTTAGAAGTTTGAATTTATTCTTTGTCATTTAGTGTTAGTTGTGATGGATAATTTAATTTAATACCTTATTGTGGTGTCTTAACAGGTGCAATGACAGATGCTGACAGTGATACTGCATCTCAAGCAACTGACACAATTCCCAGCATGTAAGTGTTTCAAATAATAAATTTTCATAGAGTTTTCGTACTGTCTAGTAGCATTTTGTTAGCATTTTTTACCACTTAAGATTGGATGCAATCCTTAGATTAAATATTGTAGGTTAAGGTTATATTAGTGGATCAAGGTTATTAAAAAAGGAATGTTCTGATCTGAAGCTTTATGCAATTTTGTTTATCAACAATCATGAAAGAGTTTGAAATCTTTCCAGATGTTAAGAATTTTTTAATTTTTTCTGTGGTTTCATCTGCAATCTGTCCAAGACTGTAAGCAAATTTGTTGTGTGCTTATTTTGCGTGTAGGGAGCTGCATTAGAGCCAACCCTTTATTTAAAAAGTAAAGTTAAGAAAATAAAATTCCTAAAACAATGAAACATTCTATTAAAGTACAGATAGTATATTGTTATTTCTGGGTTGGTAGTGTATTTTCTACTCAGTTCCCCAGGATTCTTGCTAGTTTCGTTAAAACATCTTTATTGAAATGTATAAGTCATTTGGGACTTTAGAGGAAGTCAGACAAACTTTAAACTAAGGGTATTAATTTGTGTAAAATTAAGACCTGTCTTAATTTGAGTAAAATTAAGACCCTTAGTTATAGCAATTTAGCAGTTAGTTTACTTTAGAAAACTTTACTGTGGAGAAAAAGTAGCTTATTGATTAATTAATTGACTAATGGAAAAATTTGCTTGCAGTGAACATGATGTTTGGGAGACTGATCCACAGGGTTTGTATGGCTTGAAACTAGAGTATTTGAAGTCTTTGAACATAACTCCACCAGTTGGAAAGTGGGTGCACGTAACTAATGTAAGACATTTAAAAACACTTTGATCAAATATGTTAATCAATAATTGTAATCTATTTTTTTTTCTTATTAAATGTAAGGCAATATATTGGAACTAGATTTTGTTGCCCATGCAAAAACATGTTTTGATTGAAAGTTTGACCAGGATTGTAGACCTACACAAAATAAAGACATTTTATTTAATTAATTGTCAAAATTGATGGATTCTTTATTCTACCTAAGTAGCACCACCATTAGATCTATTTCAGCCTAATAATTTTAGTGTAAGAGATGGCGCGCACTGGTGATTTTTGTCACCGTGACTATTGCGTCACTGTCATCATGTACGTTAAGGCATTCACGTTAGGACGGTCGCACGGACTGTCGGACGGACTGTGGCAACGACAGATCAAGTTAAATAATTCAACGGACTTGCAACATGACCTTGGTCGTACAGTCCGTCTTAGGACCAAGCCATTCACGATCGAACTTCTGTGCATACGACCGTAGTTCGTGCGACAGTCCGTGCGACTGTCGTAACGTGAATGCCCATCTTTAGGTTGCAGTGTTCCGCGGACAAAAAGTCACCTAATTGTCACGCATCCAACTGAGCGCACCTTCATTAAGGGTAACTTAAATGGTGACAGTTACGCAACAGTCACGGTGACAAAAATCACCCGTGCGCGCTATCTTTTAATGTAATGTAGTTTAGTCTATGTCCTAGTTAAAATGGTAAAACAGAGACACTTGTTTAAAACGTTCCGAATTGTCTTTTAATTACTCTATGTGGTTCTCTTAAAATTACTTTGAATAATATTTATCCTATTTCTGGTTATTTATACAGTTCAGGTGTGACAAATCTGAATTAAGAGACGCATTTGAGCTAGCTGGGTCTGTTGTGGCATGCTCAATAATTAATACCACCAATAAATATGCTAAAGTTATGTATAGCCATCCATTGGAGGCTGTTCAGGTAAATATTAAAAAATATTTAGATAATATATTTCACTCAGGAGCAGTTCAAGTATTAAGTACTAGCTTTTACCCGCGGCCTCGCCCGCACGGTCAAAGGAAATTAGCATTTGATAGTGTGATTAAAAACTTGTAAATAAATTGTACTAACGCCATCTATTAACAACGTCTGGAACTACTAAATATGTATCAACTAATAAAACATCGATATTCTCATGGGAATGAGAGAGCGCGGTAAAAAGTAGCCTACGTCACTCTCCGTCCTATCTCCCAGCATATAAACCATATCATAATAGCTATGTGGCGACGTGAAAGAGGAACAAACAAACACACTTTCACATTTATAATATTAGTATGGATACTATGGATTGTAGTAGGAAGAGGTCTTTGCTTATTTTAGATGACATGGGAGCGGGGCGGGGAGGGGGGGTCTAGATCTATCGTGATAAATAATAATATTTTTTTTACACATATGGCAATCCAGACATTTTCTAGTAAAATTTGTACATTACTATGATAACGTAAGCATTTAAATAATTGTAATAAATCTTGAACGGCCCTGTAGTGTTTGATATATTGATTTCTTTTTGCAATATCGATAGTAATTTGATACTTCTTAGTTTAATTTTCATTTTGACAACACTGACAATAATTTATCATGTTTCAGGCAGTCTCAATGTTACACAACCAAGTATTTTATGGGCAGAGGTTAAATGTTGTAATGGATAAAACTTTCAATTCTGAAAGGGTATTGCCGAAAGGGCTTTTAAGTATTGGGCCAGGATTGGGTGAGGACGGATATGGTGTTCGGGAGATTGCTAGGGAATATGAGAGGTTTCTACAGGGGAAGAGTACAACAATTAATTTGTCTCTGTTCAAAAATGGGAACGTTAATGGTATAGTGATTCCGAGAAATATGAGACATTCGGTTTTGGGTGTTGATAAAGTACAGATTTCTGAGACCAACCCGCAAGTGTCCAGAACATCTCCACAGTTGCCGAGAGCTAGCAGTCCGAGTGCACCCCCAGTAGTGAGGCCGGGTATGACTAGATCTATGACCGGACTCTTTGTATCTAACGTTCGTCCTACAACTCAAGAACCTATTCTATTTGGAAATACGAATCCTGGGCCAATATTTAGAGCCCCAATGCCAAGAGGTCCGGGGCCTATTGCGTCAGGAGCATCAATGAGTCCTGGAGACTTATACTCGTCGGGGCAATTTCCTCGGGGTTACATGTCGGGTCGGATGCAAATGCAATTTGTCCAAAATGTCCCCGGGCCTACTCCAAATGTGCCCTTATCGGCACCCGTACAAAGCATTGCCGCTAACTGGCCCGGACCATACAATGCTGGAATGCTGACACGTATGCTCAAGAGCTCAGATCCTAACACCTTGAAGATTGTGAACGTAAGTGAATTGGAGAAATATTATCGCGGAATACATTTTATTTTTATGTATATGTAAGTATATGTATTGCATGCAGTGTTTACCTATAAGAGATTGTGAAAAAAGTGTAACGGGTACTCGTGAATTCGGCTTTTGAATTATTTTTGGCAATAGCAGCAAGTAGCAAACGAGCATGCAGTCCACCTGACGGTGAGTGGTCACTGCCGCACCCTGGACATCTGTAGTAAATTCAAACAGGACATGGGTTCTCTCTGAAGTCAATCACAGATGCAGTGCTACTCCCGAGGACTGTGATGGTCGCCTCATTTAAATGTGTACCGTCAACTATACCCTTCCATCGAAATGCAAGACATGCTTCACGCTAGAAATTGGTGTGGCGGTGGTACTCCCCCGGTTGAACTACACTGTTACTACCACCTGTGATATGAAAGTATTGATAAACATTTTTTTGTACTAACAGTTACCTCCAACGACATCGTTCCCGAGTTTATGCGCGAAGCTCTCCACACTGGCTCAGGTGACGTCACTAGAGTTCACTACGCCGGGGTGCGCTGTGGTACGATTTGCGAGCCCCGGCGATACCGAGAAGTGTTTCCGTATCCTTTTTTTAAATATTATTTGTATTATAGTCTATCTTAAATAAGTATTAAATACATAATTATAAATACACGTCTATCACGGAAATGTATATCCTATGTGTTACTTGTTGTTGTTTATCCTTTACTTTTGAGCAGATACTGCAAAGAAAAACTAATTAACTGGCTTAAAACTTTAAATTATAATGAAACTGAGTCTCTTCTATTACACCCAAAATAAAACATCAGTCTTTATCTTAAGTAAATAGATATACAAAAGCACTCGCGAGCACACACACGCGCACACACACACACACACACACACACACACACACACACACACAATCTCACACACATTCTCTCTGTACACATACAATGGTAATATATTTATATATATAATCATATCTAATAGTTTTTATTTTTTTATATTACTTATTTACTTTCTTTTCATTGCATGCCTACTTACAGTAAAACATACCGTTAATATACCTAAACCTTGATTTGCATTATCCAGCTAAAGATATGGAAGAGCGGTGCCTCCTGACACAAGCATACAAATGCTTACTAGGACGGCACCAAACACTGTTTAGTGATATAAAATTACATGTAGAAATGTAAAGGATTATTACTGTTATTTTGTAAAACTAGTGATAATTTCTGAAATAAAAACATTTTTGATTTTTTTTTTGATGTGTTAATGTAGGTCATAAATTATTAAATACAAAGACCTCCATCCCAAAAAGAGACGGGCCCTGCTGACTGGGCAGACGTCGTCGGGACCACGGACGAATGCTACTAGGGTACCCGCAGTCCCGGCAAAGAGCGTTCAGTGGAACATCGTTGGTTTTTAGCCGGTAGGAGTCCGGCGTATCCTCTTAGCTGCCCTCGTGCATAGAGGAACACATAAAGGGTTTCCCCACGTACAAAAAAAGGTCTAATTAGTTGTGCCGAATTTCAGCGAAATGAGAACGGTAGTTTTCGTGTGAGAGTAACTAACATAACATCATCACAAAGTTAAGCATTTATTATATTAATAACAAAGTACTATTTTAAATTGGAAACGTCATTTTTCATCGCGGAGAAATCCTCATGGATCCCCTTTCACCCGAAGCAAAAGAGGTATATCGGAGTCGTCCCGACTAAATCTCCGTGGCATTCTTCTGGACGGTTTTTGCCGGTCACGAGAAGCGTTAGAATTACGATATAGGCATCCCACGGCGGCGCTTTCTGAGGGCCGTGGAACATCACTGTCTCGGATTTTTCGAGCGCTACCCGCTAGTTGCTAGTTTTCATGGTGTAACACGTGACTAAAAAAAATGACTATTTGTACAGCGCCGATCTTACCCCTTACAGAAGTCTGATATTTTGTCTCTATTAAAACTACCGAAGAAACTACCCAATTTTGAATGATTAAATTTTTTTCAATGTTTTCATGCCCCCATATGTAACATGTAAAAGTAATAGCTAGCTTCCTTTCGTACATTATGACTTCTTTTTGGTATAAATGCGATTGTATGTTACATAAAGGCAATACATTTCTGTGTTTCCAAAATTTATGTATTTTGGGCAATTTCGTCTTTCTTTCTTATTCCATAAATCCGACTTGGGATTTAGTACTATAGATTTACTATGGTCTACATTGTAGCAATAAATTTTTGAGGGATTAAAGAATTCGCAGTATAAGAGTTGGGAAAACGCCAAATCGTTGTACACAAATGGAAACTCATTCTATATTATGTGACAATGATATTCTGCGGCATTCATAAGTTTTCAAAGCGAAATAATTTCCTGACCTAAATCTTCAGAAAATTATCGAAACATTCAGCTTTCCTGAGACATGCAGACTGGTAAGATTTATTTTTTATACGTTACATTCTGATTTTAAATTTGAAAGAAAGAAACAAAGAAATCGTATTTATTCACGATGAATGATACACAATAAACTTAGAAAACTAAACATAAAGATAAGCTAAGTAACACCAACAAGAACAGGGTAACAACACAGTTTAGTGTTCAAGTAACTCGTGCTGTGACATAATAGCATCGTGAAATGGACGAGAATCAGCTATCGCTATGGAGACACGCGAAACCACGGCACTGTTTTTCTACAGTATCTACAGTATTCTAACTTCTTACAAACGCACGAAACGCAAGTTGTACCTACGCGCCACGATTTCGGTATGCACTCGGTACCCAACAGCTAGCGAATGTGCCGTAGTGGCGAGCGGGTGATGTGACGTTTTTTAAGCAGTGGATCTTTTTATTTAAATAATAATGTAGCAAATAGCAGTTGTAAACTATATTAGGCTGTTTTTGATTGCTTTAACTGTACATAAACACGTCCGATGTTGATATTTTTTTATTTTGGTTGGTAAAATATTATTCAGTGTGAAATTTATAACTATTATTTGTGTACGATTTATTATTAAGTCTCTTAAATATTAAAAGAACGCGTTGTTTAATACCTTAATCTACTGAGTAATATACATTATAAGTAAGAAAGAAAGTCAAGTATACAGATGTATTAAAATACTATAGGCGGGTAGCCCTAACGCGAACTCTCGTCCAGCGCCTCTGTAGGTATAAAATTCAAGGACACGACAGAGTTAGACTACTGTATGATATTAATACTGTGCCCGAACCATGGCCTCGGACGGCTGTCAGTGCAAAACAAATCGCTGCATATTTTGTTTATACATTTATATTTTTTATATACCCAACGGTGTGCAGCCGATATTGCTACGAAATCTTCGTAGATATATTATGATGTAGAATAGTTAAAAGATTTTTTCATAATAATAACCATTTTGTTTTTTTTTCAGCTAAATCAGCAGTTAAAAAATCACGAGGTAAATAAATACTTGTGTAATTTTCAAGATTGAAAGGACTCTTATAGTTATAATCGTAAAAATATGTAATTTGTTCAAATAACCTAATAAGTCATTCATAAAATAGTAACATTGTCAAGTTGGTTTAATGGGGTAATAATGTGTAGGTGTGAAATTGTCTATAGAAGTCGGTCTGTATAATTCCCAATTTTACAAAAGCCTGTTTTATTTAACTTGCTACGGTTAATAAAGTATCGAAGGCAAAGTCATAGTGTTGATTGTATTAATTTAATATAATTGTTACATTCCAACCCAAGCTAACTTATCCTACATGGAGTTATAATAATTGAATGAATTAAGTACGTCTTCTATAAGTCACTAAAATACTTCCTTGATTATTACAATTTGACTCGGCATTGTGTATACTGTAATTAGATTTTTATGAGGGTTTATGTATTATTACTATGAGGAAACTTGTAAAATCTCAGCATTTCACAAACCGCCAAAATTTTGTGAACACTTTTTTGTACAGACATGTGATGTAACGAATGTTATTATTTGATCATTCGCGAATGCGAATATTGTTATTAAGCAATTGTATAGCTTTTATTGCGGACTTTGAGTGCGGCGACTGAATCAAGAAATTCCGTAACGAAAAACCTAACACCCCCTACCCCACCTTTCATGTAGCGCGGCCGAATTCGAATGCGAATATTCGTTACATCACTACTACATACTAATATTACCTACGATCTGGTGGCTAATTCGAATACATTGTCATTCGGTTAACCTAAAACTTTATGAACTTGTTACACATTTTGATGTTTAATTCCATTTCTCCGTAGTAATAGGAAGACACATTACGTTTTTGTACTCATTTAGCCTTCATCAAATCTTTCGAGAATCTCAATTAGACCATTAATGGATAAGTCATTATTGTAATTTATTCATCTCACATGAACGTAGTTTTAACTTAAGGAAATAAAACAAACATGTAATTAAGGTTAAATCTGTAACACCGTTTAGTGTCGCCAACCCACTATAGTCCTACTACTGGGCACGGGTCTTCTTTTAGAATGAGTATCTAAGTGCGAATTGGTACACTTTGCAACTCAAAAACAAAAAGTTCTCAAAGACTTTTTGTTAAAGAACTCTCAGATGTGTAGGATGTTTTTCTTCTCCGTAAACCGAATAGTGTAAGCCTAATGGTCGAAACTCTGCCTGTCATCGCCGGTCGGAGGTTCGAATCCCAGGCATGCACCACTCATTTTTATAAAATTATGTGCGTATCAGAAACTATGTATCGTTGAAGGTGTATCCTTACGGTGGAGTAATATAGTTATTACTGACAAATTGAACTATGTTCCATGTCATTACCTTTTAATTTACATAATTTTACTTTAAATAGATGGTACATGTACCGAAAACCCGACTGGTCCTTAATTTTAAATGTAAAAATTACGATTTTATTTTTATCTTTAGTCTCATTTAATGACATTTTATTTATATTAAATTTTAAGATAAAATTAAACTTTTAATTGTAAGAATAATATATGCGCATTTTGATCGAAATAAGTGAAATGTAAATAAGTTGTCGAAAGTAAATAAGTATTTGATATATACGATACATACCTTTATCGTGGATGATATGGATGTTTGTATGTCTATTACTTGTTATAAATGTATTAAATAGCGTACCTAATATATATCGCTGGATAGAATAATAACACTACGCAAAAAACTAAATTTACAGGAGAGCCCGGTAGAAATTAAACAACGGTTATTGTTTTCTTGATGTTAAAATAATAAAAATAGATAACATTGCCCATTATAGCAGTATAGCTAGAGCGCAAAGTTTCAAGCGTTTTTCTTTTGATAAAACTTTGCCTTTTTACTTAAAATTGATGAATTTTGAATTGTACGGTTCATTCATGCAAATGAGCGATGTAATATGAGGTATACTATTTAAGAATACATTTCTCATATAAGATTAAGCATAACATGTATGTTACAGTGTCATTTTAAAATTTTAGTTATCATGAATTTTAATGTAACGTCAAGTGTTGAGTATGATATTAATATAAAAAGTGTTTGTAAGTGTTGTTTTTGTACTGGACCAATACAAATGATTCGAGGCTGGCGAGGTGGATAGACGCTCGCGGTGCATTTGTAATAACGATAAGTATTGCAAAAGACGGCGCGACAAATTATAAGAATCTTAAGTGTTACTCGCGTCCTACAACGCATTTTTTTTTAAATATGTACATACTATATATTGAAATTTTAAGCCGCTCTTACTACTACATGATCAGGACAAATGTGCTGTCTGATTTCTCCTACTCAACACTATCAAGTAGTAACTAATTATATACAAGTAGATACTCTAAAATGAGTTTATTATGAGACTTACAGTGAAGTAAGTATTAACAAGTCTGTTTTGTGATATATCTAATATTTAGGTATATGTTGCAAAAATATTTATAACCGCCGCTGGTAATAGCATAAAAGGCGAATAAAATGCAAAATATAAACATTGGTCTTTGTTTTATTTACCTACCTCTTCTAAGTATTTATTTCAATATTTCCAGGGTTCAATAATTATGGTATAGAAAAAATCTAAAACATTTTCTAAATCAATATTAATTTACACTCAATATTTTTTTACTTTATGAACTACGTAGTTATTTTAAAAGCGTTTGTTAAAATGGCGGTTGAATACTCAAGAAATTCGGCAATATTTTATACCAAATTATTTTTATTTAATATAGTTTAATAATACTTTGAGTACGACAGAAATGTCTATTTTTACATTATTAGGGCCTTATTTATATTCTATTTGCATAACAGACATAAATAAATTGTGATAGGTATACTTACAATGAAAATCTTGCCTTACCCAGAAATGTTATAATAAACTTGCAAATAGTTTCGGGATTCACATATATACAATACAATACTTTTTGCTTACATTACGTTAATGTTAAATATTTTAAAATTTGTTTTTGCTGTGCGCCTAATTCCAATGAAATCCCGCGCTTTTTGCTTTCTTTTTTCATAAATCAAGGTTACTATCACTCGGTCAAGAACATTCAGCCAAGTACTCCAAAATATCGCATTTGCATAAAAAGTAAACAGTTAGAAATTTCAAGTAATAGAAAATAATAATAACCAAGGAACACTTCGTACTTAGTTCAAATAAAAGCTTTGAAATAATTTCAATTTATTTTAAGTTGTTCGGAAAGTAATTTCGTTATTTCCGACGTATTTTTTTCTCCTCACATCCAACTGAGTAATTTTATTGATCACTTTCAGAATCAATTCCTATGTAGGTATTTGTGCGGCTTAAATGTAAGTTGGCTGTGAGAGGAAAAAAATTGCTGGATATAACGAAATAACTTTTTAAGTTAACTTATAAATTATGAAAATTACACTTAAATAGATAAAAAATCGGAATTATTCTTTATAGAAAACCGCTGTTGATAGATGCTCTAAGATTTGCTTAGGTAGGTATTAATATTTATCAAACTTGTTTATGTAAAGAGCTTTATGCAAATTACGTGCCTTTATTACCGGATTAATGAGCTGTTGTAATTTGGGTCCGATTAATAGCTAGGGTACGGGCATTTCATTAGAATTTCCATTGGCCACCGTTTACGGTCGTTTATTATGTCCCCTCGAAGCCTTTAAGATTGATTGGGTAGACCATAAAATGCTGAAATTGGAAACCCATGTAAGAATTTTTTGCTTTTCTTATTTTTAATAGAACAATATATCGCCACAGAGCGATCTTTTTAGGGGTTAATGTTTCCATTTTACAGACTGTCCAATGAAAATATTATTAACTGGATGATGACCCGCGTGGAGGAGCGGTTACCATACCGGTCTGACACGCAATGGGTTCAGGGTTCGATTCCCGGTCAGACAGGTATCTAAATGATGAGTTTAGATTCATGTTCTGGGGGTTTGTGTATTCGTCTTGTGTGTGGCCGTCATGGTACCCACGACACAGGAGAAAATCTTAGTTTCGTGGGTACGCTACAAATAGGTATGGCGATGGTACTTCTCCGGTCTAACTACACTGGTTCTACAACCAGTAAAAAATATCTATTATTATCTGTAAAGTTTTCGGAAGCTGTTAAAATATTGCAAGTGTCATTACTCATTCAACGTTCCATTACGCAGAATTAGACACCAAAGTAGTTAGCGAATTCTTGTAATGACATAGCAATGTGCAAAAAATCGGAAAAACCAGAATTAATGAGGGCCGGAGACGGAACGGAACTCGGTTCGTGACAGATACGATTTATCTGAAATCGCTTTTCATTGAGATAAATTGATATGATGTTCTGTGATTGGTAATAAGATGGATAGTATTGATTTAGGATTTTTAATGTACAAAATCCAAGACGGATGTCTATTAATAGATATCGTTTTATAAAAACGTTTAGAAAATTGAGCTCTGTCGATGGACCCCCATTAAAAAACTGATATAAAATCAATTTACCAATGATCTGACTTACCTATGTCAGTCTTCACTTGAGACAGATATTTATTGGGCCATATTTAATTAAATTTAATATTTTTTGGCTTGAAGCCAGTATCTGCCGTGAAAGTTTTTATGACTTAATCGTCTTAATGTTGTTTAAAATTATATAGTTGAATCTACAATATTATAGGGAGTGGTTGATACTATTATAGCATTAAGTCGAAAAGAGGGACGGCCTTGGAATTTATTATACTTAATATCTGAATGAGTTTAAGCCCTCGTTATTTTAGAGGCGAAAGTTTGTTCACAAGTATTTTAATTTGTCTTTCGCACAATAACTACCTACTGGTCACATTTCGCAAAAAAATGACACAGACAGCCTAGTTTTAGATCACCTGGCTTAGCACATAGGATTAAATTACCGTGGTAAACGTGTCCGAACCGGGATGAGTTGCGGGAATAAGTTAATCGTTTACATATACCTTACTCGTACAAGTTGTGACAAGGTGTTTTCAAGGTGGTAGAACCAGTGTAGTTGAACCGGGGTAATACCTACCACCGCCACACCTATTTCTACCGTGAAGCATTTCTTGCGTTTCGATAGAAAGGGTGTTGCTGCCGGCACACTTTCACATGTGGCGACCATCATAGTCCTCGAGAGTAGCAACTTATCTGCGTTTGACTTCAGATAGAACCCATGTTCTGTATGTAGTTGATTACAGATGTCCATAGGCGGCAGTGACCACTTACCATCGGGTGGCATGCTCGTTTGCTACTTCAGTGTAATAAAAAAAACAAGTATTTTTGAAAGACGAACGAACAATTTCCTGCACAGAACAGATCTTAAGTATCACTATAAACTTCTTAGTACCCGAAAGGTACAAATAAATCTAATCGAACACGCTTGTGGTACAAATGTTCACTGGTTTACACAGCTCGCTTCTAGACTTAATGGAACCGACACAATTGAATGCATCGGGCTTTGAACACCTATCGTCTGGTACTTTGCAATAGGAAACTAAGTTACGTTAGTGTTGTGATAGATTAGATATCGAAAACCTACTTGTGTTGCCCAGTTAAGTGATATAAAGTTTAAGTCTTTCATTGGATATTAACCCTAAAATCTTATTTATTGAAGTGAAACTTCTTTAGGCGCATGAGGGTAAATTTTTTACAGATGAAACGTCACGCCGGTATGCAACGGAAGTGTCGGAAAAGAGAGAGAGAGAGCATGAGCAACTAGCCGTGGAGTGAGAGTAGGGAGCAAGCGAGTGAGAAAGATTGAGAGAAAAAGTGAGACAGAGCGAACGTCGTATCACGCCTTTTTCCCTTCCTCTTAATCTTGGAAATTTAAAGTTTTAGATTTGTATAAATATAAACAAGATTTATAAATTAGTTCGCCAAAGAAGTTTCACTTCTGACATGTGTACTTTGTACGCACGCATGTTTTTTTTTTTATTATAAAGGCGTAAGTTACACAGGTTACGGTCTTGATTAATAAATAGGATACTCACTAGTCACACGTCTCAACGGTCGAAATTCGACCGTAATTTAAATTAAAAAACTAAACTTCATATTGTCCAAAGTAGCACGAATATTCCTCAAATTCAAATAAATTGTAATAATTTTCAAGTTATTTTGAAATCAACCGTTGAAGGTAAAAAGAGGTTTAATTAGCTAAAAATTTAAAAGAATAGTGGGTATTTTGACAAAGACATTTGACATTTTTGACGTTACGTGTTTTCATAGTAAGACATTGAATGTTCTATTTCGTTTATTATGTATGTGTTTGTGTCAATTGCAAGGTAGTGTGTGTAACGTGATTTTAGTTGATTTTATGTATGTTTTTTGCATTATTAAAAAAAAAGTATTAGCATCGCGTAATCCTTCTCTACATCAACTATAACCATGCGTAATTTCATACTCCTCCGTCTGCGGCAAGTATCTTAAAAACGGGTCACAAGTTTTTGCTTCACGTATTATATATAGAAGATTGTCGTGGTAAACGTGAAAGAAGCGGGGGGAGCTAAGTGTTTATAAAGGCAAGTTGTATCTACAAGTATTTTAAAGGACCAACGAGTTTGCTCAGAATAGAACTTAAGTAACACAATGAAGTTCTTAGTACCCGAACAGTACAAATAAATCTAATCGAATTCGCTTGTGGTACAAATGTTCACTGGTTTACACAGCTCGCTTCTGGACTTAATGGAACCGACACAATTGAATGCATCGAGCTTTGAAAACCTATCGTCTGGTACTTTGAAATAGGAAACTTGAGTTACGCTTGCCTTGTGAGGCGAGTGGGCAGGCACGATGAGCAAAATATCTGGGTACCAACGAGTTCAGAAATATCTGTCTACACGAACGCAGCACAAATATCTGATATTGAAATAAGGCGTAATAAAGTAACATCAAAGATGTGTCATATGTAACCTACATCAAATCATTGTGACCTTTTGAAGCAAAAGTAGGTAGGTAATGTAGGTATGTAATTGTGATTTAATATCGTCTCATGTGAAGAAGGGTTTAAATTTTATATTTTGCAAATTATGAATAAAAATTATGATTTTTTCTGTTTTTTAATTTTGTTTATGTGTTTGTTTGTTTGTTTGTTTGTTTATTTGTTTGTTTGTTTGTTTGTTTGTTTGTTTGTTTGTTTGTTTGTTTGTTTGTTTGTTTGTTTGAAATTGCATCAACGCACAGCAGGTAGGTACGTGGCGTCTAATTTAAAGATTTTAAAGTATTTGTGGCATAGTTAAATTGTATTTATGTAAATAAATCCATCGACTCTGCCAAAAGTTACTACAACTTAAAGTTATATTATTTTTAAACGCGCGTCAAACGGCTCGCCTTGCCTCACATAATCGGAAAGAAAGACTTCCTTAAAGGTTATCCTTAATTTTGTTCCATTATAATCAATTCCCGCGGGCGTTCCCGCGGTACTGGGGTAACAATATTACAGAAATGAATGAAAACAGGATAATCCTTGCCGCGTGACGGCGTCAACCAATTTATTTAAATAAGCTCCATTAAAGTGACGTCGTGACCATTTTTTAACGAGTTTCACCATAATCCCATTCTGTTGCGCTTAAATTAGATCTTGCTTTAGCGTAAGCGGTTAGCGACAAGCTAAAAAAATATTTTTCAGGATAACTTGGCATAGAGAAAATAATTTAAGTATTATAATTCCTGATTGCTATTGTTCCTTACCCAAAGAGGGTAAACGGAACCCTATTACTAAGACTCCAATGTCCCTCTGTCCATCAGTCTGTTAGCAGGTTGTGTCTCATGAACTGTGATACCTAACTTTTTTTTGTTCTCGAGGGAGAAACCTTCAAAAGGTACCCGACACCGTGGGAGCGCAGGATTATGTGGGATTTTTACCGCACTAAAACCCACCCGGTGGCCGTCCTCAGTGCTACAAAGAGGACTCCGGGATCTCCAAAGGAACGCAAACAGAATCTTCTGAACGCATTGCCTCATCGGACTTCTCCCAGATGGGCGGTTGGGCCCACCGCTCCATCTAGTCTTTACGACGGCATGCGACCACACATACCGCCGTCCTTACCGGGGTCGACTGATCTAACGATTCGAGCTCCCACTCTAGCCGCCCGCAACCCCGGAAGCCCCTTTTAGTCGCCTCGTGTTTTCCACTATAAAAAACATAAAAATTTTTCATCTTCAATTACTCTATCTATTAAAAAAACTGCATTTAATCCGTAGCGTAGTTTTAAAGCATACATAGGGACAGACAGCGGGAAGCGACTTTGTTTTTTACTATGTAGTGATATGACTCGCACTTAGCCGGGTTATTTTTTCTACATTTCTGCTATGATTTGTTAAAGGAATTCTTATTTTATGATGAAAATAATCGAATATCCGATAACAGTGGCGTTGTTGACTACGTAGAATTTATGAATTAATGACGTAGATTTGTGGCTTTGGTCACTGACCATTTAAGTAAAGTAGTATTGACGTTTGATACTTATTTCCTACAAGATACCAACTTTATCGATAGTTCTTTTTATTGGTATCGGTAGGACAAGTCCATGAAAATTAAATGGCGTCGTTAGTAAGACTTTTATTATGAAATTTTCCATTAAATCGTCTTTGAAGAGCTTTCGTCTTTTTGTAAGTGGTGCTAAAATACACGTAATTGAAACTAAGGAATAGCTTGAAATAAGTGAGATTTTCGTAACAACCAGTTGCCATTTTCGCCATTGTGTGTAGATATAGAGATACACAGATACGGAAACAAAAACAAAAAAAAAAACGTGCAGCACTCGGGGACGAGCTTCATACTGTCGTAACGTGTATGTATATCATACACTTTAAGCGAACGCTCGGCCGCGCTACATGGTAGGCGGATATGTTAGATTTTTTTCGTTACGGATTTTCTTGATTCGGACGCCGCGCTCAAAGCCCGCAATAAAAGCTTTGCAATAGCAGAAAAATAAGCAGTTGCCTACTTATTTGGTAATGTAGAAGTTTGAAGATTTTTCTTATTTTTACAGCGGTAATATTTCTTATAAGTTTAAATAGTGTGTACTATACTACATTTATGTTGCTATTTCTCAGAACTATAACGATCGCCTCAAAAGGTATGACATTCGAAATCAACACACAATATAGGTAATATATATATTAGGTGGTACACCAGTGTAGTTCACTCGGGGAAGTACCACCGCTACACCTATTTCTAGTGTTAAGCAGTTTTTGCGTTTCGATGGAAAGGTGTGGTTGCCGGCACACTTTTACATGAGGCGACCATTTTAGTCCTCGGGAGTAGCGATGCATCTGTGATTGACTTCAGATAGAACCCCATGTTATGTATGAAGTTGCTTACAGATGTCCATTTGCGGCAGTGACCACTTACCATCAGGTGGATTGCATGCTCGTTTGGTCGTCGTCAACCCATTATTGTCCCACTGCTGGGCACGGGTCTTCTCTCAGTATGAGAGAGTTTTAGGCCATAGTCCACCGCGCTGGCCAAGTGCGAATTGGTGGACTTCACACACCTCCGAGAACTTTTTTTTTTTTTTTAAAGAACTCTCGGGTGTGTAGGTTTCCTCACGATGTTTTCCTTCACCGAAAAGCAGTGATAATTAATTTCTAATACGCACATGAATCAGTGGTGCGTGCCTGGGTTTGAACCTTGATCGAGAGTGCAAGTTTCAACCATTAGGCTATCACTGCTCGTTTGGTACTACAATCTTATAAAAAAACCCAAGAACTGCTCCACGGTGTATATATGTGTAGCAGTGACACCTTCCCAATTGAATTATACCCAACGGTTCTATCTATCAGAACAATACTTAATTCAACATAGAAGATATAGGAGATAAGACCCCCTTAGCAAAACAGTACCTAAATGTTTTATTTATACAACTTAGTCGAATTGTTTCGATGTTTGACCGGTACTACACCTATTTCTTGAAACATCGATGTCAGTTCCCATTATCTGATTTGTTAAAGAAGTCGGTTAATTATGTAGATACAGTGTGGCAGGTACTACAAGGAACTTATTGCGGGGTGTTCAGTATTCCAATCTCATCATAAATACCAAATATATGTTGTTATTTTTATCGGAATTATTCATTATATTACAATATTAACGAACAGTCAGCATGTTAAAGGTCTGTCTGACTATGCAACCAATTAAATAAATCGTACAAAAAACAAATGCCAAACTCGATAAAATAGCTCGCTTGAGTTATTGTGGTGTTCATACGTGGCGACATTTTACAGTATATTTGTAGCGTGTTTATTCTGTAATTTATCAATATTTTTTCATTTTTTATTAAATCACCTATCAGCATCATTATGCCTGAATATACTATAATAGCTGTAGGCAGTAGCAGTGATAGCCTAGTGGTTGGAACTTGCCTTCTCAATCGGGAGGTATGAGGTTCAAACCCAGACACGCACCACTGATTTATGTGCGTATGAAAAATTAATTATCGCTGCTTTTCGGCGAAGGGAAACATCGTAAGGAAACCGACAAACCCGAGAGTTCTTTAAAAAAAGTTCTCGGAGGTGTGCGAAGTCCACCTATTCTTGGCCAGCGCGATGGACTATGGCCTAAAACTCTTTCATTCTGAGAGAAGACCCCTGCCCAGCAGTGGGACAATAATGGGTACCAGCTGTAGGCACTACTTACCCATATACCTACAATTTGCCAATATTGCATACTAACTTATAACTATTTTATTTAAAGTCGCCGTGAAGCAGCGATAATTGATTTTTAATACGCACAACATTTTAGAAAAATCAGTGGTGCATGACTGGGATCGAACCTCGGACCTACCTTAAGGTCATAATTGCTACCTAGGACCAGTTAATAAAGTTGCAAGTTAATATCATTACTTACTGCTATTGAAATTGAAATGTTTTGTACAAAAAAAGTGGACAAAATCTGAATTTTTTGCAACTCGATTTACTAAGCTAACGGCTAAAACAATTTTAATATAGCCTACACACAGCGCTGCAACTCAATGATACTGCAATAAACTACACCAAACGCTACCAAAAACATTAATTGAAAACGGCACGCGAAAACCGAAAAACATCGAAAAGGGATCCGCAAACAATCGAAAACTCGATTAATTCGCACCTACCTACTGTGTTATGCTGATTCGTCGAAAGTTATACGCGTCGTGTCCCAAGTGTTCCGCTGTTTTACGTACGGCCAAAGATTATAAGAATTGAGTAGCGTCACTAGGTATAAATGTTCGATTTAATCTTTCACTTTTTGATTAATACGACAGTAGTAGGTAAACGAGAATTTAAACCACTTGATGGTAGGCCTCCTGTAGTCTCCCTGTAGCCTCGGGGTCAGAATAGGGCTACGGTATCCCCTGCCTGTCGTAAGAGGCGACTAAAAGGGGCTTCCGGGGTTGCAGACGGCTAGAGTGGGAGCTCGAACCGTTCGGTCAGGCAATCCCGGGAAGGACGGCGGTATGTGTGGTCGCATACCGTTGTTAAGATTAGACGGAGCGGTGGGCCCAGCCGCCCATCTGGGAGGAGCCCGATGGGGCAGCGCGCTCGAGGATTCCGGTTGAAGTCGTTTCGAGATCCCGGAGTCCTCCTTTTCAGCGCCGAGGACGGCCACCGGGGGGGTTTTAGTGCGGTAAAAATCCCACATAACCCTGCGTCGCTCCCACGTCGTCGGGTACCTTTGGAAGGTTTCCCCCCTCGAAAACAAAAAAAAAAAGGCCTCCTGTAGTCGGGGAGTAGAATAGGGCTACTCTGGGCTCAACTGGACCCGTGGCAGTCCTCCACGGTTCGGTTTGCACGCTCGTTTTTGCCAATAAGTGTGGTGGTGGTGTAAATAATTCTCTTAAATAAGCCTAATATTTTAAGTTTATAGTGTTCTTCACACTATCAAATTTTGGAATTTCATATCCTAATCACTCATCTTTAAATCAAACGCTTCATACAGAATATATTAGATCGGTTGCTATTCTGAGGACAAAGATGGTTGTCCCATATGACCGATGTGACTCGGTAACCACACCCTACCACCGAAATGCAAGATCTGCTTCAAAGTAGAAATACACTTGGGTGCGATGCCTCAGTAGTTAAACCATACCTTAATTATCTTTATACTAGCTGTACCCGCGGCTTCGCCCGCGTGAAAATGAGTGTATCGCAGTTTTTCCCGCACAAATCACGACCTCGTTGAAATTCTATGATAAAAAGTAGTCAATATGTTGTTCCACTACCTTTTCTTTAGTGAAAGTCCTATCCAAATGAGCTCAGGCGATTACCCGGACAAACAAAGAGTGAAGAAACGAATTTAAAGTATGTTTTTGTGGTTAGGCTCATAAATGTTATGTAAAAATATTTTTAAAATTAGACGAATTAGAATTAGAATTTTAAAATTAGACGACTGTAAACCGCCTTTCTTTGAACTAATTAACAATCTTAGTGGTCACACAATATCACGAAGCACCTTGTAAACCAAATCCTCCTCCATATTTAAACCAAAACGCATCGATTACAAAAATTGATTTTAACTTTTCCGATTTGGAAAACACTATTTTATCGGACTTAAATTTCTGAGTAAGATTATAGGTGAACAAAATGCAACCACCCATCAGGCTATTTCTGTGCGTAAATCTCGCATTTTTCTTTCTAAAACAGAAAGCACAGAATCTTCATCCCAAATAATCAATTAACAACCTCGCATTGATTTTCCAGTATTCCTTTGATTTGAAATATCACAAATGCTCTGGAAATCGTCGCTACAAATCTTGAGTGGACACTCAAAGGTGAAATAGGCACTTCAGCCGCCTTTCAAAAGAGTAGATGCTAAACGATGCCACGGCAACATCTATTTTTCTATCAGAAGGTTGCAATCCAGTGTTTCGTAGCGTTCGACGGAATTATTAGTAATTCAACATCAACATTTAATTTATCGATAGACTTCATAGTTGTTTTGTAAACAACGCCACCTATCGCATTCAATGTAATTCAACATAGAGTGATAGATGGCGCAAGTATACCTAATATTTAACTCATCAGGAATTCCTCGTAATTATATATTGTGGGTAAATTAAATCAAATTTATATCACATCTATTTGTATGATAATTAATTGTTATCGATTTATAGGTATGTATTAATTCTTAATGAACTAAGGATTAGGATGACATCCGGGCAAAATGGCTAATATGGCGATAGTTGGAATTTGGAATTTAACAAAAGTCGCGATGTACCGAGTTTTACAGATATATGTTGTCGACTCAAAATCAATATTTTTAATGTTTTATTATTCAGATAAGTTTCCAATCAAGTCTATCGTACCCCTCGACGGAATTTTATTATTATGCCCTTTGAAGGAAATTATATAATTTGAAATCTCTAATATCTTTAAACGTATTTATTTGATGCATACAGTGTATAAGACAATTTTGATCTATATTAAAATTACGAAGCTAACGAATGCATTTATTTACATAAAGATTAATACTGAACAGAAGACAACAGACTCGAAATTAACGTATTATTTTTAGTTAAAATATGTAACATAAAAATAATTATTGTGAGTTAACCATAGGAGATATACATATGCTATCATGGATTTATTTTATATTTAAGTTTGCAATCCAGTGTTTCGTAGCCCTTGACGGAATTATTAGTAATTCAACATCAACATTTAATTTATCGATATTACTTCGTAGTTGTATTGTAGATAACGCCATCTATCAATTGTTCATTCAACGTAATTCAACAGAACAGATAGCACAAGTATATACCTAATATTTAACTCATCGGGAATTCCTCGTAATTATAATCGTATATTTTGCATTATAAATACATTTTCATATTATAAACCCATATTAAAATTAAATCATAGATAGGTAAAATAAATTAGAGAACATTGCCCACTTCCCATACTATGATTCCAAAATATGAATAAGTTGAAGCTCTCATGTCGTGATCAGTATCGATTTACTACGCGGAACTGACAGTGTCAAATGTCAAAAGAAGAAAAACCGTTTCAGTTGTGTATTCAGTTCATACTACATACATGCGATTTGATTTTGATTCATTTGAGATTTGAATGAATTTAAGAATGTCAATATTTTTTATTATTTTAGATAGCATGAATATAAACTGTTATAGAAAATCTTTAAAAAAAGTAAAAAAAAATATAAAGAATTACTTGAAAGAATAATGAAAAAAAAATATTATTCAAGTAGCAATGCGTGAAATGCGTCTTGAAATGATAATTGAGTTGCGTTCAAAACATGTAATTAGTTAAACTTTTACCTTGTTTAGTATATACAAATATTCAAATAACTTTATTTCATTTTAATAGCTGCATTTTAAGATTTTTACATCACTATACACGATCAGGTGAAAATTGGACATCCTTCTTTAAATCACATCTATTTGAATTATAACTAATTGTTACCAATTTATATGTATTATCTGAACGTACTCACGATGACGTCCAGGCGAAATGGCAATTATGGTGATTGTCATTTACATTGGAATTTAACAAAATTTGCGACATACCGAGTTTTACGGATATATGTTATCGACTCAAAATCAATATTTTTTAATGTTTTATTATTCACTTATGTTTTTAATCAAATCTATCATACCCCTTGACGGAATTAATAGTACAGCTCTTTGTCAAAAACGAACTACCATACAAACATTTATGCTCGATTTTAATATTTTCAACCCATTTTTTGAAATAAAAAGTAGCCTATAATGGATCCCAAGGTCACCACTATCTGTGTACACAATTTGATAAAAATCGGTTCAGTAGTTTTGGCGTGAAAGAGTAACAGACAGACAGACAGACAGAGTTACTTTCGCATTTATAATATTAGTAGGGATTAATACGTGAAGCAAAAACTTGTGATTCATTTTTAAAATACTTGCCGCGGACGGAGGAGTACGAAATTACGCACGGTTAGGTATAGTTGATGTAGATAATTATTGCGGAATACTAATATTTTTTTCAAATAATGCATAAAACATACATAAAATCAACTAAAAACACATTACACACGCTACCTTGCATTTAACACAAACACATACATTATAAACAAAATAAAACATTAAATGACTTACTATTAAAACACGTAACGTCAAAAATGTTGAATCTCTTTGTCAAAATACCCGCTATTGCTTTTAAACGCAGCTTAGCCAATTAAATCTCTTTTTACCATTACCGGATGCGTTCAACGTCACTTGAAACTTATTACAATTTATTTAAATTTGAGATATTCGTGCTATTTTGGACAATATGTTATTTTTATTATTTAAATTACAGTCGAATTTCGACCGTTACGACGGGTGACTATTAATGTAATTAAACATCTCCACGCTACTTTATCTCTTTCCAGCATTATCATGACAAAAGAAAGTTTGCCTTTATCCGTAGGCTGTTCCCGTGGCGAGACAATTAAAACTTATTTCGTACACGGAATAGCACCTTTCAAATGTTTTGTTGTAATGAGCGAATGAATAAGTATCGTTGAGTGATTTTATGTGTAATCTTGCTTAAGTATTCTGCTTGAAGTAGAAGTGCGCATAATCCGGTGCTTTGTGAAAAAGTTAAGCAAGGTAGGACGCGACCGGGGGTTGGATGGGTGACCGTTAGGGACAAATCTTGAGGATGCGTAGAGCTGTCTGTACGCACTGATTGTCTGAACTGATTGGTTGATTGTTTTTATAGGATGTAGTTTAACTGGCGACTCTAATGTCGGAGTTACTGTATCGGTTTGACACGCAGTGCGTTCCAGGATCAAAGCCCGGCCAGGTAAGGATCAAAACAATAAATTTAGATTCTTGTTCTGAGTCTAGGTGTTTGGGTGTTCATCTTTGTGTGTGACATGGCATCCACGACACAAGAGAAAATTCTAGAGTAGAGTTTTTAAGGTGATAGAACCAGCGTAGTTCGACTGCGGAAGTACCACCGCCACACCTATTTCCAACGTGAAACATTTTTTGCGCTTCGATAGAAGGGTGTGGTTGCCGGCACACTTTAATATGAGGCGACCATCATAGTCCTCAGGAGTAGAAACGCATCTGTGATTGACTTCAGATAGAACCCATGTTCTATTTGAAGTTGATCACCGATGTCCGTGGGCGTGACCACATACCATCAGGTGGACTGCATGCTCGTTTGCTACTTCAATCAGATAAAAAAGTAGGAAATAGGAAGCATTTATAGAACTATCAAAGGCATTAGAGACACTTTTAGAATAGCTAAATTGGCGATTAACTGACTAATATCCAGTGCATACGCACAACCAAACGCTGTGATATCTTTTTAAAAATAAACGTTTACTACAAACAAACAATGCTTTGTACACCTCCGCTTTGGTGGATTACCGGTCCATAAAAGGCAGAAATAGTTATGGCATACACGAGCCATCCCTTTTCTGTTTGAGAGCAACGCATCCCGTATTCACTTTTCTGTCTCACTTAACAAGGGTTATGTAAATCTAAGATGATTTTACAATATGGTTTCTAGTAGTGTATCACGGAACTACGCCATCTGGGCCATAACGAACAAGGGTTGTGGGTAACGATGGAATAGACGATGAAATATTATGATTACAGTCGTTTGCTTTAGATATTTTATCGAGGATTGCGATCGTGCCATATAATGTTACATGTAGTATGTACTTGAATACAGTATGTTTATTTTGAGAACTGATCTATGTATACTACTATGTATAAAACGAATTCGTTTCTCGCTGTCTGCCTTGTATGCTTAGATGTTTAAGACTACGCTACGGATTTTAATGCAGTTTTTTAATAGATAGAGTGATTCAAAAGGAAGGTTTTATGTAAAATACTTAAATATATAATATAATATAGGAATACTGATAATTTTAGATTTTTGACTTTTAGGCGGAACGAAGTTCGCTGGGTCAACTAGTTAGATTTTTTTTTATCTGATTGAAGTAGAAAAACGAGCATTCACTTGATGGTAAGTGGTCGCTCCCGCCCATGGACATCTGTAAGCAACTTCATATAGAACATAGGTTCTATCAGTAGTCAATCACAGATGCGTCGCTACTTCCGAGGACTATGATGGTCGCCTCATATAAAAATGTGCCGGAAATTACACCCTTCCTTTAAAACGCAAGAAATGCTTCACGTTGGAAATAGGTGTGGCGGTGGTACTTCCCCGGTCGAACTACGCTGGTTCTACCTTCAGAGTATAAAGTTATATGTTTATCTCTACTTTCGTATCTGTTTGAACGGCCAGCTAAACGTGAAATGTACTATACTGTAAATATTTAAGCCTAAAAGTAGAATGGTCATAAATGTATATAGTACAAAATAATGTACTACGATAGAAACGTTTTTATTTATTTATTATTTTTTATAAAGATTGTGTTACTGATCTATCTGATCATAAGTGGTCATCATATAATCGATTACTGTTAAAAGTTATTGTTTTTGTATTAAGTGTGAAGGTTCGATGATCTTGGAGAGAATGTTACATTTACAATCCCACTTTGAAGATCGACGCCTAAATTTCAGATGGTAGGTTCTAGTTGGTATTTAGTAGTTAGTCGTCAACACATTGTTTCCACTTCCAAGCACGGGTCTAGGTATAGAATGACTCAATTTTTGCTATAACACTCCGTGTTTTTAAGCTATTGCATAGCTTTTCTTGCGGGCTTTGAGTGCGGCGACCGAATCAAGAAATTCCATAACGAAAAAATCCTAACACCCCCCCCCCCCTCCGCCCACCATATAGCGCGGCCGAGCGTTCGCTTAACGTGTATGTATATGGTACGACATGAAGCTCGCACGGATCGAGCTGCTCGGAAATCGGACAAATATGTTGTTTGTAAGAAAGTATATAGTATCAAAGAAAAAAACTTGAATTAATATCAAAGAACAAAAAAAGCATAAATAAATAATTATAATTGCATAGGTTGATAAAAAATGCTATGCAATAGCTTTACCGCGGCAGTACCCGCGTGCCGCACGTTTTTTTTAAGAAATCCCAAGTGTGGGGGTTTTCAGTGAGGTTAGATCTCAATAATAGATCTCAACAATAATAAATAACATGTATGTCGGCGCGACACCGCGTATTTATGAAAAACACGTCGCCGATAATAATTATTTTAGTTAGTTTAAAGATCGAAAATTGTTTGTTTAGCAACATTTAATGATTTTTAGAATTGTAATTTAGTTACCCTCCATAAATTTGTTATTGTCACACCACCAAACATTGCTATAAAAAGGCGAGCGAACGCCGGTAGAGAAAGATTCTTGTTTTAACCGTCAAAGCGATCGGACCTCATCAAGTGTGAATAAATCGAAGAAGTTTACTCCTGTGTTTTACTTGAAATCTTCAAGAATGGACAGTAATGAAGACTCCCCGAGCCTACCTGACGTCACACATTTCGCTATCTCTTCGTTATGTACATCATTTTAGAAATTATCAGTGCTAATCGAACTTCAGATCTTTGACTGAGAATCTGAATTGCAACCATAAGGCTATCTCTTACCAGGTAGTTCATGTGCAAGTGTTAATATCAAATATTCCTCAAACTATGTCTGCGCACCTTACAATTATCGACTACTCATGACAAAGGTATTGCCACTTCCCCAAATTGTCTAAGATCAAAGGCTTACTGGGAACTAAAATTAATTATATTAGTTACAGTGCTCAGCAAATCAATTGCTTAATCCCTGTAGCAAACGAGCATGCGATTCGCTTGGTCGTGTGTGCTGCCGTCCTTGACATCTGTAATCTCACTTAAGAGTATTACGTTTTGCCCCAGATGCGTTGTTACTGTCGAGATCTACCTACATTTAAACACCTTGATACAAATTCTTTGATTCCTTAACACTTTTGTCATTAGGCAGATATAGATGACACATTTTTTTATAACAAGCAAGCAGTCCAATTGGTGGTCAAAGTCGCCCATCTGTGAGCATATACATATGAGTACAGAAAAACCGGTGATAGCCTAATGGTTGAAACTTGCCCTCTCGTTGGGGGGTCGGAGGTTCAAATCCAGGCACGCACCACTGATTTTTCTAAATTACGTGCGCATTACAAATTAATTATTGCTGCATTTCAGTGAAGGAAAACATCGTGAGGAAACCTACACACCCGAAAGTTCTCGGAGGTGTGTGAAGTCTACCAATTCGCACTTGGCCAGCGCGGTGGACTATGGCCTAAAACTCTCTCATTCTGAGTGAAGACCCGTGATAATAAAGTAAAGTGGGCTGATAATAAAGTGGGCCGGCAATTACATTTTTCTATCGAAAATCACCGCTAAAATTATGTGCGGTTGTGATATTTTATTGGTTGAACTATACGTTCTATTGCTTTGCCGAAAATTACCCAGGAATAAAAAAGAGTTAACAAATATTAGACCAAATTCATTCGTTTTCAATCTATGACCGAGTTTATTTGGACCGAGAATTCGCTTGAATTTAACAAATGGACGAACAATTCGGTACGTTGTTGTGATCCAATATACCCATAGTGTTTAAAATATACAAACCTTGTTATTTATTATCGTTGATATTTCGGTATTATAGCTAGCTTTTTCATAATAAAGAAGTAGCAAAAATGCGTGCAGACCTGCGTGCAGACCATTGGTCGTGCCATCCAGCCGTGAGCATCTTTAATCAACCTTAGATAGAAAAAAGTAAGGAAAAAGGAAGAAAGGAATCTTTTTATCCTCAGTATAACTCCCCTCAGTATTTATAGAAATCTGTGGACAGCTTTGTGTTGCAGCATTTTTTAGTTAAGAGTGAAATCTTACGACATCAGCAATACGTATGCACATGTGGTAGCACTGCTACACCCAGGAATAAGTTGGAAATTGTTGTATAATTTATCGTTAGGGCTGCTATAGTGGAGAAATAGGTGTGGACGTGACGTCTCTGTAGTTGATAGGCTCTAACAGCTTAAATTGTTGTTGTAATATCAATGAGTTTTATGTACAACTAGTTAATTCAGCAATCAGCGTCGCCTAAAAGTCAATATTCTAAAATTATCAGTGTTTTTCCACTATATTATACATAAAAACCTTCCTCTTGAACCTATTAAAAACTGCATTAAAATCCCTAGCATAGTTTTAAAGATCTAAGCATACATAGGGACAGACAGCGGGAAGCGACTTTGTTTTATACTGTGTAGTGATATGACCAGCAGATATATTATAATATAAGCAAGAAGATTCTTAATTAGGAGTATATCTAGAAAACTTGGTCTTTGAAATACTTTTCTGTGGGTATATTACGCTGGCTAAGTTTATTGCCATGAATATTAATTTTAAGTAGAAAGCGACCGCTGAATTCAAATAAGAATCCTTCCAATCTATCAGATGTCAACTTAGTGGGTCTGTGGCTGGGATTAAAGCCTTGCCAGACGTTAAGCGGTAAATATAAGCGATTTTTATGGTAGATGTAAACTACTAGAGGTAAAGTAGAAGAAAAACGTTTCCTAAACTTTAGAAAACGTTTTTCAAAAGCTTATGTGTCTGATTATGTGTAATTTATGCTATTTAACCTGTGATCAAAAAGTAAGGTGAATTTGTTCATAAAATGTAAATTCTTTATTTATTCTTACAATGAATTTCACCACCTTGAAAGCAATACATGTCCGATAAAATGCACTTTTTCCATTGCTTTTTCCAGTCCTTATGCATTAAAAGGGGTCCTGAATTTCGAGCTGCAAAGTTTCACAACCATCAACTTGACGATTTTTTCCAAAAAAATGAGCGAATTAGGCACCAATCAAGACTTGACTGCGTTTGAGATACAAACGTCTTTCAAAATGGTTTGGGCTGAGCCAAATAATAAGAAATGAGTAACAACTACGACCATTGTCGTCACCAACATGCCTGCCAGGCGTGGTGACTATTGGCAAAAATCTTATTAGAGGAGGCCTTTGTCAACTAGTGGACCTAAAAAGCTGACGAATGGGCTGTTATATATTATCAACTTCAGAAGTTATACTTTACGATAAAAAATCTCGCTTATCGCTTCTTGTACTCGTGTTTTCTGTGACAAATACCTAATTGGTGCTTAATAAGTGTCAAGCGCTGCAATGTCATCCTTTTATAATTAAATCGGTTTCTGTAACAGTAAAGCCGGCGTTATTGAGTGTTATAAAGAGCTCCGTAGTTTTCGGGTTCAAAGTTCAGCGTAGGGTTGTCAAACTCTCATACAATATAGCCTAGATCATCTTTCTGCTACATGTTTTTTGATCTGAAAATTAATCATCGGGTCCAAATTATTGTCGTCCCTGGAGTTCCAGGATTAAAATATGGCTACGATATCCTTTCCTGTCGTAAAACACGACTAAAAGACTTAGAAGAAAGATCATTGACTATAGACCACGGGAAGGCTGGCGGTTTGTGTGTGGTCGCACATCGTCGTAAACACCCTTCGGTGTGAGAGACTTTTGCACCCATCTGGGTGGAGCTCAACGGGGCAAACACACTCGGATAACTAGATAGATAGATAGATAAAACATTTATTTCAACGGTTGGGGTTTTTATTTTTTGGATAGCGCCAAGGGTGGACACCGATTACAGCCAGTAAGGATTTCACATAACCTGGCGTCGCCCTCACGGCACTGAATACCTTTTGATGGTTCCTCTCGAAATAAAAGGGTTGTTAAACGTATTATAATATAACCCAGGTCATTTTTTTGCACTTTTTCATAACTAACAGGTACTCACGATAAGCGGTTAAAGAATTCGATTTCTTTTCGAAATATCGGAAAAGAAAATAAAAAATGCTTACCGTAAGTATCCGTTGCGTATTAAAATGTTTAATACAATTCCGATATTTGTATTTCTAATTAGTCGTAAATATATCATTTTGCTACATTTTTTTGATCTGTAAGACACCCATCGTGTCGAAATTATCCTATTGAAAAACATCGGCAGCCCTAGTTCAGGCATTGTTGGTGAGATTCCCGAGTATTAAGCGGGCTGAAACTTCTAGTTCTCGTTAGTCGGTACACTCGGTTACGCTCAATCGCCAGTTCTATTGAGTTTTAGATTCCAGAGGTGCAACCATTTCCGAAATTCTCAGGTACGCGCTCTAACTGGATGTTTTTAAATGGCTTCAGTCCCAAAATATTGAGTTTTCGTTCTATAAAACTGGTATGATGTTAGGTTGCTTGTTTTAATTTGCATAACAATTTACAGCTTTGTGTACGAAGGGAAATAGGAACAGCTAAAAAGACACAACTACCTTAGTTTTCCATGCAATCGTTTGGCGACCGCCAGCCTGATGCCTGTGCCTTCATTCACCAAAGGCTCAGAAAGTCCCGTAATGGTGGTCACGATGATTTGTGTGACCTGCTTGTGGTTACAAGTTATACAAAATATTTCGTAAGATAAACGTTATAGCCATATCTAAGTTTTGATTAATTGCATTTTGTGGGTAATTTTTTTTTCTTTTTACATATGTTTCGGCTAGTTTGAAAAATTAAACACTGCCTTGTTCAATGCGACCGATACTGACTATTATTTGTGTGTTTACTACATAATTATGTCACAAACGCTTAACAAATCCTTAGATCCTTAACAAATTTAGGAACGCCAGCAGATGTTTAGGAATTTTAAATGGCTTCAGTCCCAAAATATTGAGTTTTCGTTCTATAAAACTGGTATGATTTTAGGTTGCTTGTTTTAATTTGCATAACAATTTACAGCTTTCTGTACGAAGGGAAATAGGTACATGGAAAAAGACATACAACTACTTCTGTTTTCCATGCAATCGTTTGGCGACCGGTCAGTCTGGTTAGTCTAAAAATATCATTTAGCTACATTTTTTTGATCGGTAAGACACCCATCGTGTCTAAATTATCCTATAGAAAAACATCCTTAGATCCTTAACAAATTTAGGAATGCCAGCAGATGTTTATAAAATTACAGTTGCTAGAATTTAAATGAATGAAAAGTTTAGAGTAAGATCCAGTTTTAGCGAGGAATTATCTAGTATCTACTCATGTTTATTATACCATAATTGTAATCTAAATGCTGTAATTTAAATTAATCAGAACCTACAAGAAACATCATGGACCAAAGACTCAAATCCAGTCTACGTAAATAAATTATCTACTGATTTTATTTTGTGGGTCTAAGAAATCAAAGTTATGTCATGCATAATTTCGAAAATGGCAAATAACAAGTTATAACAAATTCATTATTTATCACTTGCTTATTAACATCATAGTATTTTCTTATTTTACTCTGTTAACATTATGCTCTTGTACTTATTACCCCACATAACTTCTAGCTAAGATAGTAATTTGACAATCAAGGAATTTCAGAGTTAGATTGCAGGGGTAGTGAGATGGCGAACTTCGTAGAGACAAAACTATTCAATTACTGCAGTTAATTGAGAAATGACGGGCGGATGCATAATTGGTTCGCTCGGCAAATACGGCGGACGGCTCTGAATTGCAACTTTGTCGACAATCGCATTTCTACAGTTTGCTATATTCGATGTCGATTAGACATAGGATATCTTGTTTGTGATGCATTTGATGCATTCATGGGATTATTACAGAAGTGCAAATGATGCTAGTTACTATCTGATATATCTCAAATAATAAAGGGGCATCTCACTAATTATAAAGGGGCATCTCACTAATTACAACGAGGCATCTCACTAATTACAACGAGGCATCTCACTAATTATAAAGAGACATCTCACTAATTATAAAGGGGCATCTCATTTATTATAAATAAGCATCTCACCAATTATAAAGAGGCATCTCACTAACTATAAAGAATCATCTCACTTATGATAAAGAGGCACCTCACTTATTATAAAGAAACATCTCACTAATTATAAAGGGGCATCTCACTAATTATTAAGGGGCATCTCACTAATTATAAAGGGGCATTACACTAATTATTAAGGGGCATCTCACTAATTATAAAGGGATATCTCACTAATTATAAAGTGACATCTTACTAATTATAAAGGGGAACCTCACTAATTATAAAGGCAAAAGTTTGCATGGAGGGAAGGATATTTTGTTACTCTTTCGCCCAAAAACTACTGATCGTATTTAAATAGAACTTTCAAATACATCTTGTACATCACAATTACTTTTAATTAATTAGTTTACAATTTTTAGAGATATTGTGTGATTTGGATATATCTTTTAACGCGGGTGAAACCGCGGGTGTAGTTGCAATGATACACTAGAGGTTTGGGATGTGGGATTTGAATCTTGAAACCGTAAAGTGAAGCAAATAACCACTAAGTCTTCCCCTAGGTTAGAATTAACTCCTCGTGGCAGCAACATATTTATTTATTTATTGACACATCAACAGCATAACTTACAAAACATTTACAATTTAACATTCAATATTAAATATACACCAGTAGGTATGCATGCCAATTACTGGTGTACAACAGTCGCCAAAATTCAAGAAAAAGACCTGTTTGAGCTTTATTAATTAGGAATGACAGACATATATAGAGTTAGAAGTGGTGGAATATAAACAAAAAAAATTAAAACTAAAGATATAAAGCTATATAAAGATGTGTATTATCTTACATATCTGTAAGATACATATCTGTCTAATATGTATCTTACATATCTGTTGGCGATCTTAGGTAGGACTTAATCCTATTTGGAATTGATTAAAGATGTCCATAGCGGCAGTAAGCACTTACCATCATATAGCCAGCGTTCTTGTTTATCGCTTAAATAAAAAACAAATTTAATTGTAGATATACGTAACTTTTCCAATAAAAATATTTTTCCAATTTTTCAACAAGAATCCAACAAAAACACCAATTAACAGTTTGAGTTATTTACAAATTATTTAAAGAAGGTTTACCTTATCAACGAACGGATGTCAATAAAACAGTTTTGATTTATTCAGTAAGCCAATTCTCAGCGACAAACTTTGCCGACAAGTGAAAATGAAATTATTTCTAAGAACCTAAAGGCAGGTACACAAGAAGCTATTATAAATTTGCCTATTATTTTTAGTGTATTTGGAAAACATTGTATTCTTCTATCATTCCCTATAATCTGCTTCTTATTTTATTGTTCTTCGCGATTCTTTATTTTATTGTACGTGACCCTGCACTTCTCCTTTTATTTATATCCTTTACTAGCTGTCCCGACAAACGTTGTTTTGCCATATAAAAAATAAAAAAATGTTAAGGGTGGACGTCCCTTAAGGGGTATGAAAAATAGATGTTGGCCGATTTTCAGATCTACTGAATAAGCATATAAAATTTGGTAAAAATCGGTCAAGCCGTTTCGGAGGAGTATGGCAACAAAAACTGTGACATGAGAATTTTATATATTAGATTTCTTTAACGTGTACATTAGCTGCTGATATATTTATATTTCTATCAAGTCGATATGTATACTTCTGTACACCCTTACCCTGTCTTTCATCTTAAATATTTCCTCCAGCCACAAAGGTTGTCTGGAAGAGATCGCTATCTAAGTGATAAGACCGCCTTTTGTACCTAACATTATGTATCTTTTGTTTTTGTTACATATATATTGGTGTACAATAAAAAAAAATGTATTGATTTTATTGTGTTTCGCCATTTCATTAATATTGCGGAACTAATCTTAACCAATTTTGGTAGAACTCTTTCCAATGATAGGCACAAGACTTTGTCATCAATCGAAGAAGGTTAGGTTAGGTTAGCATCACGATGCCTTGATGAAGACCGAGTAAGTACACATTACCAAATAAGTAATTCCTTTCTTGGGTATATTAAGCTGTCAGATTGGGACTGAAAAAATCTGTTTTATAATATAAACGGGATTTGGAGACGTTTTAACGAATTTAACCACTCGTGGTCAATCATCTTACTTCCAATCTTCATGTATTTTGCAATTATTTTATGCTCTTGCACTTTGCGTCTCCGTTAGTTAACCCCCCTAAGAAATGAGTTTCCGCTAAACCTTCTCTGAGGGTTCTTAATAATAAAATGCAAGCTCTCGTGTTTCTATGCCTTTATTTTATGTTTCTAGAATTATTCTTTTTATATACATATGCGATATTTTAGAATCCATCTCTATGCCTGTGCATAGATATATGTATACTAGCTGTGCCCGCGACTTCGTCCGCGTGCCACGCGCAACGCAAGCCCTCAAGGATGAATAATTTTCCCTTTTTTTTCACATTTTCCATTATTTCTTCGCTCCTAATAGTTGCAGCGTGATGTTATATAGCCTAAAGCCTTCCTCGATAAATGGTCTATTCAATACAAAACGATTTTTTAAATTCGAACCAATAGTTCCTGAAATTAGCACGTTCAAACAAACAAACAAACTCTTCAGCTTTATATATTAAGTATAGATATGTATATTTTAAAGCATACAGCTTTGACATGTATCTATTAGCATTAGCACTCTCGTCAACCCATTATTGCCCCCCTGCTAGGCACGGGTATTCTCTCAGAATGAGAGAGTTCACGCCATAGTCCACCGCGGTTTAATTAACATTAGTACACAATGATTTATTTATTAGGACCATAGTAGCGATCGAATAAAATCATACAATTAACATAACAATATTCACTGTGAACACATCATAATCTCTTCTCAAACGTTACATAAAGTTTCCTGTAACTTAATATTGATTCGAGTTTATTGCGCGGTCCTTTTGACTGTTTATGTACTTCTGAATGTTATATTAGCTTAGTTTCCCCAAGTTTCTACACTTGAATTCGATTGCTGGAACAAATACTTATATGATGATGAACTCAGACCAAAACATAGACAACACCTGGTAAAAATTGATGCATAAGAAGGAAGTCTCTGACTAAGATATTTTGTGTCATTTTTTATGACATCGGTAATAGATGGTAAGTGGTCACTGCCGCTCATGGACATCTGTAAGCAACTTTATATATTATGTTCTATCCGAAGTCAATCGCGGATGCGTTGCTATTGCTGTGGAATATGGTCACCTCAGATAAAAGTAAACCGGTAACCACATCCTTGCACCGAATCGCAAGAAATCGTTAAGTTAGAAATGGGGGTGGTGGTTGTACCTGCGCGGTTTTATACTGGTTCTACCTGGCAAAATTTATGAACCGAATAAGCGAACTCAGAATCCATTGTGTGGCTGACCGATATCGTGACTACTGTCGCCACAGGGGGCATTTTATTTTCATTATGTGAAATAAGCTTTCGTCATTGTAGTTTCGGGATTAGAAAAGGGTTTACGGCATCCCCTGCTTATCATAAGGGGCGACTAAAAGGGGCTTTCGGGTTTGCGGGCGGCTAGAGAGGGAGCTCGAACCATTCAGTCAGCCGACCCCGGGAAGGACTGCGTAATGTGTGGTCACATAGTGGTCGTCGTAAATACTAAACGGATACCCCATCCGCCCATCTGGGAGGAGGCCGATGGGGCTATGCGCTCAGAGGATTCAGATTGCGTTCCTTTAGAGATCCCGGAGTCCTCTTTGTATCGCTGAGGACGGCCACCGGGGGGTTTTTAGTGCGCGAAAAATCCCACATAACCCTGCGTCGCTCCCACGGCGTCGGGTACCTTTTGAAGGTTTCTCCCTCGAGAACAAAAAAAAAGTGATATAAGCTTTAATATTTAATTCATTAAGTTTTTAATTAAGTTTAAGTCCATCGGTTTTGGTCTGAGTACAAAAGGTTAGCATCCAACTTTGCTTGTTAGCGAGTTGACTTACGCGACTCAAGATTCTATATTACTCTTACCTTCGAGTTGGTTCAAAGGTGTTTCAGGAAATTAAAGCACAGTGTGATGAATTTAACAACAACCGGATCACTTTTATATGAGGCCACCATCTTATTCTACGGGAGTAGCAACGCATCTGTGACTTACTCCAGATAGAACCCATGTTCTATATGAAGTTGCTTACAGATGTCCATGAGTGGTAGTGTCTACTTACAATCAGATGAACTGAATGCTGATTTGCTACTTTAATGTCCAGGAGGAATGTACCGGGTTCGAATCCCTAGCAGAAATTTGCAAAATATGCCTTGGATATGATTTCTTGGTAGATCTCGTTGTTAAATTAACGCTTGTTGCCTTCACAGGCTTGCCTGGCCGGGGCTCGAACGTAGATCTACGACTGTAGTAGTAGTAGGGTGCAGGAACTATAATGACTATTATATAATGTGAGTGCTACTTTATAGATAAACTTACCGTAAGAAATATTAAATACATTTCGATATTGCTTCTTAAAGGATATTTTTAAAAAATCGGCTCACATGTCTTACTAATTCCTACCAATATTATTAATGTCAAAGTTTGTGAGGATAGTAGATATTTGTTACTCTTTTACGCAAAAACTAAGAGTCGGATTTCAATTTTATCTTGCAAACACGTAGTATATGACCTTTAAAAGGTACACCGAAGCCTTGGGAGAGACTCTAGGTTATGTGGGATATTTACCCACAAAAATCTCTTCGGTGGCCTTCCTCAGCGCTTGCAGGGGACCCCGGGATGGAACGAACCGGTGCCCCCTGGCGCGGTGCCTCATGGGCTCGTCTCTTGGGGGACGTCTGGCAAGCGATGTCAAGTGATCGCTGTCACTCATGGACTTGGACTAATCAATCTCAGTAAAGACTACTGCTGGGCACGCGTCTTCTCTCAGAATGAAAGAGTTTTAGTGTAGTAATATTTACTAGTGTAACTAAAAACATATTTTTACGGTCCGAGCACACATAACTACCATGAACGTTTAAAGTTTATATAACTATCTACCTATCACTTCTACAATACCTAATTGACGTTATAAATCAATATTATAAATTATATATGTCGGCGCGACACCACGTATTTATGAAAAACACGTCGCCGAAAATAATTATTTTAGTTAGTTTAAAGATCGAAAATTGTTTGTTTATTAAATTAGCAATATTTAGTGATTTTAAGAATTGTAATTTAGTTTACCCTCCATAAATTTGTTATTGTCACCTCACCAACGCGAACGCCGGTAGAAAAAGATGTCTTGTTTAACCGCCGAAGCGATCGGACCTCCTCAATTGTGAATAAATCGAAGAAGTTTACTCCTGTGTTTTACTTGAAATATTCAAGAACGAATAATAATGAAGACTCCTCGACCATCCTGATGTCACGTCGCGCACTCACTTCGTTATATATTAAAGGGAATAAAAAAAGTATCCAGTCTTTGGCGAACTAATTAATCATTGTATCTATATTGCTACCACCAATTAGTTTGCATCGATTTCCCTTAACGATGAGGCATGGTCGTAATTGGAACACAGGAGATGACGCTATTAACGTTCCTTGTCAGTAATAGTTCGGTATATAGGTACATAAGTATGTACATATGTCGATGTGTTGGCAAAACCGAATAATGATTGGGGAAACTTGAGTGAAGGTACTTGTCCTTGAGCTGTATTCTTAGCATGATTTTATTATGTTTTCTCATCTTCTTTATCGTCTTCATCATCTTTTTTGTAAGACTGAAGTAGCAAACATGCAGTCCGCATGGTAGGTGTCACTGCTAAATAATTATTCTAACTAATACTAATGTTATCCTATACACAAAGTTTTTACCAAGTGGTAGGAGCAGTGCAGTTCGACCGCGGAGGTACCACCGCCACTCTTATTCCTAGCAGCACACTTTTATATGAGGCGACCATCTTCGTCCTCGGAAGAAGCAACTGATTTCAGGTAGAACTCATGTTTTGTAGGAAGTTGCTTACAGATGTCCATGGGCGGCAGTGACCACTTACCATCAGGTAGACTGCATGCTCGTTTGCTACTTCATTATTATAAAAAAATAGTTAGCGTCAGGACCCCTGGACCAAGTGCGATATTTTGTGTTTGGAGACTATTAAGATTTAGTACCCTTTTGGTACTATTTGGTACCTAAATTAAATTCTTTAGTACCTCGACGAGCAGTGAAATAAAATGAGAAGAAAGTGGTCCATGCATTCTGATGTCAGGTTGTCTGGACCACATTTTTTCACATGGTTGGAGACAATATATCTTAATTGTTTATTTGTAAATATTTAATATCTTTTTAGTACCTAAACATATATTTTTCTACAAATTTTATGTCGTCCCAGTAAAAAGTTACGGATGAAAAACTTTTAATTGTGTCCGTTACCCCAGCAGGAAAGTAGAAAAAACATTTCCTGCTGGGGTAACGTTCCAGCAGGAAAATTCTAAACGAATAAACGATGAGTTAAAAATTGCGCATGAGCAGATAGCTTATATTTGTGCAAATTTGTGCGCTAAGAAATAATTTTTGCGGCTTCAGGTTTTCGAGATATTGCGTTTCCTGCTGTGGTAACGTTTTGCAAAATCGTATATCTCAAAAACTATTGAATGTGCGCACAAACACCCGCACCCGCCCAAACAAAATATCGCACTTGGTCCAGGGGTCCTGACGCTAACAAAAAATACTATCTCGTTTTCTGGAGATATGGAGTTTGACTGCTTGATAAAAAAAATACTTTTCACTGCCAACTATGAGCATATAATATATACAACACTATATTTTAGAAAAAAATAACTTAACATTTCTTTGAAATGTTTTAATGTCTTCATTTCGCTTTGAACTAAAACTTTGAATCCATTAAAACATTCTACATTCAAATTTTCTTGTGAACTTTAAATTTAAAGCAGTGTTCGGTGACTTTTTCTCAAGCGCATTAATTAGGCATCCTTCCATACTAATATTATAAATGTGAAAGTGTGTTTGCTTGTTCCTCTTTCACATCGCTACATAACTAATAAATGATATGGTTTATATGTTGGGAGATAGTTAAGAGGGCGGAGAGTGACGTAGTCTACTTTTTACTGCGCTCTCTCCCATGAGAATATCGATGTTTTGTTAGTTGATACATATTAACTAGTTCCAGACGTTGTTAATAGATGGCGTTAGTAAAATTTATTTGCAAGTTCTTAATCACGCTATCAAATGCTAATGTTAATTCCCTTTGAGCGCGCGGGCGAAGCTGCGGGTAAGAGCTAGTATCTAATATTTTCAAAAGTGAATCCATACATACATTACATACAGTACTAAACATTAATGTTTTTACGTTTGCATCCGTCCATTACGTCCGCATTATATTTCTAAAAAGATATCTTAACAAATATTACTTTGCAATATTGAATTAGCAATCGAATTCGCAATTCAGTTAATATGGTTATTGCAACCCATGGAAATTTGTAAGCTAATTTATGGCATGTATCTGAAGTGAAGCATAGTACTGCTTTTCATAAGGAATAAAATGGGGGCCTCACGTATATAGATGTGTTTCCAATAGTAAAAAGTTGGTGTATGAGTTTCGATTTTTTAGACCAAAGAAGGGTTTTATTTGTAGTAAATTACAGATTCTTTATTTCTGACAAGGGCTGAGATGGTCACTAAGGTGAGTCGGCAACCACGCATATCCACTGAAACTCTGTCACCTTGGAAAGCAACTGAAAATACTTGATACAAAGTTGTAAAACAAAAGCGCATATTACTTCCGTAAAAAATATTTCTCTACTAATTGTATAGACTAATTATAAAACATTAGGGTTAATTTTGAAGAACAGTATTCATCAGAATCGAGAGTGCCTGCGGCGAAGTAGTGAGGGAGCGATTGGTTCTATTTTCCGATCAAATCAATTAAGCATCTACATATCTGTGTCTCTCTTAAATAAATTTTTAGTACTTTTACACGATATATTTTTCCATATGGTTTGCTATAGTAATATACGAGAAACTGAAGTAGTTAATTAACATGTAGTGTTAATGGTAAGCTGTCATAGACAATGAAATTAAAAATAATGCCTGATATTTACTTTGAGACGAGGCCGCTAAAGAGGTTTTCGCAGTGCTTCACGTTATTATCGTCATGCTTGGATTAACCGACGCCGTGAGATTACCTTCTTATATTATTTATAAACTGCGTAAATATTATAATTCGATTGATTGATGCAGGACAGTAGATGCTAAAACAAAAATTAATAACAGTATTAGTAAAAATAATGTAGAGGCAACCCTTTTGCTTCAATAGACTGTATTTTTTTATCAACTAGGCTTAGTTTCCATACTGTTCCATATTTGTAATGTAGCGTGGCGGTGGTGTTGCCGGCTAACTCCAAAGGCTTCACTACCTTTACTCATGATATTGATTTAATTTTAAGTAATAGAAAACATGTTTATCTTCTTCTTTATAAAAAATAATGTTTGTCTGTATGAGACAGGACTATAGAATCGTAAACTATCCATTTGATCATGTGATGATCTTTAGCAAAGTTGCTATTCATGAGCTCGAAAAGGTTTCTGGTGTATTTTTTTTTGTGATAGCGTAGCAACGCGCGCAGGGTACAGCTAGTCTAAGAATAAGAAGTTATTGCCTATCAGTTCACACTTAGACAGGGCAGTAGATTATGAGCTAAACACTTATTCTAAGAGAAGTCTCTCAGCAGTAGGAGTATATTGGGTTGAACTAAATATTAATTGTTAGCCATGGATATCTATAACGAACTTTACGCAAAACTTCAGAAGTTTCTAACTCTGCGATGAAACGGATACGTCCTTATCTCTTAGGAATAAATTGAATCGTAACTTTTAAGTGAATCAGCTTTACCACTCCTGAATTTGATGTATGAGTTGGATATGCAGTGACCAATCTCATTACATTCAAACGTTTCGTTTAAATGAAAACTGAAACAAGCAATGAAAATGCTTCTGGTATTTCTACGCAAATACAAGATATAAAACCTTTATAAGATTGAAGCTACTTGAGGGCAGTCTACTTGAGAGGTTGACGGTAATCCTCCGTCCATGCACACTAAGCACATGCGTACTACTTCATAAAGAACAGAGGTTCTGTCTGAAGTCAATTATAGACGCACTGCTACAGCTTAACAGGTGCTAGAACCAGTGTAGTTCGACCGGGGAAGTACCGTCACACCTATTTCTAGTGTGAAGCATTTCTTGCGTTTTGATGGAAGGGTGTGGATGCCGGCATACTTTTATATGAAGCGACCATCATAGTCCTCGGGAGTAGCAATGCATGTGGGATTGACATCAGATAGAACCCATGTTCTGTATGAAGTTTATTACAGATGTCCATGAGCGGCAGTGACCACTTACCATCAGGTGGACTGCATGCTCGTTTGCTACTTCAATCAGATAAAAAAATACAGCTGAGAACAAAGATGATCGCTTCACAGTAAATTGAGGCGGCAAATACACCCTTCTACTGAAACGAAATAACTGTTTCACGCTAGAAATAGGTATTTCCGGTCTTTACTCGTTCTCACACCTTGCTAACAGGAAAACTGTTAGTGGTTAAATTCTACATATATAAAAACTGAAGAGTTTATTTGTAAAAAAACGAAACATAAGTACAAATAGTACAATGTACAAATGATAGAAACAGAATTTCCGATCCAATAAATCTGCTAAAACTGTTTTTTTCCATTCAATAATATGGCCGCTGGCTGTTGTTATGACACTAGCGAAAAAATCACGCTAGGCTTGTATTTGCGTTAAAAATCGAAGTACGCAAATATACGAGTGTACAAATAAAACAAATCATGTCCAATCCAATAAATCAGGTCTAACCAAAAATTCAGTATTTTGGTAGTGGGTTGCTGTTTCAATTTCACTGGTTTTGTTAGTTGGCTTTATAATAAAATAAAAAATGAGAGACCAAAAAGCTTTCATCTACTTTGCACGAAATTTAGGTGTGCAAGGCAATGTCCAACAGTGTTATGATATACCTACTTACATAGCCATTTTATGTGATTTTAATAATTATTATTTATTGCAACTATACATATAATACTAACTATACATAAATACAATAAATTTCGTGATGTCACTGGAACCATGCCCGCGTCTTAAAAATGCACGAAGTATGAAGGAAATATTATTATAATTATAAAAAAATCGTCCCTTTCTATAATATACATATTTAATAATCATATAGAATATGTCATTGCAATCTAGGGCGATAATAATGATATGTCAAATGTTATAATCCGTCAAGCCAATTGAGCTGTGGGCGCTGTGGCGCGTTGAAACGAAATAGACATACAAACATAGACGCCTGAAAAACATTACTCTCGTCTCCTGACGGTGTCGGTTAACAAAACGGCACAGAAACGTCTTCCAGAAACGCTTGTATATAAGACTGATGAAACTTCTCCCTCACAACGTTATCTCATTCAGTTTTAGTATCCAATAAGGGAAATTGAGTAATAGCGACTCCAATGCTTTTTGTGTTCAACGACTATAGAGCTTCGTTAGAATTTGAAGGCGTTCTTTGGAAATCCTTTTTGTTTTTATCATTCTATATTGGACTTACTTGTATCGTGTATTTGACTAATAAATCAGTTCTATACTTTTATATACGATCATCATATTACAGTGTAGAGATAGTATCCTGTAAATATGTAAAAACTTGCGTGAATAAGTTCCGAATTCATATTTTAAAAATTCAGTCGAATTGAGAACATGTTTATCAAAGATAACTGTTTATGTTTTTTTATAAACTAAACTATATTATTGACTTCAGATAGAACCAATGTTCTGTATGAAGTTGATTACAGATGTACATTAGCGGCAGTGACCACTTACCATCAGGTGGACTGCATGCTCGTTTGCTACTTCGATCAGATAAAATAAAATAAAGTGAGCTGGCAACCAGTACCTTCGGAACGCGACATTATTCTGCAATACCAACATTGTGTGACTTATCTGACTGACTGATATGTTATTGTATCCAATATACGTATTCTTGTGATTCCTTATTTCTGGAATGTCGATGAGCCAAAATAATTCAGATAAGACGCAGGAATTCCACACACTGCCCATTACCCACATCTTCCGGTTTCTCATTAATTACAGGATTTGTGTTGTCTGTACGAACAAATAGGAAAAGTGATTATCTGATGGAGTTTCCTTGATTAGAAGATTAGAAATGAACTAATCCTACGCAAGTAGTCGTGTTATGTTACAATTCTGTTAAAATAATAGAGAGCTTTCTCGAGGACTAAGATGATCGTCTCTTAAAAAATGTTTACACTTTTATAAGAGATGATAGTAAAAAAATAACACGCTTTCTACACTCATAGCCCTACACTAGGATTTTCTCCTGTGTCGTGGGTACCATGGACACAGACAAGACGAATACACAAACACCTAGACCCAGAACAAGAATCTAAACTCAATCAGATACCTGTCTAGCCGGGAATCGAACCCGGAAACCATTGCGCGTCAGACCGCTATGGTAACTGCTCGGCCACGCGCGTCGTCAATAGGTAAACTGCATGCTTGTTTTCTACATCAATCTTAGGTAAAAAAGAAAATAATTACTTTAAAAGTGTAGAATAACCATTACTATTGTATTACTTAAATTTCGCTGAAATTGTATCAAGCTTGCTAGAATAGGGAGACTTTTTTTACAATAGAGTTAATTCTACAGCGTTCTATCTAGAACTCAAATCAATGAAAGACCTAATTCTAGTTTCAGACATTTTTGTGGCGTGACCTACAGTGATAATATGCATGTCGAAAGAATTTTCTTTATTACTTATTTATTATTTAGTAGTACATCGTTCGCCGCAGGGGCGGATCGTAAATTTGTTTGGCCTTGGGCTAATACTAATTGTCATTTCGTCAAGAAATTATTTTCTTGTATACTGTAGATATATGATTACAAAGACGGTTTGAAATATACACGTTTTCAGTAACCACGGTTAACGATTTATAAGTATCGGTATTTAAATATATGACGGAGGGGGTGGTTCTTTTTTGCTCATCGTATCAGGATAACCTACTGTGGGCTCTGATAAGGAATGTTAGCACGAGAATAAATTGCAGACTTGATTTTAACACACAGTATATTGCTGAATTAAACTTGTTACAATCACTGAATTAATCAAACTAAATTAAGTAGGCAGGTAATCGTAGCACTAAGAACGCGGGATGATTTTAGAGTCGTCTGCTTCGGCCGACCGTCAACGATAGACTGAGGTAGTGTTGTGTACCTCATACAAGAGGCACTACAAATGTCCCATACAAAAGAATGAACTGTCACACCACCTCAAACGCATTTTATGTACCACTTCAAACACGTTGTGGCGTTGAGCTTGTGAGTAGTTTAAACTGAAGTTGTCGCTCATCATTCCCTCGAGAAAAAGTATTTTGCCAGAAAGAGTAAATGAATGAACGATGTGGTTCGCACTTCGTAACTAAAGTATTTTAATGAATACAAATACAAATCATATTACTGATTTGTATTTGTGTTCATTAAAATATCTATTCTTTTCAATTTCATCATTTTACGTAATTTTATGTTACCTACTCAAGTTTCAAAACACTTCAAATCAAGTCTCAGGTCGTTTAACTTGATTTGCAATACGTGTGTGGCTTCATTTGAGGACCTCAATTGAGGTGGTACATTGTCCTACCTCATTTTTCAAAAAGAGTCCCTCATACAAACTCATCGTTTTAGTTTGTCCTACCCATCACTAGACTGAGGTGTCGGCCATTAAACTGGTACAACCCGAACTTCATCGAACGCCATTAGATGGCGCTGGCGATCCGCTGTTGCCACAATGCCGCCATTTCCGACATATAGATTAATATATTTTCAAACAGCAAGCTTGAAGACAGTGGAATTTGTGACGTACTACTTTTCAGATTCATTTGAAATTTTACATACTTTTTCTTTACTTAAAATCAAGTGTCGTCTATACTCTATAGTTTTAAATTGAAACCCAAGTAGCCGTGATTTGCTGTCATTACAAGGGCAACCACGTTTAAGTAACAGAAGCATTGGTCACCTTATCGACTAGGTAGATTGATGTCTCGAAGAAGACAGTGGAAATTCGCTTAAATCAGAAAGCACAGGGCCAAATAAAGTGAAACCATTTACGGGAAACGGGAAATGTACATAGCGTCTCAGGTCTCAAGACCGGTATCATAAAAATATATAGATTACGTACACACTGGAAATCGTTCTCAATGTTACGGGAAAGAGTGTATTTAATTAATAAAGTATATCGAAGTGGGTTTGAGTTTTGTGACGTCAGGAAGGCCGGGAGTCTTCATTACTGTTCATTCTTGAAGATTTCAAGTAAAACACAGGGGTAAACTTCTTCGATTTATTCACAATTGAGGAGGTGCGATCGCTTCGACGGTTAAACAAGAAATCTTTTCTACCGGCGTTCGCTCGCCTTTTTATAACAATGTTTGGTGGTGTGACAATAACAGATTTATGGAGGGTAAACTAAATAACAATTCTAAAAATCATCAAATGTTGCTAATTCAATAAACAAACAATTTTCGATCTTCAAACTAACTAAAATAATTATTATCGGCGACGTGTTTTTCATAAATACGCGGTGTCGCGCCGACAAGTATAATAAGCATTAGGTAATAATTCTTGATCATTTTAATGTGGGTCTCTATTCATAGAAGGAGCATTTGAAACTCAATTTAACATGGCGTACTAAGTGAATTTACGGGAAATAACTAGTATGCTTATTTAAGCGCGTAGGTATATAAGGCAGGAAGTGGATATTGAAGGAAATCGGCAGAACGTTCACTGGTTTGGCGAAATCTTTAATGTGAAAATACTCACCCGTGAAGCAGCGTACTTCCATCCGTCCGGCATAATTAAATCATCCGCCGTCAGGCCCCCAGACAATTCTGCGGAGAAGTTAAATTCATCTTATTCCCACTATTTTTACTAACTAAATCGCAAGCTACGGTTGCTTTCGCGAAATATATGTTTTTGGATCTTTTTTATTTTTATTTTTTTATCTGCTGTACGTTCAGCAAACGAGCATGCAGTCCACCTGATGGTAAGTGGCCACTGCTGCCCATGGACATGGGTTTAAAGAATTTATTTTCAAAAAGATTTATTACAGAATCACTTATATGAAAACAATGCTTACATTTGTAATAACTATAACATTCGTTCGTTTGCACGTGGATGGGTCCAATGTTAAGCGTACGTATTAATAACATATTCGGCTAATTTTATTTTAAATACATTTGTAATCAACTACACACAGAACATGGGTTCCATCTGAAGTCAATCACAGATGCGTTGCTACTCCCGAGGACTATGATGGTCGCCTCAAGTGAAAGTGTGCCGGTAACCACACCCTAGAATTAGGTGTGGCGTTGGTACTTCCCCGGTCAACCATCCACTGGTTCTAACATCTTACTAAAGTTCGATCACGGAGGTATGAGTGACTTTGATCACTCCTATTTTTAACCGACTTCCCAAAGGAAAGAGGTTATCTATTCGTCACGTATATTTTTTTTTTTTTTTGACATGAAACAGTTTTTGCGTGCTGCTGGAGGGCTGTGGCTACTGTGTCATTTTCATATGAAGTGACCGTCTTAGTCCTCGGGAGCATCAATGCATCTGTGATTGACTGCAGATAGAAACCCTGTTCTTTATGAAGACTCTAATCGATATCTATGGCTAGCAGTAAGCATCAGGTGGTTTGAAGGCATGTTTTCTACATCCATGCTAATAAAAAACTTGGAGGAGGATGGGGGGTAACTGTCCCACTGCTGGGCACGGGACTTCTCTCAGAATGAGAGAGTTTTGATAGGCCATCGTCCACCGCGCTGGCCAAGTGCGAATTGGTGGACTTCACACATCTGCGAGAACTTTTTTTTATAGAACTCTCGGGTGTGTAGGTTTCCTCACGACGTTTTCCTTCATCGAAAAGATAATTCATTTCTAATACGCACATAAATCAGAGGTGCGTACCTGGGTTTGAACCTCGGACCTGCCAATCGAGAGGGCAAGTTTCAACCATTAGGCTATCACTGCTGTGAATTAAAAACTTATAATTAATCAATCACCAAAGCAAGATCTTTCAAATATAAATTGACTAGCTGTACCCGCGGCTACGCCCGCGAGCAAATCAATGTATCGCAAAGTTTTTCTCGCGCATATCTCCACTCAGTGGGAATTCTACGATAAAAGTAATCTACATGTTGTTCTATAACATTTTCTATAGTAAAAAAAAACCCGTAAAAATCAGTTTAGCCGGTCAAGGATTACCCGGACAAACACAGAGTGAAAAAACGAATTTTAAGTGTGTATTTGTGAGTAGGTGCATATTGTTAAGTAAAATGTTATGAAAATAAGACGAATCAGAATATCGTAAACCCCTTTTTTGAACCAATTTACAGTCTTGTGGTCACATTAACAATATCGGAATACATCTTTTCAAACAACGCCTCCACATTTAAACCAAAGCGCATCGATTATAAAGATAGATTTTAACTTTTATGAATTGAAAAATACTATTTTAAGTAATTTGGTTAAATTTCTGAGTAAGATTACATATAGGTGAACCTACTTTTAACATTAATTTGACAACCTTGACGACCCGCGTTGCGGAGCAGCTACCACACCCGGTTCGATTCCCGGCCAGACAGGAATCTGAATAGATTCATGTTCTGGGTCTGGGTGTTTCTATATACGTCTTGTGTGTCCATGGTACCCACGACACAGGAAAAAGTCCTAATGTGGGGCCTATTGTAGAAATTGAAATTGTTGAAATTTTCTATTTTATTGAGTGTAGAAAGTGTATTTTTATTAAAAAAAAAAGTTTGTGTTGAGGAGTACCAGGAGGCGGGTTGAAGGAATCCAAAAATTTTGTTGGATAATGTCTTCGATCTCGATAGCTGTATCTACAGAATCTTCATCCCAAATAGACAAATAACAATCCCGCATTGGATTTCCAGTATTCCTTTGATTTGAAATATTAAAAATGTTAGAGAAATCGTTGCTACAAATCTTGAGTGTACGCTCAAAGGCAAATAGGCAGGCATTATGACCGCTTTTTAAAAGTGTGGCCGCAACGCTGGACGACGCCACGGCAATAGCTATTTTTCTATCAGATCTTATATTTTTCGCTAATAGTAAATTTATTAAAAGTTTTACCCGTGCCTCCTAGTGCATCTAACTAAAACTAAAAGTCTAATGACAGTATCAATGATACGTAAACTAATTTTGGTTCTACTAACATTTAAGCGGCGCTCAGGTATGTTTATAGTTTATCTTTATTAAGCCTTGTTTGTGGTTAATTACATTAAAATTTGAATTTGTCGGCAAGGTAAAAGGTAAATTTACCTGACAGAGGTTAAACCTCTATTAATTTCATATAAACTTTGTGACACATTGATTCCCAGGCGGGCGAAAGCTTTGCATTTCCGATACTAATTATTATTTAAAAATGAGCTGGTTATTAAAAAAATAATACTAAAATTTGTATTTATGAAAACTACAGATTATAATAATATTAATAATAGTAATAATGTACATAAGACAACTGGATTCGAACCCCAGACCTCGCGTTTCTAATCCGCCCGACTTGGCACCACACGGCTATCACGATTTTAATAACAAATGCGAAATTCACGTACTTATGAGTTAAGGACATCATCTATTTTGGCTTATTTTGACACACTTTGTTATTCTAAAATTAATTTAAAATATGTTGTTATTTAAATGCATGTTTTCTATAACATTATTTATAATGAACATATCATAAATATAAAAAGAACAATAATGTTGACCTTGCTCGTTTGTTATTAGAGCCAAGTGTTCATCAACCATGCTTCAATATTCATAAATGCAATTATTTATCACAAAAGTTGCAAAAGCTTCTTTATAATAATAATTCATGGTATAATTGTTATATCTTATTTAGATACTGATCGACTTATTAATGTTAGTATTTTGCTTAAAAGACTATCAATTGTATTTTGTCCTTAATAATTATTTTCGCAAAAAATGTACGGGTGTGGTCAATAACATAACTTTATTTATGCAATAATAGTTAAGAAACTATTTATGTAACATGAACATGGAGTGACAAATGGAGTTGATAATTTTATTTTGAAACAATGTTAAAACATTTTATCGCCTTTGAATTATTGGATTCGAATAACTATTTTACTTTAATAGTATGACGCGCTATCTGTTATCAATTGGGAATCCCTGTACTCTAAGAGCGATTTTACATTAGGTCGTAAGCTGCGCGGCCGCAGCGCGTTAACGGATGCTTTTTTATTATTGAAATATTTCATAAATTCATAAATTGAATTAAAATCAATTTAAATTACATCTATTTATAAGGTAATTGATAGTTACAAATTTATACGTATTATTTTTTAATTAATTTAGAATGACATCCGGGCGGCCATTATGGCTACTGTCATGTCACACTACTGTCATGTCACACATTTTTATATTTGAATTTAACAAAATACGCGACAATCCGAATTTTACGGATATATGTTGTCGACTCGAAATGAATGTTTTTTTATGTTTTATTATTTAGATAAGGTTTCAAGTAAGTCTATCGTACCCCTTGACGGACTTGTCAATATGGGACTTTGTCAAAAACGAACTTCCAAACAAACATTTATGCTCGATTTTAACGCTTTCAACACATTTTTTTCGATAAAAAGCAGCCTATGTCCTTTCTCGAGGTCAACACTATCTGTGTGCACAATTTCATAAAGATCGGTTCAGTTGTTTAGGCGTGAATAAGTAGCAGACAGACAGACAGACAGACAGACAGACAGACAGACAGAGTTACTTTCACATTTATAATATTAGTAGGGAAGTAGGGATTTAATGTAACACGATATAGCGAGACGATGGGAACATAATATTCATAAGTTTGATAACATTGCTGGATTATTGGGGAGCGGTGTTTTCATTGGAGTTGTTTGCCGGGAGCAGGTGCGCGGCGTGATATATCGTTATCGCTAAGAATCTATCGCTTACAGGTATTTGTGTAACCGTTATAGAACTATTAGGTTTCAATATTGTAAAGATAGTGTATTGTTATTTATTGTGTACGAGTTGTGCCTCGCGGGTTCCGGGTAAATTGTTATAACTTTTGACTTTTTAGTGGGTTCATTATAATACTTAACGGGTACTCACGATATGCGGTTTATGAATTCTTATAGAATTCTTTTTGCCGATATTTCGACCCAGTTGCATGGATCGTGGTCACGGCCAAACTGCGGGGAGAAACCGGTGACAAGCACTAGTGGTAAATTAATCTATCTACCCTACGTCTAGTTCGTTTTTCTTTTTTAGGTTTCATATCACGACACACAACACTTAACTGTATCCTTACGCACCACATTTTGCACTATTTGAGAATTACATAAACATATTTTTAGTGGGTTAACATGCACTAAAGAATAAATTTAAATGGTACTTCAAAGTACAGACTATAAACATATTTTGCATTTTATGTTAAATATATATATAGTCGATTTCAACATTTCACGACGAAGAGTACCAGGGAGATAAGAAAAATATCATCTCTATTTTTGAAGTGAAACTTTCTTTCTTCTTTTGAAGTAAAATTTTTACAGATGAAACGTCACGCCGGTATGCAACGGAAGTGTCGGAAAAGAGAGAGAGAGTGATCGAGACCGATTGAGAGAAAGTAAGACAGGGCGAACGTAGCATGAGCAACTAGCCGTGGAGTGAGAGTAGGGAGCAAGCGAGTGAGAAAGATTGAGAGAAAAAGTGGGACAGGGCGAACGTCGTATCACGCCTTTTTCCCTTCCTCTTAATCTTGGAAATTTAAAGTTTTAGATTTGTATAAATATAAACAAGATTTATAAATTAGTTCGCCAAAGAAGTTTCACTTCTGACATGTGTACTTTGTACGCACGCATGTTTTTTTTTATCTCTCTGGTACTCTTCGTCGTGAAATTATTGTTATTCCCACACTGTCCTACAATATACTTTTTTTGGAAATATATGTAACAGGAATACGCAAATCCTTCACTTTCTAGTCTAGTTCTTAAACTTAGCTTCTCAGTCGACCAGTTACAGTTTGAATTCTAGAGACACACGGATGATTTTTCGTCGTTTCTATTATTTACATATAACAAATACGAAATTTCAGGCTTTGGTCGTGTGCGGTAAACCACAGGGTTAAATTTCAAAATTATCTGCTATAGTCATAGCAAATAATCAACCGACAATTTGAACCGACATTTGTTATGCTTTATTTTATCACTATATTCCAAATACATTATTAATTCAACACAATCTGTAATACGTTTATGTTTTTATCAGCGATGTGTGCAGTGTTATGCTCTATTCCAATTCACATTGGTTTTGATAATATCGAGTTTATTCGTATTTATTTTCTACGCGCCCTATTCCAAATGACTCCCTCCTTACGTGTGCCGCGGGCATATTCAGATTGAATATGTTAGCGTATGTTCCTTTGAAAGGTGGTAGAACCAGAGTAGTTTGACCGGTGAAGTACCATCGCCACACCTATTTCTCGTGTGAAACATTTTTTGCGTTTCGATGAAAGGGTGTGGTGGGTCTTAAGATGAACATGGACATGACGAAGATCATGTCTAACGTCCATGTCACATCCATACCGGTCGTTGTTGACGGCACCACCCTCGAAATTGTTAACGATTATATTTATCTGGGGCAGGTGGTGCAGATGGGTAATTCCAACTTCAAGAAAGGGGTCACGGAAAACTATGCCATATCTTCTTATCCGATATACCTCAGAGCCTAAAGTTGAAGATGTTCGAACAGTGTGTGTCGCCAGTGATGACATACGGCGCCGAGACGTGGTCCTTTACTGTGAGCCTCGTGCGTAAGCTCAAAGTCGCTCAGCGAGCTATGGAGAGAACTATGCTCGGCATTTCCCTGCGCGACAGAATTCGTAACGATGAAATCCGTAGGAAAACGAAAGTTACCGACATAGCTCTCAAAATTGGTAAGCTGAAGTAGCAATAGGCAGACCACATCGTTCGTAGGACAGACAAGCGATGGGGTAGAAGAGTCCTCGAATAGAGAACATGTCTGGGTAAAAGGCGTGTATGCCGCTCCCCGAATCACATATCTACATTATATCACCATAAAATACATTTAAACATTAATAGAAGTGTCCAACAATCTTCAACTTTATGATTAATAAACGTAACAAAATATAAGTTTTTGTAAACGTGGAATAAACTGTGATATCGAACTCAAAATCTTCTCCATGCCCACATATTTCTCACGTACCTGACACCGTCATAACTGAAGTAATCTTGGACAATATTCGGTAACATCACGCACGGGGGTTGCGGAATGACGTGTGATATCAGCGTTAAAATACCGTAGTAAAGGTACTTCTCTGGAATCCCGAAACGTGGCGCCCTTCGCTTTCGTAAAAAATATTTTTAGTGTAAAATATGATCACAATCATTTTAGCTCTGGTATCATAAGTTTCGATATTTTATAAAAAATATAAAGGGAATTACTTAGTTAATCTTCTGAGTATCGAAGTTATCTATATAAATGAATATCAATGTCCTCTAAGCTTACTAATTGCTTAATAGGCTTGTCCTCTATGCATACTATTAATACAATTGTCATGAACTTTGTTCGGGTAATATATAAATGTACGTGCACTGGTCTTTGACTAAAGTTGATGAAGTACATAAAAGACATTTTATAATTTTTATTATTCTTTCTTTTTACTTTACGTGGCATTGCACCGTAAACCGGCTACAGTTTACATACGAATAGAAACTAGTTTACGTAATTAGTAGACCACGTGGAATAAACTGAGATATCGAGCTCAAAATCTTCTGCATGTCCACATATTCCTCACGCACCTGACACCGTAATATCTGAAGTAATCTTGGACAATATTCGGTAACATCACGTACGGGGGTTGCGGAATGACGTGTGATATCAGCGTTAAAATACCGTCGTAAAGGTATTCATGGAAAGCCTGAAACGTGAAGCCTTTCGCTTAGGAAAAAATATTTTAGTGTAAAATATCACAATCTTTTTAGCAATGGTATCATAAGTTCCAATATTTTACAAAAATTTTAAAGGGAATTATGTAGTTAATCTTCTGAGTATCAAAGTTATCTGTATAAATAAATATCAATGTTTCAGGCTTGTTCTCTATGCGTACTATTAATACAATTGTGATTAACTTTTTTGGGGTAATATATATATCGAAGTGATCGTGTGAAGTGTGACGTCAGGATGGCCAGGAGTCTTCATTACTGTTCATTCTTGATGATTTCAAGTAAAACACAGGAGTAAACTTCTTCGATTTATTCACAATAGAGGAGGTCCGATCGCTTCGGCGGTTAAACAAGAAATCTTTTTCTACCGGCGTTCGCTCGCCTTTTTATAACAATGTTTGGTGGTGTGACAATAACAAATTTATGAAGGGTAAACTAAATTACAATTCTAAAAATTATTAAATGTTGCTAATTCAATAAACAAACAATTTTCGATCTTTAAACTAACTAAAATAATTACTATCGGCGACGTGTTTTTCATAAATATGCGGTGTCGCGCCGATACATAAATGTATATGTACTGGTGTTTGACCAAAGTTAATGTGAAGTAAATAAAGATATGCCATATTTTTTATTTTTCTTTCGTTTTACTTTACGTAGCACCGTTAACCGGCCATAGTTTACATTGAAATTAGTTTACGTAAATTCAACTATGACCATGTGGAATAAACTGAGATATCGAGCTCAAAATGTTCTTTATGCCCACATATTCTTCACGCACCTGACACCGTAATAACTGAAGTAATCTTGGACAATATTCGGTAACATCACGTACAGGGGTTACGGAATGACGTGTGATATCAGCGTTAAAATACCGTTGTAAAGGTACTTCTCTGGAAGCCCGAAACGTGGCGCTTTGGTAAAAAATATTTTTAGTGTAAAATATGACCACATTATTTTTAGTTCTGGCATCTTATATTTCGATATTTTATAAAGAAATAATAAAGCAAATTCTTTAGTTAATCTTCTGAGTATAAAAGATATCTATATAAATAAATATCAATGTTTTAGGCCTTTTCTGTAATGTTTTCTCAAATGTTTACTAAAAGTGGTGTTACTGGCATTTGAATAAATTTTAGACAGAGTAATAAATACATTTTATAATTTTTATTTTTTTTGTTCTTTACTTCACATGGCATTGCACCGTAAACCGGCTACAGTTTACATAAAAATTAGATTACGTAATTTGTAGACCATGTGGAATAAATTGAGATATCGAGCTCAAAATCTTCTCCATGTCCACATATTCCTCACGCACCTGACACCGTAATAACTGAAGTAATCTTGGACAATATTCGGTAACATCACGTACGGGGGTTGCGGAATGACGTGTGATATCAGCGTTAAAATACCGTTGTAAAGGTACTTCTCTGGAAGTCCGAAACGTGGCGCCCTTCGCTTTGGTAAAAAAATATTTTTAGTGTAAAATATGATCACAATCATTTTAGCTCTAATATCGTGAGTTTCGATATTTTATAAAAAATATAAAGGGAATTACTTAGTTAATCTTCTGAGTATCGAAGTTATCTATATAAATGAATATCAATGTCCTCTAAGCTTACTATTAATACAATTATCATGAACTTTGTTCGGGTAATATATAAATGTATGTGCACTGGTGTTTGACTAAAGTTATTATGAAGTACAAAAAAGACATTTTATAATTTTTATTATTCTTTCTTTTTACTTTACGTGGCATTGCACCGTAAACCGGCTACAGTTTACATACGAGTAGAAACTATTTTACGTAATTTGTAGACCACGTGGAATAAACTGAGATATCGAGCTCAAAATCTTCTGCATGCCCACATATTCCTCACGCACCTGACACCGTCATAACTGAAGTAATCTTGGACAATATTCGGTAACGTCACGTACAGGGGTTACGGAATGACGTGTGATATCAGCGTTAAAATACCGTCGTAAAGGTACTTTTCTAGAAAGCCTGACACGTGACCCTCTTCGCTTCGGGAAAAATATTTATAGTGTTTACGATCACAATTCGCACTTGGCTAGCGCGGTGGACTATGGCCTAAACTCTTTCATTCTGGGAGAAGACCCGTGTCCAGCCCAGGCCCACTGCCAATAATGGGTTGATGCGATGATCACAAACTTTTTACATACAAGGTCTTATCGCTATACAGCGATTTCTTCCAGACCACTTTAGGTTGCGGAGTAAGGTTGCGGAGTATAAACGGAAAAAATCATGCAAGGTGCAAATATCAGATCAAGGATTAGCGTTAGATACAAATTGATAGCTAAGGTAAAGAAAAATATATTTTTTTAAGAATAACTCATTAAAAACTTCCTTCGTCCCTCACACACATTCTTCAAGCACTTAACACCGCAGCTACAAAAATCGACAATATCCGGTAACATGAAGGAGGTTACCAAATGACGTGTGATATCAGCGTTACGCTAAAACCTGTCGCAAAGGTATTTTCCCAAAGGGTCGAAACGTAACCCTTCGCTTTTGGTAAATGTAAACCCGAACAATTGTTATAGAAGGCTTCAATGGTATTATTTATTTTGAAGGTGGTAGAACCAGTGTAGTTCAACGGGGAAGTACCACCGCCACACCTATTTCTAGCGTGAAGCAGTTCTTGCGTTTCGATGGAAGGGTGTGGTTGCCGGCACACTATCACAAGAGGCGACCATCATAGTCCTCGGGAGTAGCAACGCAACTGTAGTTGACTTCAGATGGAACCCTTGTTTTGTATGAAGTTATGAAATATACCATATAAATAGTAAATATAAAGTAACTTTCGTCACTCTTTGAAACCTATACAAATCTCATTGAAAGTTGATTGCGGGAAAGTTCCACAGTTCAAAAGAAACTTTCAGATTGAATAGAGGGAAGGTAAAATAGCAAATTGGAACTCGGGTGAGTTCCGACGAAAAATCTGGGGACACCTTTGCTCCCGGATGATCCTTTGTACGAGTTTCGTGTTACGAGTTTTGTTCGTCACAAGTTTTCTCAAGAAACGTTTAATATCGGGTATACTTATCCTTATTTTTATTTGGCTGTAATTGGGCACGTGTATCGATTAGAGTGCCAATTTAGGAACGATTCTTCTTAAAGTATAATTGAGTTAAGTTAGGACTAGGAGGTAAGTGACCTCAATTGAATTTGTATAATGCTTAAAAAATAATACTGGTATACATTTTTAGGGACTCTGAACGTTTGATGAGTAGTTGCTGTTATAGTCTTGCCCGTACTAAGATAATAGAATGTACATGTTTCGACCAGGGCAGTTCCACCGCCACACCTACTTCTAGCGTGAAGCAAATCTTGCGGTTAGATGAAAGGGTGTGGGTGCCGGTACACTTTATATGAGGCGGCTATTTTTGTCCTCGGGAGTAGCAAAGCGTCTGTCTGACTTCAGATAGAACCTATCTTCTTAATGAAGTTATGAAGTTGCTTACAGATATCCATAGACGGCAGTGACCACTTACCATCAGATGTAATGCATGTTTGTTTGCTTCAATTACATAAAAAAAACGTGCGGCATTCGGGACAGCCGTGATAAAGCTATTGCGTAGCATTTTTTATCAACTTTTGCCATTATAATTATTTATTTATACAGTTTTTTTTTCTTTCATATTAAATCAAGTTTTTTTCTCTGATCCTACATACTTTCTCACAAACAGCTGCTTACATATTCGTCCGATTTCCGAGCAACTCGTCTCCATTCGTGCGAGCTTCGTACTGTCGTACCATATACATACATGTTAAGCGAACGCTCGGCTGCGCTACATGGTAGGCGTAGTGGGAGTTAGGTTTTTTCGTTACAGAATTTCTTGATTCGTTCGGCGTGCTCAAAGCCGTGCAAAAGCTGTGCAATAGCTTAAAATATGTAAGAACGCTTTAATAACTTTTAGAATTGACCTTTTGTGGTTGAATTTAAGTAACAGCATCACACCTAATACGGGCAAATAACATTGTTCTTGTTTAAAGGTGAGGTAAGGGAACACTTCACAATGCATTACAACTTAATTCTCAGGTAATGCATCTGTTCAATTTACATAAGACTGCAATCCGATTTGTAGGAGACCACTTTGTTTTGCGGCAGTGACCACTTACCATCAGTTGGACTACCTGCTCGTTAATTTAGTGTCCTTAAAATGTATGACAAAACACTGGCGGCATTACCTTGCTAGTTTTTTTATTTATTTTTATTATAAAACATAAACTCCGCAGACAGATCGTCTGTGCCTTTTTTCACAATAGTTCTTTTTTAACTTAATTAGTCTATCTTTCTTAGCTCCACATTAGGCCATCGCTGTCACCAACACACTGTTGTGTGCGGTGGTGGCAATGTTGGTTATTTAGGAAATCTTAGATATAGGACGCTTTTTATATAGGATAATTTTTTTAGCATGTATAATTTGGTATTTTGCTAGTTAGGATACATAAATAATATCTACAAAAAATATTGTCAAGGTAGTAGAACCAGTGTAGTTCGACCGGGGAAGAACCACCGCCACACCTATTTCTAGTGTGAAGCATTTCTTGCGTTTCGATAGAAGGGTGTAGTTACCGGCAAACTTTCACATAAGGCAACCATCATAGTCCTCGGGAGTAGCAACGCATCTGTGATTGACTTCTGATGGATCCCATGTTCTGTATGAAGTTCATTACAGATGTCCATGAGCGGCAGTGACCACTTACCATCAGGTGTTTGCTACGTTTGCTACTTCAGTCAAATAAAAAAAAAAACGATGAAAAGAACATAAACAGCAAAGAGAATAACGTATTTAGCAATAAACCATGTAAAAAAACATGATTGTAATTATATAAAAAAAATGGATATAAATAAGAAAAAAGACAAACCCGCTGAGTTTCTTGCCGGATCTTCTCAGTTGAGGTCGTATTCCGTATCCGGTGGTAGTGTAAGAAATAAAATGTAACTGACAATTTGTAAGTGCCCCCGTAGGCCTATATAAAATGTCCCTGTAGTTCCGGGACCAGAATAGGACTACGGTACCCTCTGCCTGTCGTAAGAGGCGACTAAAAGAGGCTTCCGGGGTTGCGGACGGGAAGAGTGGGATCTCGAACCGTCCGGTCAAGTGACCCCGGGAAGGACGGCGGTATGTGTGGTCGCATATCGTCGTATAGACTAGACGGAGTGGTGGGCCCAGCCGCCCATCTGGGAGGAGCCCGATGGGGCAACACGCTTAGAGGATTCCGGTGGTGTTTGTTGGAGATCCCTGAGTCCACTTTTTAGCGCCGAGGATGGCCACCGGGGGGGTTTTAGTGCGGTAAAAATCCCACATAACCCTTCGTCGCTCCCACGGCGTCGGGTACCTTTTGAAGGTTTCCCCCTCGAAAACAAAAAAAAAAAAAAATTACCTTGCTAGTCAGGCTTCATAAATAATATCTACAAAAATAATCGACGAAAAGAGCATAAACAGCAAAGAGTATAACGCATTTAGCAATAAACTAAAACGCTCGTTGAGCTGAAACACTGAGATAATGTAATTGGAAGTCGCTGAAAGAAGTTGCAGCCGCATTTCAGTGGCTTTGATTTTTCCTGATTGCAAAAGTCGTTACCGAACCCGGATAAAACGAACCCAAATACAGCGCTGGCAGCTAATTGGAAGCTGGAAACGTATTTTAAGAGCAATCGATGGCTCGGTGGTTTTAATGTCGGTTAGCGACGTCCTAGGTTCAAATATATGTCCGGTATATATGTGCCGGCACACTTTCACATGAGACGACGATCATAGTCCTCTGGAGTAGTAACGCATCTGTGATTGACCTCAGATGGAATCCATGTTCTCTACAGATGTCTATGGGCGGCAGTAACCACTTACCATCAGGTGGGCTGCATGCTCGTTTGCTACTTCAGTAAAATAAAAAAATAAAACTGTTTTTAGTACAGCGTGATACAACATACCTATAACATATGTCTACAATGTGAATAGCACCTTGTTGATGTGAAATAAGGTTTAGAAATTTAACACTTAAAATCAACGATCAGCTAATTGTAATTGTTTGGGCCATATTTTACTATAATGACCAACGTTAAGACTTTTTGGATTGCAAATATGTCCCGCTGCTGGATTTTTTGTCTAAACATAGATAAGTCTCAGGGAAAGTTTCAAAAGGTACCCGACGCCGTGGAAGCGACGCAGGGTTATGTGGGATTATTACCGCAATAAAACCTACCCGGTGGCCCTCCTCAGTGCTACAATGAGGACTACGGGATCTCCAAAGGAACGCAACCGGAATCCTCCGAGCACGTTACCCCATCGGGCTCCTACCGGATGGGCGGGTGGGCTCACCGCTCCGTCTAGTCTTTACGACGGTATGTGACTACACGTGACCGTCCTTCTCGGGGTCGTCTGGCTGGACGATCCAAGTTCCCTGTCTAGCAGCTCGCAATCCCGGAAGCCCCTTTTAGTCGCTTCTTCCGACAGGCAGGGGATACCGTAGCCCTATTCTGATCCCGGAACTACAGGGACGAGATCATGCTTACTTAAGATATTCAGAATTCTAATATCTATCTTCCAATGACTCTTCCAAAATATTGTTATCTAATTCCATTGTATCCGAATTCTTGTACATTTTCTTAACTTTTATTTGGCTTTTTCCTGTCGTAACTGTATCCGGATAAAAAGAAGGTAGCAAATACACCGGAACGAAGTCGGCTAATTGGCACCTCGGCACACTAATTGGTCGCTCCCTTTACAAACATTGGTGTGAATGGGTGCCGTATTTTGATTTCATTTTTGAATCTATCGTTTTTTTCATGTGCAGTTGGCTAACATTATAGACCAAGTAGGTAATTAAATCGGCTGTTTAGGAAATCGAATGGCAGAATAAAAATAATGGTAATAGATAGATTGAATTAAAAAATAAATAAATGGAATTCATGACTAATACATAAATATGAGGACTAATTGGAATGTAAAATTTTAACACGTTTTCCTATCTTATAAAAGTGATTCCGTATTCCTTTACTTACTTATTACAAGGAAATGCTTAGAGTCTGAAACATTTCAACGTTATCTATATTTATCAGGTGGTAAAACCAGTGTAGTTCGACCTGGGAAGTACCAACGCCACACCTGTTTCCAACGTGAAGCATTTTCGATGGAAGGGTGTGGTTGCCGGCAGACTTTTATATGAGGCGACCATCATAATCCTCAAGAGTATCAACGCATCTGTGATTGACTTCAGATAGAACTCATGTTCTGCTTGAAGTTGCTCGCATATGTCCACGGGCGGTGGGCGGACCATTTACGGTCAGGTGGACTGCTCGTTTGCTATTTCAATCAGATAAAGAAAATCCTGAAGGGTAACCATCTATTATCTAACTCTAGTAGGGCCTGCCTTATTTTGGCCTGGTTATGGATAGTAATAGCAAACCAGTATATAGTCAACCACTAACTTGAAGCCTCTGATGAGTATAATACCTTTATCCTTAAATCCTTACCTTACCTTTCTACATTGTCACCTCCAAGTAAAAAGCACGTAGCATTGCTGTAATTTGACCGAAAAAGTGGTGTTAATATGTTATGTATATATGTTAGCTGATATACGTTTTTCATACAAATCTGTAGTAATATTCTTTTAACATTGCTATACTTCAAGGCATAAACGACTTTTACATTCCCTGTAAAATACCTCCTCTGAAACATTCACTACATGGACAGTTATATGCTATTTTCCTTCGATATCTCATAAAAGTCAGGGTGAACAGAATCTATAGAATATAAATAAAGAGAATCCTATCCTGAAGCCGTAAACTATGAGCTGTCTCATCGAGTATTTGCTTAACAAAATATCTTGCCAATATGCAATATACTGGAGAAGCTTACAGTTGAGAGTGAGTATAGGTCACAAGCGAAAGCGTTTTGACTTAAGGATTATTTTTAACTCGGATAAAGTATGTGTTAATTTGGCTGCGTTTCTATATATTTTTTCATGTACTTTATTCAATATCCCTTGAAAAAAAAGGTTTCGAAATTTTCTGCTCCTATAAATTGATTCCTTCTGAGGTGATAAGTTATTTACAATCTACTTTTGTAAGGCTTTTCAACGAAATGTACGGTGCACTGTCCTTGTAATTACAGGATTGTCTTTGCTCTTGCATTCTTGGCTCCGGTTTATTAATGTTCTATTTGATAAGATTTCAGATGTTTATGGCTTGTTACCTGTTTACTGCTGCTTCTATTATAAGTGTTTTGTTTTGGTCTTAATAACGTGTTGAAAATACTTATCCATAATTGCTACTATTTGATCCCCATTTTTAACTTATTTATTATAAGCCCCTGTCATTTATGATTCAGGTTACGTTATATATGGGTAAAGGCCCACATACATCGTGAGAACAAATCAAACATAAAGTAGACTACATCTACAAAAGATAATTATTTTTACAACTTATTTATCGCTATCTCCTTAACACTTCAACCATACGAAATGTAGTCATAAAACTGTATTCCCACCTTTTCCTAGATACAAGATACGTGCACATTTAGTATTCGAGACTATTCGTAGCTAAACAAGTAGTTTATCAGGTAAGTCCTGATATTCCTTATTTAGAATTTTATGGCTTTATCTTGCAGAAGATAAGCGTTAATTTATTTGATTAAATCTCTTGAGATTTTGATAAAATTAAACATAAATATAATTTATGAAAAAAAACCACCATATTATTTTGTAACTTAGTTTCGCCGTGATAACAATCCATATTGTAATGGAATCTAAATACTACGCGAAACGTGACGCTGTCACAGAAAAACTACCCATATTACTAATACACCGCAAGACACATAAACAATTGTGAGAACTGTATTGTTCTACAAAAGAACATTAAAAACACATTTTACAAGAGTACAAAACTATGAACATAAGGTTAATGAGAATATTAATTGGGATTAACATTGTTTCGTCCTTGTAGTTCCGGGATTAGAATAGGACCATGTTATCCCCTGCATGTTGTAAAAGGCGACTAAAACGGGACTTTTTATAGTAGGGACTAACGATAAAGCAGACAGGACAGGACCTGGTGGACAGTCACCGCTGCATTTAGACATTTGCAACACCAGGGGAGTCGCGAATGCATCGCCCGCTTTGAAGGAGAGCTCTTTTTACACCTTTCTTGAAGAACTTCATGTCACAGCGCTCCGGGAATACCTCAGGAGGAAGCTCATTCTACATCTTGCACGTCCGCAGCAGTAAGGACTTCCGGGTTTGTGGGGGTAACAGTGGAAGTTAGAATCATCCCGCCAGGCGACCCCAGAAACGATGGTGATATATTGGATTGCATCATAATGATCCGATCGGGCAAAGCACTCAGATTTCTCTGGTAGCGTTCCGTTGGAGTCCCCTTCGCAGCGCCGAGGAATGTCTCCGCGGAGTTTTATCGGTAAAAATCCCATACAATCTGAATCTTTTGAAGGATTCGCCTTCATAAAGAAAAAATAACACTAACAATGTTTTTAAATATATTTTTTTGCTATTAACTATGTATTCCGATGTAGTGGTAGTATAAAAATAATATTGTTACCGTCAAATTGTTAGCACCAACGTAGGCCTATATAAAGTAGAGACCCTTTACCCTTTCACTTGTATTCCCTTCAATTCGCATTAGAACGACGGAGTATACTAATCATCCCTAATGATGGGGCGGGATATAAAAGGGTTAAAGACAATTAATGGACACCAAATGAAATGAAATGTCTTTATTTTGTATAGGCCTACGGGGGCACTTAAAAATTGTCAGTTACACATTTTTTTACACTACCACCGGATCGGAACACAACCTCAACTGAAAAGATCTGGCAAGAAACTCAGCGGGTTTGTCTTTTTTGTTATGTTGTATTTTTTTCAATCATGTTTTTTTACATTGTAATGAAAGTTAGCTCCAGTATCTTGCCTTACAGTTACTAAAGTTGAGGCCTGTTGGGCAAGATACGCTAAACTTTAACACTTATTAAATATACTCTAGAAATTTATATTATTAAAATGACTTCAAAGACATGAAGACCCGGATTTGTGTCCAATATCAGTGTCAGCTTGCATAGCTTTACGGGATTACTTACCAGAATCGTGAATATGCGATAAACGTAAATCCGGTTATCCGTGTAGCCGAGACCGCAGCTAGCTTAGCGGGACAATGTGGCAGTAAGCAGAGCCGGATATATGCGTAAATGTACTGCGGTATTGTGGCGGGGGCATGAGAACTATCATCATATTTTATCATTGCGGTTAGTATGAATAACGGCGTGGATAAACTTCCTTAAAATAAATAGGTACAACAATGTTTAATTCAGAATTTATAAGTCACTCAGTGGCAGAATTATCAAACAAAAATGTTAGAATACCAACTGTACCTATGTTACCTTATTCACAAATAAATTGATTTGATTTAAAGCATCAAGGCAGTTGATAATGTCTTTTTATATTTTACCTTCATGTCTCATCTATGTATCTTAGTAATATTTTGTAAGTCCTACTAATATTATAAATGTGAATAAATGTGGTGGATGCTTGTAAGGCTTTCAGATAAAAACTAACGATGGGATTTGGACAAAATTTAGTAATCAGGTAGTTTATGAGATGCTTTAATGTTATTAATTTCTGTAGTAAAAGTTAATCACGCAAGCGGTGCCGCGTGAAAAAGTTATTTCATAAAACGTAGATAGAGCGCTTCAATTTCGAAACGTAAGGGTGCGTCCACACCTGGCGAATGCGCCGCGAATGCGCAGCTCGCGAGCCGCACGCGATCTGCTCGCGAGCTGCGCGCGTGCATTTTTGTTCGTGCGCCGCTCGCGCGCCGCTCGCGCGCAGCTCGCGCGCAAACTACGCGCCGTACGCGATCAGCGCGCGGGCGGCGCGCGGGTGGCGCGCTAGCGTCTCGCGTCTTCTTTCCGACATCTTCAAAAGTACTGAGCCAATAAACGGAACTGTAGCTCGAGAATTGAGTGCGCGCAGATCGTGCGCGGTTCGCGCGCCGCGCGCGCGCTTTATACGAGCCTTGCATGAGTTGCGCTAAAGAAGCGCACCAAACCATTGCCTTGATGCACGCGCGCAGCTCGCGAGCAGATCGCGAGCGGCTCGCGAGCTGCGCATTCGCGGCGCATTCGCCAGATGTGGACGCACCCTAACATTTTGTATATTAAACATCTATAATTTCACGTTACGTCAACCCATTATTGTCCCACTGCTGGGCACGGGTCTTCTCTCAGAATGAGAGAGTATAGGCCATAGTCCACCGTGCTGGCCATGTGCGAATTGGTTTAATATAAGGTATTTTAATACATATTATAATACCTTATATTAAATTACAGATTAAAATCGAAAACCCCAAAGTTCTGACTCTCCGAAATGAAATACCTGAACAATCAGGTTTATTATTTAATTAAAAATGAAAAAAGGCTCTTCATTCGTTCGTAAAAATCTACTACAGTATCATCCCATAATCCGCTACAGCACACTTTCAAGAAAAATGCATTACTGTATCTCTAGGCAGCTGTTATCCCGTCAAGGCCATATATCCGGATATACGGATACACGCGACCGTTATCCGCAGGCAACACCGCAGCTCACCGAGACAATGTGGCGACAATCGTAAGGATACGGGTATAGAGCTCTATAACCGGATATCCGTGTATTTTGTTATATGTCGGTGATAGATTAGGTTAGTAATTACTACTAGTATGTTTTGGCGAATAAGCAGCCCTTTTACCTTTTTTTTTATAATAATGAAGTAGCAAACGAGCATGCAGTCCACCTGATGGTGAGTGGTCACCGCCACCCATAGACATCTGTAAACTTCACATAGAACATAGGATCTATCTAAGGTCAATCACAGATGCGTTGCTACTCTCGAGGAATAGGATGGTCACCTCACTTAAAAATGTGCAAGCTACCACAACCTACCATCGAAACGCAAGGAATGCTTTACGTTAGAAATAAGTCTGGCGGTGAACCGGTGTAGTTTGAACCTTCCCCTTCAAACTACACCGGTTCTACCACCTTTAATATGTTAATTAGTGAAAATTGTGGTTACATATAAAACGTACGATATTTATAAAACTAAATCGTGAAATGTATATGTAACTTTATGTGTAAATGTTAATAAACCTTAAACAGAAAATAAAGAAATAAAATAAATAAACAAGTTTACGCGACTGTTATCTGCAGCCAACACCGTTCACTGAGACAATGACTAGCGTAATGCCGTGCCTCCGCTTCGGACGCGTTTACCATTGTAATGATGATCCTATGTATTAATGCATTAATTCAAATCATGAATCTGTTTGCCAAAAGTCAGCGAAATCAGATTTGTGGTTTTTGTGTGAAAGAGTTGCGCAGTTCGCCCCCCCCCCCCTACCAGGTGGGTCAATGACCTGAAGAAGACAGCGGGAAATCGTTGGATTCAGAAGGCACAGGACGGTTTCGAATGGCGTCATTTAGGGGAGGCCTATGTCCAGCAGTGGACCCCAAAAGGCTGATGAATGGATGGTGAAAGAGTAACATAAATCATACAATACATAATCAACATAATGGTCATAGAAGAGCGTGGTGGCAACACATCTGTAGCATCTTTCAATTGGACTGCATGTTCGTGTACTACTTTCATACATTAATAAATAATATAGCAAAAACTAAAAGCAATCACCAGAAAACCTCTAGTTACTTACCACAAAAAGGTTCACAAATACCGTCGTTCCAATTAACCGGTCATGTTCCCGAAGCATTTGGTCATATTGATTATCCGGATTAGGGAGTTTGGCAACCGGCTAAAAGAGTACAAGACTGCAAATGTTACCGAAATTCGGAGAGCAAAAGTATTTTTAAGTTTATAAGCCGAAAAAGGCGTTTTAAAAGCCATTTTTTTATACAAAAATACTTATTTATATAAGATTAACATAGCACACGAGCATGCAGTCTACATGTTTTTTTTTTTATATACTTTAACCTAACGATAAGGCAGACGGGCTACCTGATGGAAAGTAGTCACCGTCGCCTATGGACATTCGCAACACCAGAGGAGTCGCCAATGCATCGCCGGATTTGAAGGAGAGCTCTTTTCGCACCTTTCTTGAAGAACCCCATGTCATAGCGCTCCGGGAATACCTCAGGAGGAAGTTCATTCCTCAACATGCACGTTCGTGGCAAAAACGAGCGAGCAAACCGAATCGTGGAGGACCGCTACGAGTCCAGTTGGTGCCGATGGAGCTTCATCCTTCGGCGAGTGGTGCGATGAAGAAAAGGTGACGAAGGCACCAGGTCAAAAAGTTTCTCGGAACACTCGCCATTGTAAAGCCATCTATATAGCCATTGCACATCTGTAAGCAACTTTATATAGAGCGTGGTGTCTATCTGAAGTCAATCACAGATGTGTTGCCACGTCAGAGGACTAAGATGGTCGCATCATATAAAAGTGCGCCGGTAACCATCCCCTTCTGAACCAAGAACTGCTTTACGCTAGAAAGAAGTGTGGCGGTGGTACTTCGCCGGTAGAACTACATTGGTTCTACCTGGATTTTTTTATTATTATTACATCATTGTTGTCCTACTGTTGAGCTTTTTCAAAATAATAAGTAGGAAACGATTATGCTGTCCATTTAATAACAAGTGGTCACTGCCCTCCATGGATATCTGTGAGCAACTTCATACAGAACAGGCGGTTCTAGTAAATAAGGTAATATCAAACACATACACACAAACGTTAAACGTTATATTTTTGTAACCAAGAATTGAACCAGCAACCCTCAGTGATGATTACGCCATGCGGCCAATTAACATAATATTTAGAAACTATCACCTAAAGTTACACTTATCCATGCCAAGATAATAAAAATAATATAAATCACTATATACAAACATAAGACTGGATTCAAGGCTTATTTCTTGGCTCAGAATCTTCTTAGTCGTAACAGTTCCCACGTTTCGGTCAGGTATTTATCGTTCCGTGGCAGCGGAGCCCGTTATCGCAGTATATGGACTAAATAAGACACATTAATTACTCTCGCTGCCAAGTACATTTGCCTCAGCGCCTTGTAGGTCGAACCAGTAGTAATGACCTATTTGGCGCTAAACAGAGCGTTCCCGCAAACGACTTGGGAATTGGAACACTAAGCATTCTTCCGGGTCGCATGTCGACGCGATTAAAATGGAAATTATTATGGCATATGTTCTCAACTTTTTCCTGCGGTCTCTCTCACCCGCTTAGGCCATGTTTACTACTATTTTAAGTATCCTATGGGTTATACAGACTAGTCAACCGTCGCAACGGTTGAAATTCGACCTTAATTCGACTCATAAACTAAACTGGTATTGTCTAAAGTAGCACAAATATTCCTCAAATTCAATCAAATTGTATTAATATATTTTTTTTCTAGACAGATACCTTCAAAAGGTACTCGACACCATGGAAGCGACGCAGGGTTATGTGGGATTTTTACCGTACTAAAAACCCCCCGGTAACCATCCTCGGCGCTACAAAGAGGACTCCAGGATCTCCAAAGGAACTCAACCGGAGTCCTCTGAGCGCGTTACCCCATCGGGCTCCTCACAGATCCTCCTCCAGCCTCCTCACAGGCGGCTGGGCCCACCACTCCGTCCGGTCTTTACGACGGTATGCGGTCACACATCCTTCGCCGTCCTTCGCGGGCTCGAACCCCTTTTAGTCGCCTCTTACACCAGGTAGGAGATAGCCCTATTCTAATCCCGGAACTACACGGACGAAACTATCTGTGCGCCAAATTTCATGCGAAATTGGACCAACATTTTTATGGAGATCCCGGAGTCCTCTTTGTAGCGCTGAGGACTGCCACCAGGGGGGTTTTAGTGCGCTAAAAATCCCACATAACCCTTCGTCGATCCCACGGCGTCGGGTACCTTTGGCAGGTTTCCCCCCTCGAAAAAAAAGCACACAGATAGTTTATGACCTGAATTAACACAAAGGATACTCAAAACCATCGTCAAAGTGACCAAAGCAGGCAGTCACGAGAGTGAGTATAAGTATCCACATGAAATCACCTGAAACACAAAAAAATCGTAACAATACGTTAAAACAAAGCTTCACCATAAATACCGCTAAACCAAAAAATGTCGTTACCGCAGCTATATATGTACCACAAAACCGAAATAAAATGCGGAACAGTTACGTGCAATAAATAACACAGGACGCTTGATCATGCGTGTCTGATACGCAAACAGATCTGGCGATATATCCCACACCTGTTTCTAAACAAATTATAGGATCTTTTTATCCTTATAATGTTGTGTGCGGGCCAGTGATCGTCAAAGTTATGCTTCTACGAGTATGTTTATAATTAATTAGTTAATCAGTACGAAATGAAAGGTCACTGTTGCCTCCATGTGCGACCGATATCCATATATCTGTCAGCAACTTCATACAGAACAAAGGTTCTGAACTTGCAACTTCATATAGAACATGGGGTTCTATCTGAAGTTAATCATAGATGCGTAGGACTGAGATTGTCGGTAGTAGTGAGGTAGGTAGGCAATTATTTCAAACTAAAATTTCTTCCAAGTTTTTGAGTAGTCAAACCATTTAGTGGTTTGACTACTCAAAAACTATTATTATTATTATTGCTAAAATTATTGCTTAAAGTGCTATTGCTTTGCACTTTCGTAAAGTGCAAAGCAATAGCACTTTATCGATTTTAAACACCACCAATTCGCAAGTCCACCAATTCGCACTTGGCCAGCGCGGTGGGCTATAGCCCAAACTCTCTCATTCTAAGAGAAGACCCGTGCCTAGCAATGGGACTGTAGGGACATGTAATATTACAATGTTCATGTCCGCATATAAAATGAGATCGTGTGAATTGTGAGAGTGTGAGTATTTATTTATTTATTTATTTATTTATTTATTTATTTATTTATTTATTTATTGTTAATTACAACGATACAATACCACTTATACTAATTAACACAATAATATGAAGTTAAATTGTCTTTTTTTTTTTTAATTTATCAAATAGAATTAAAGTAACATAAATAAATGCCAAATTAATTTATGCTTAGCATGCATGAATAAATTTGGCATTTCTTTCTTAAATCATTGAGTTTCGCTGAAACTTAAACACACATATTATTGTATTGAATTATAATAAAGAATATATGTATGTGTGTAGAAATGGGTGCGTCCGTCGTTTAAGCTTAACAGTTTCTAATATATTCGGTTAACGGTAACACGCTTTTTATTTCCATAGTCCAGATCCGTATAGGTAACCCTTTACATTACCTAAAGGGACACTGGTGGGTTGACGAGATTTTGAACAGGAAAATCATTTGAAATCAATAATTACAATTTGTTAATTCTTATTATATTTGGATACCCTAGATATTTAGTTAGTTCCCAACCTGCTCTTCAGATCGGTTAAACTAGTTTTCATCTAGTTTCGTAGTAAGTTTCTCCTTCGACAAATTATATTGTTCGAACTTCTAATAAGTTTGCTGAGTAATGTATACCCAATAGCTCACACTAAGGAAATAAAACCGGCCAAGTGCGAGTTGGACTTGCGACTGAAGGGTTCCGTACTGATGCCTTAAATTTCGCTGGATCACAACGAAACTACATGTCCTATATGAGCGCCGACTTCGGAACTATATACTAAGCACTGTGTATGCTTTAAACGAACATATATTTAAATTATTTTTTACTTTTATGTGGCATGGAAGTCGGTTGTATTTTTTGTTTAAAAATTTTTTTTCAGCCTTTTTAGTGATGATATACTCACTTTTACAAGTATCACAATAATTTCAATGAGTTTACATGGTGCAGAGATAAATGGAAAGATCAATTCAATCTCAACCTTACATAACAAATCCACCCCAGCATCATAAGGGTTGGGGAGTTGAAGGTCAAATTTTTCACCTTATGCCACCATTTGTCTAATGTTATTATAAATGCGTAAGCATGAAATAGATAAGTTTTATGGTTTAGTATGAATCGTGTCGGTAGGTCTACGATATCTCGTCCCTGTAGTTCCGGGATCAGAATAGGGCTACGGTATCCTCTGCCTGTCGTAAGAGGCGACTAAAAGAGGCTTCCGGGGTTGCGGGCGGCTAGAGTGGGAGCTTGAACCGTCCAGCCAGGCGATCCCGGGAAGGACGGCGGTATGTGTGGTCGCATATCGTCGTATAGACTAGACGGAGCGGTGGGCCCAGCCGCCCATCTGGGAGGAGCCCGATGGGGCAACACGCTTAGAGGATTCCGGTGGTGGTTGTTGGAGATCCCGGAGTCCTCTTTTTAGCGCCGAGGATGGCCACCGGGGGGGTTTTAGTGCGGCAAAAATCCCACATAACCCTTCGTCGCTCCCACGGCGTCGGGTACTTTTTGAAGGTTTTGAAGGTTTCCCCCTCGAAAACAAAAAAAAAAAAAAAAAAAAGGTCTACGATATCTGGCCATTTCGCCCGAACTTACATAAAAAAAAAACAAATATACGTGACGAATAGATAACCTCTTTTCTTTGGGAAGTCGGTTAAAAAGTTAGTATAACTTATTGTGTTTTTGATTAGAGACGTATCACCGCTACACCTATTTTTAGCGTGATCATCGCTAGAAATAGGTGTAGCGTCAAGTAGTAGTAGTAGTAGAAATAGTCGTATCATTTATATATTAATCACTATCACTGTTCTCGAGTAGCGATGTAACTTGTTTTTTTATCTGATTGAAGTAGCGAACGACCATGCAATCCACCTGATGATAAGTGGTCATTGCCGCCCATGGACATGTGTGAGCAACTTCAAATAGAACATGGGTTCTATGTGAAGTCAACCACAGATGCGATGCTACTCCTGAGGACTAAGATTGTCGCCTCACATAAAAGTGTGCCGGCAACCACACCTTTCCATCGAAACGCAAGTAATGCTTCACGCTGGAAATAGGTATGGCGGTGGTCCTACCACTAGTAAAAATTGGTGGATGGTTAGCGAGTTTGCTACTTCAACCGCATAAAAAATCATAACGACTAGAAAACATATCGTCAGTGGAAAGAAAATAATGTTAAAGCGCCAAAATAGCATTTGTGGGAAATGTGCTTTGAAGTTTTTTTTTATCATGTCACCTTTATTTTCGGTGCGATCATGTTGAGTAGTATGAACTCCCACTCACAACAAGATCCCACCAAAAATAAAGATGACATGATTTTTGTTCTGTAAAAAAGACTTCAAACGTTACTAAACTTTTTTTTTTGTTCTCGAGGGGGAAACCTTCAAAAGGTACCCGACGCCGTGGGAGCGACGCAGGGTGATGTGGGATTTTTGCCGTACTAAAACCCCCCTGGTGGCCGTCCTCGGCGCTATAAAGAGGACTCCGGGTACTCGGTCCGACTTCAACCGGAATCCTCTGAGCTCGTTGCCCCATCGGGCTCCTCCCAGATGGGTGGCTGGGCCCACCGCTCCCTCTAGTCTTTACGACGGTATGCGAACACATATACCGCCGTTCTTCCCGGGATCGCCTGACCGAACGGTTCGAGCTCCCGCTCTAGTTGCCTGCAACTCCGGAAGCCCCTTTTAGTCGCCTCTTACGACAGGCAGGGGATACCGTAGCCCTATTCTGATCCCGGAACTACAGGGACGAAACGTCACTAAACTACCAATGCTATTTTGGCGCTTTAGCATTATTTCCTTTCCACTGACGATATGGAAAATAGAAATAATAGTGGCATAAGCAATTGTTATTAAGGACGTAGACCATTACCGTTTATGGACTGTTCATCCATCCATCCATCAGCCTTTGAAAGCCCACTGCCGGACATAGGCCTCCACTAATCTGCGCCACTTCGACCGGTCCTGAGTCACCTTAATCCAACGGTTACCCGCTGTCTTCTTCAAGTCATCCGTCTACTTGGTCGGGGGGCGGCCTACATTATTTTTGCCCAGACGTGGTCTCCATTCGAGGACTCTGCTATGAACTGTCATTAGCTAGAAATTCATTATAATACGACAAGTCAAGTGTATTGATATCTCTTGAGGTTCAATTTGAGTCTTCGTATATAATAATGCCAACGTTTACCAAAACTATAAACGTAATAACTTTATAAAAGTTTTAAGACTGAACCATTAATTCGAAAATTGAAAAACTCAATTCATCATATAATTTAGTTACAGCGTCTGAATTAATTTGTCTTAGTCTGTAAAAACGTGATCGATCGTAATGACGCGGCTCTCGGAGGCCTTCATCTTTTAAGTAAGTTCTGGTGTTTTAAAGAGAGACTTCTTAATTACATCGGCTCCCTTGTAATTAAATTCGATGTTATTAGTGAGTCTAAGACTCAATAGATTATTGCGGCCAATTACTTTTGCTTTAGACAGTAATTCTAGGATGTTAATTTCAAGGCTTACTTCCGAGGTGGCAGAACTCCTGAAGTTTAAAGGTAGAACCAATGTAGTTCCACCGGGGAAGTACCACCACCACACCTATTTCCAACGTGAAGCATTTCTTGCGTTTTGATGGAAGGGTGTGGTGGCCGGTTCACTTTTATATGAGGCGACGATCTTAGTCCTCAGGATACACGCATCTGTGATTGACTTCAGATAGAACACATGTTCTATCTGAAGTGGCTCACACATGTTCATGGGCGGCAGTAACCACTAACCATCAGGTGGACTGCATGCTCGTTTGCTACTTCAATCAAATAAAAAAAAAAGTTCGACCGGGGAAGTCCATACCACCGCCACACTTATTTGCAGCCTGAAAGAGTTCTTGCGTTTCGGTGGAAGGATGTGGTTGCCGGTTCCCTTTTATATGAGGCGACCGTCTAAGCCCTGGGGAGTAGAAACGAATCTATGAATACCTTTAACCCCTGTTCTATATGAAGCTGCTTATAAGTGTCGGTGGCTGGCAGTGGCTACTTATCATCAGGTGGACTCCATGCTCGTTGGCTACTTCAATCGGAAAAAGGGGCTTAAGAGAATTTTATCATCACGTTACAATTTACTTTAAGAGTTGCAAATGTATATGAGTTTATTAAGTAGCTTAAGAATGAAGATTTCGCAAGACTTCGGGTTTACTGTGAGTGCTTAAGTTTCAATGTTCAAGATTAAGACTTGCCAGTATTTATGGATTACTTAAAGTGAGTGAAACTCGTTGCTATCATGCTCGGTTTCATTTAAATGCACCAGTTACTGTGCTGTAAATATAATTGTGCCAAATAAAAGGTTTAATAAAAGGTTTAACTAATGAAAATAAGACTCTAGTACCGTGTTAGAACCAGGTGGTACAACAAGTCTTGTTCGATGGAGAAGGTACTATCGCTTGGAGGTATACTTATTTCTATTGTGAAGCAATGCTTGCGTTTCGTTGGAAAGGTATGGTTGCCAAGTTACTTTTACTAGTCACCCATAACATCGATCGAAATTCGACCGTACGAAAGTAGTACGAATATTTCTTAAATTCAAATAAAATGTAAAAATTTTCAAGTAATTTTGAACGTACCTGTTAAATATAAAAAGAGGTTTTATTAGCTAAACCGCATTTAAAAGCAATTTGAAAATAATTTTTAAACAAAAAATACAACCGACTTCCATGCCACATAAAAGTAAAAAATAATTTAAATACATGTTGGTTTAGAGCAAACACAGTACTTAGTACATAGTCCCGAAGTCGGCGCTCATATAAATAAGATACATGTAGTTTCGTCATGATCCAGCAAAATATGGTGAGCGCCGACTTCGGAACTATGTACTAAGTACTGTGTTTGCTCTAAACCAACATGTATTTAAATTATTTTTTACTTTTATGTGGCATGGAAGTCGGTTGTATTTTTTGTTTAAAAATTTTTTTTTCACGCTTTTCAGTCACGATAAAATCAGTTATGGCTGTTGCTAGTCGTCCGCTAACCGGATGAATAAAATTAATTATTCGTCCGATTTTCGGATGAATAAAATTATGTGCTGACGTCATCATCTAAAAATAGACTTCTTTGACACAACCGGTCGGGGGCGCTACCGCGCCCCCTCCCTTAGATTCTGAATTAGAAAAATCTGTTCGAACCTAACCTAACCGAATAAAACAACTTTTTCTGAGTAAACATTTATTTAAAGAATAGACCTATAATTATCAATATTTAAAGTAGAAAAAGTAATATAAACCTTATAACTAAGAGTATAATTCAACTGATACTGATAAAAATAATTTTGACTACCTATCCTTAGTTGGAAAACCAATACCATCAAAACCAATTTAAGTTCGGGCAGCATGGTCGTTATTCACTACATCAGGTGTACCCATAGCTTTACACAATTTATTAATCTCAGTAATATGATTTAACTCACCAGTTTCAATACGTTTTTTATTACGAGGATAATAAGTATGTTTAATATACAGACCATTTTTATTACGAATTTACCGTTTAGCGGACGATTAATTTATTTTATTCATCCGATTACGGGACGACTAGAAACTTCGATCAGTTATACGAGACCGTGTAATACATAGTATCCATAAGACTGCATAGTGCATACATGAATGGAATCGGTAATTTAAAATCAACCTTAAATGACATGTCAAACAAAAGCCTAAGCGATATCTTACATTACTGTCACAGTGCATGTGAACTGAGCGCAACCGCTCGCAGGGCGCTGCCGCGCCCATCAGCCTATTGTATTTCAATTTGAATGAATATTTTCGCTCGCTTAGTTTCTATATTTTCTTTTAAGTTCCAACCTAACCTAACCCATCCTATGTAAAAAGGTTGGCAGTACTCCTGCATCGTCCAGGTAATTGTATTCAAAGTGGAATTTGTGATCATAATTATGTCCTTTCCGGAACTCATTGTTTGTATTGCGAACAATAATTACGAAACACACATACTTTAGGCAGGCTGTATACCTATATTATTAGGGTTAAAGAGGTGAAGGTAACTTTATTAATCGTTGCCTCTGTTTATGGAACTCCTAATATATTCATAAGGGCCATATTACTATCACCTGTGGGTTAGATAGGCAGTACCACTGAATAAAAGCCCAGTTAAAGATAACGGTTTTCATAAGTCACCTCTTCTTAGCATTTCTTCAATAAATCCTTAAACACTAAATAGCCAACTTCTATGGCTTGGGCTTACAGTACCCTGCATCATAAGGGTCGAGGAGTTAAAGGTCAATTTTCTTATCATACGTCTTTGCTTTGTTAATATATTACAATTCCATAAGTATCAAATGGCCAACGCCTATGCTTTAAGCCTGAAGTACCCGTGCATCATCAAGGCTGAAGAGTTGAAGATCAAAACTATCATGTTATATCTTTGCCTAGTAATCTCATTACATATACGTAAGCACCATATGGCCAACGCCTATGGTTTAGGCTTGAAGGATTAGCATTATCAGGGTTGAGGAGTTGAAGGTCAAATTTTTCATGCCATATCTTTTCGTAGTAATCTCATTACATACACGTAAGTAACAGATGGCCAACTTCTATGGCTTGGGCTTGCAGTACCCTGCATCATGAGGGTTGAGGAGTTGAAGGTCGATTTTAATAATAAACGTCTTTACTTTGTAAATATATTACATACCCATAAGCATCAAATGGCCAATACCTATGGTTTAAGCTTGAAGTACCCCTGCATCATCAGAGTTGAGGAGTTGAAGGTCAAATTTTTCATCTTTTATCTTTGCTTAGTAATCTTATCAGATATACGTAGCGATCATGTAGCTAACGCCTATAGTTTAAGCTTGAAGCACCCCAGCATCATAAGGATTGAGGAGTTGAAGGTCCAATTTTCCACCGTATACAACCATTTTTCTAATGTTCTACCTTACATTTTTTAAATATCATTTTGAATGCGTAAGGATGAAATAGCTAAGTTTTATGGCTTAGGCATTCAATACCCCTGCATCATCAGGATTGAGAAGTTGAAGGTCCAATTTTTCGTCGTATACCTTTGCTTAGCAATGTTATTACAAATCCGTGAGCAACAAATGTCTAACGTTTATAGTTTAAGCCTGCAGTACCCCTGCATCATCAGGGTTGAGGAGTTGAAGGTCAAATTTGTTATCGTACATCTTTGCCTTGCTATCTTATTATATATCTGTAAGCACCAAATGGCCATCACCTACGGCTTGGGCTTACAGCACCCTGCATCATCAGGGTTGAGGAGTTGAAGGTCAATTTTTTTGTCATATGTCTATGCTTAGTATTGTTATTACACATCCATAAGCACCAAATGGTCAACCCCTATGCTTTAGGCTTGAGGCACCCCTGCATCATCAGGATTGAGGAGTTGAAGGTCAAGTTTTTCATCACATGTCTTTGCTTAGTAGTCTTGTTACATATATGTAATCACCAAATAGCTAATGTTATAGTTTAGGATAGCTGTAACCCTGCATCATCAGGATCGAAGAGTTGAAGGTCAAATTTTTTGTCAACCTATATAAGCATAGATATATAATACATATTCCAAGTTTCATAAGAATCGATTCGGCAGAAGCCGAGTTATCTCAAATTATCTAAAAAACTTGAGGAGTGGTGGTGGTTTCCACCCAATAACTCAAAGAGTTAAGCATCACAGCATACCCATGTCCAAGAGAAAAAGTTGCGTGACAAAATTTCCTATTAAATGAAAGAAAGAAAATGGAAATCGGTTTAGAAACACCCAAGTTATTCAAGATTTTAAGAAACCGACATTTTCCAATTTTCCGGGAAAACCACCGGAAGGTTTTCATTTTCCTCAATATGGGACTGCCTGTGAAACCATACAATGTCGTATGAATCGTGTCGGTAGGTCGACGATTTCTAGCCATTTCGCCCGAACATACATAAAAAAAAAAAAAATATATATATATATATATATATACGTGACGAATAGATAACCTCTTTCCTTTGGGAAGTCGGTTAAAAAGACATTGAATGTCCTATTTCGTTTATTATTTATGTGTATGTGACAAATGCACGGTAATGTGTGTAATGTGTTTTTAGTTGATTTTATGTATGTTTTAAGCATTATTTGAAAAAAATATTAACTCTCCGTCCACTATAACCGTGTAAAGTTTCATACTAATCCGTCCGCGGCATATTACTTAAAAATGCTTCACAAGTTTTTGCTTCACGTATTAATATATAGAATTAACGTGCAATGTATGAAAGGAAACATAATAAAATTGTACTAAGTACTATTTTATTAATCGTAATACGTAAGTATATGATTCGACCGGGGTGGTACCAGCACCACACCTATTTCTAGCTAGAAGCGGTTCTTTATTTCAAACGAAACGAGGTTGCCGGCTCTCTTTCATATAAGGTGATTTTTTGTACGATTGTAGTAACAAACGTGCATGTAGTCCACCTGATGGTAAGTGGTCACTGCCGCCCATGGACATCTGTAATCAACTTCATACAGAACATAAGTTCCATCTGAAGTCGATCACAGATGCGTTGCTACTCCCGAGGACTATGATGGTCGCCTCATGTGAAAGTGTGCCAGCAACCACACCCTTCTATTGAAACGCAAGAAGTGCTTCACGCTAGATATAAGTGTGGTGGTGGTACTTCCCCGGTAGAACTATAGCTACGAGTCTTGTTTGATGGAGGAGGTACTACCGCCATACTTATATCTACTGTGAAGCAATTCTTGCGTTTCGTTGGAAGAATGTGGTTGCCAAATTACTTTTATATTAGGCGACTATTTTTTTTTATCTGATTTAAGTAGCAAACGAGCATGCTTCCACCTGATGGTAAGTGGTCACTGCCGCCCATGGACATCTGTAAATAGAACATGAGTTCTATCTGAAGTCAATCACAGACGCGTTGCTACTTCCGACGACTAGGATGGTCGCCTCATATAAAAGTGTGCCGGCAACCACACCCTTCCATCGAAACGCAAAAAAATGCTTCACGTTAGAAATAGGAAACAGGATTTTCGTCGTCGGGAGTAGCAACGTACTTGTGATTGACTGAAGAGAGAATCCTTGTTTTATATGATTTGCTTACTGACGTTCATGTGCGGCAGTGACCACTTACCATCATATGGACTGCATGCTCGTTTGCTACTTCAATTAGATAACAAAAAAAATCCAGGCCAGAAAATTACCAGAGCTGTACTATTGAAAAAGAAAATTTACAGGGTTTTCCGTTTAGTGTAACTGTGTATTTGTCTAAAACATCTTTGTGTTTTCATGAATATACTCTGCATTTTAATGTAGACCGCAGATCATAATAATTACGACTTATGCGTTGTATGTACCAAATTTGCATAGAGAATCTCTTAGTCTTTTTACAGCTACCGTATTACATTAACATAATGGTTTGTAATACTTAGGAAACAGCAACAGTAGTTAATTCTTAATGGGTGTTCATCATCATAACTGTGGATTTACGTGGCGAAGCTGACAACAAACCGCTCTGACATTAAGTGGGCTCTGGGTTCGATTCCTGGCCGGACAGATGTCTGAACGATGAAATTATATTTCTGTTCTGGGTCTGGGTGTTTATGTATCCGTCTTTGTGTGTTTACGTGTGACACTCACGGTGCTGGTAATATCTTAGTAACGGTTATGAATGTAGGATACATATTATACCTATATATAATTTTTCATCGACCTATTTATGTTTCACTATTGGGCTCAGGTCTTCTCTTCACTACATAGTATAAAAAAGTAGCTTCCCGCTGTCTGTCCCTATGTATGCTTAGATCTTTAAAACCACGCTGCGGATTTTAATGCAGTATTTTTATTAATAGAGTGATTCAAGAGGAAGGTTTTTATGTATAACACATGCATGTTATAGTGGAGTAACGCTGATAATTTTTAGATTTTCACTTCTAGGGGGAACGTAGTTCGCCGGGTCAACTGGTAAATTATAGAGTTTTAAATCCCGGTATTGACAGAATTCACATTGAATTGACACGATAAAATTAATAGTTACTACTCGACCATAACAATTAGGCGCACGACAGTTGAAACGTCATTAGAATTAGGGATTTCCCATCCCGATACGAAATATATTCCATTACCAAATACCAAAAGTATGTAGGTATACCATTATTAAAACGGTGTAGGTTTTAATAATGGTATAGTGGTGTATTTTCAATAGTCGAGTATTTATTAAAGCACTTCATGTGTTTAATATATTTGCAGACATGGAATATTTTCTTTCTTCTTTTATGTGTGTAAGAGACTGATGCCTGTTGCAGCACACATTCGATTTTCGACTTGGGAGACAGGAATACTGAGCCCAATACTCTTCTCTTGTTAAAAAAAGCATATTTTGAATGTAAGAGTCCTTTCTCCTCCACGAATAGTCTTTTTCCTACCCATTTCGTGATTTATGTGAATAATCACTAATTTAATAATAACTTTAAAAATTCAACAATCACTCATTAAACTAACATTACAACGAAATAACATTAAACACGTGTTGGCTAACGTAAACACCTAGACGATACACGACTGCACGTCACTAGGGGATGCGCGGGGTAAGAAGCGAGATGCGGGGTATTGAACCACTTTTGTTTTATGCGCCTAATTGTTGTGGTTGAGTAATGCATGAAATCAAGTACGAAATTATTGTCTCATAGAAAATAAAATTATCAAATAAGCACTTCATATAGGTAAGTAATACAAGTCATTGCCACAAACATCTGTAATTAATTCCAAGTTAGTTTACGTTTTACCCAAAGTTTTTATAAAATTAAAAGAGTAAAAATATGTTTAAACATGCTTTTTACCTTGCTCGAGCCCGTGTGGCTTAGCTGTTACCATACCGGTCTGACGCGCTTTGGGTCCCGGGTTCGATTCGCGGCCAGACAGGTATCTGAATGATGAGTTTAGATTCATGTTCTGGGTCTGGGTGTTTGTGTATTCGTCTTGTGTGTGTCCATGGTACCCACGACACAGAAGAAAATCCTACTGTGGGGCTATGAGCGTAGAAAGGGTGTTTTTTTTGTAAAGTATGCATGTCCATTGCTTTGCAACAATGAGTGTAAACACATTCAGTTTGAAGACATTACTCTCCTTCTGACGCAGTCGTTAAATATGTTTAACGTTGTCTTTTTGACCATTTTTATTTTTCTTTGTATCTAACTGAAGTAGCAAACGAGCATGCAGTATGGATATCTGTAATCAACTTCATACAGAACATGGGTTCTATCTGAAGTCAAACACAGATGCGTTGCTACTCGCGAGGACTATGATGTCGCCTCATGTAAAAGTGTGCCGGCAACGACATCCTTCTATCGAAACGCAAGAAATGCTTTACGCTAGCAATAGGTGTGGCGGTGGTACTTCCCCGGTCGAACTACACTGGTTCTACCCCTTTATTTTCTTTCATCTCACTACCGTGTAAACTCAGCGTCGGAAGCCAATTTAATTAGGAAATCCGCTAACAATTCATAAGTGGTGTACGATTTTGCAAACTTGTGCGGAAGTTTGCGAGATGTTCAAACAAGTCCAATCAAGTTGCAGCAACTTGTTCCAGAGCATGTCCACCCATATTCATAGCACTTAATACAGAACGCCATATTCTAGGAGCAAATTCTGACTGTAAGTTTCCTTGAGAAGCTAAAGTTCATAAAATTCCTATAACTAGTCACCCGTCCAAATTCGACCATGATTTAAGTTAAAAAACTAAACTTTATAAAAAAAGTAGTGAATATTTCTCAAATTTAAATAAATTGTAATAATTTTCAAGTTATTTTGAACGCACCCGTTAAAGGTAAAAAGAGGTTTAGTATCTAAGCTGCATTTAAAAGCAATAGCGAGTATTTTGACATAGACATACCGTTACGACGGGTGACTAGAATTATAATGGACGTAACAAACGAGCATTATCCTTATGATAAGTGGTCACAACCGTCCATGAACAACTTTAAGCATTTTTATGTAGAACAGGGGTTCCATCTGATGTCAGTCACGAAGGCGTTGCTTCTCTCGAGGACTAAGGTGATCGTCTCATATGAAATCGGTCTAACGCACCAGCTATTAAACAGGCGTGGAAATAAACTTACCATTAAAATGAAATACAATGTAACGAAATACCGAGAAATATCTCACAAAGTACTGTGAATGTGAATAAGAAAATAATATCGTAAAACAAAACGAGATAGGTATTCGAAAACTGGATTTTCGTGAGCCGAGATTTAGGCGTTCCATATAAATATCCATTCTTTTCAAATTAGATACCTTTGGTCCTATTCTACTAAAGTTTTTCGAATGTGTCGTGAAGTATCTGCGTTTATTTCTATTTAAATGTACACAATAATGAAAAAAAATGAATCTTAGATCTATATATCTATAAATATTACATAGTTTATATCGCATCAACCCATTATTGGCCCACTGCTGGGCACGGGTCTTCTCCCAGAATGAGAGAGTTTAGGCCATAGTTCACCGCGCTGGCCAAGTGCGAATTGGTAGACCATAGTTTATATGAATCCAATTAACCTTGAAACCACTGACAATCGGCAATATATACATCGAATTTACATCAGTTTCTATCTCTCTGTCATGGAATAAGCGAAGAACATTCATTGAATAAATGAACATGTCATTGAATAAATGTACATACAACGGCTATGTGAGTGATTGTACAGGGTATAACGCAATCATTGAATAAGTGAAGATTGTGTTATAACCTGTACAATCACTACATCACCTACAATAAAACTACAATATCTGATCACTCACATATCCGTTGTATGTTCATTGTAAAAAATTCACTTTACGTCTTGCCATTTTAACAGTAAGTACACTGTTTCAAATGAGTTCCTATCAACTTGAGTCAAATAAACAGAAAATAAAAGACATAATGTGATGTTCTAACAAAGTACTCAGTAGAGCGATGCTTAGATATACACACATTCACATAAGGCGACCATCATAGTCCTCGGGAGTAGCAACGTATTTGTGATTGACTTCAGATGGAACCCATGTTCTGTATGTAGTTGATTACAGATGTCGCAGGGCGGCAGTGGCAACTTACCATCAGGTGGACTGCATGCTCGTTTGCTACTTCAGTAATAAAAAAGGTTACTTCGCTAACGTAAAAATATATAAATTGCATTAGTTATTAATACAATCCAACATCATAATATGATGTAAAGTTTTTAACAAATTTCTATGTCTACATTCGTAATACTTACAAAATAATATTATAGAAATACATGTTAAACTGTTAGTAGCATAAGTCTAACCGCATTACGGCGCCGGAAAGCCTTCGCATTATAGAGAAATTTGTCTCCACGAAGTTTAACGATGAGACAGAAATGTTTGGAATACTAACATTGTTACGTAACTGAGGGCGGCCGTGTCAATACTGCGGAATGTATGAGTGTTTACATAAAATATATTGTATGGATGTTAACAATGTAATAGTTTAGGACGTAGGGCACTGTAGGGTAAATAAAATATCATTACAGTCCCTTTTTTGTTTTACCTACAATGTTTTAGACAATGTTGCTGACTTCTAAAGCCTATATTTGTCTCTGCTTCGATTCAATAATAACACAACACAAAAAGATAATTTTACAGGAGAGACAGGGTAAAATTAAAACAATGTTTTTTGCAATTGCAGTTGAAAACAAGAAGTTTTCAATTTTAGGATTTTCTTAGATACAACAGTTATCATCATCGTATTGTTGTCTTTAACTTAAAATTGAAAAATTTTAATAGTGCGGTTATCCATGCAAAAAGTGTCTTTTTAATCCTTTAATGTTTGAAATTCAAGACAGATGTATTTAGACAATACTGTAAATAAATTAACAAATAAGTATTTGATATCTTTAAAATAATCAATTAAAATATTTAAAAGAACTTTAAAAAAGTTTATTAAATGTAAAATACCTTATTTACATTGCGTATTAAATTTGAATGCAATCTATTGACACTAAATTGTATGGAAGTGAAAAGCAAGCCTTCTTACCATTCCCGTAATCAGCGATGGCATTGAACTGGGTTAAAGTGGGTCGAGCATAAAAATTATGACTCCACAAAACGCAGAATGTCATTCATCGAATGAACCCCACTTCTAGAAATTAATTAAAAAAGAAAGGTGTATAAAACTGTAAATAGATGGATAGGTCTCGTTAATTTCTTATGTATCTTAACTAGATTAAAATAAATATTAATATAAACTGGAAATTATAAATATTAATTTCCAGTTGTGCACACCTAATTTGCTTTACAAATGCACACTCCGATCCCAGGGCTGCTGGAAGAAATTTCATCTTGAAATAAGTAGTCCTTTGTACTTAAGTTTATAATGTCTGTTTTTTATGTATTGTTTGTGTACAAAAATTATAAAATAAAATAAAATAAAATATTTATGTAGTATTTTTTTATCTAATTGAAGTAGCAAACGAGCATGCAGTCCACCTAGTGCAGTAAGTAGTCACTGCCTCCCATGTACATCGGTGAGCAACTTCAAATAGAACATGGGTTCTATCTGAAGCCAATCACAGACGCGTTGGTACTCCTGAGGACTATGATGGTAGCCTCATATAAAAGTGTGCCGGCAACCACACCCTTCCCTCGAAACGCAAGAAATGCTTCACGTTGGAAATAGGTGTTTGATTAATTAATTTTGAGAATTTGAAATTATTTTGCAACGTCAAAAACTTTGAAACAATATTTTAAACAAATTTGTAATTAGTTAATCCTTCGTTAAAATTTTTGCAACTTTGGGTTTTTAGTTGTTTTATTTTTAAATTTATGTTGTTTTAAAAGAAGAACGAGTCTTGTGATGACAGCGTTTTATTTTAATTTAAAGGTTCTCTGTAAAAAAAAAAAACGCTTTCTACACTCATAGCCCCACAGTAGGATTTTCTCCTGTGTCGTGGATGCCATGGACACACAAGACGAGTACACAAACACCCAGACCCGGAACACGAATCTAAACTCATCATTCTGTCTGGCCGGGAATCGAATCCGGGGCCCACTGCGTGTCAGACCGGTATGGTAACCGCTGCGTCACGTGGGTCGTCATGTGTCTGTGATAACAGTATTTATAATAAACAATAATTTAGTAGTAGTTTTATTACTTAACTTTACAGTGTTTTAAGCTTTATTAACTAACATATAATAGAAACACAAGCTGCCACTTATATTTTTTACATATCAATATGCAGGGTTTTAGCTTCAAGGTAATAGGGGATATCAAGAGATATCAAGGAGTTAAAATAATTACAAAACACAAGACCGGTTAAAAACCGCATAAACGAAATAGTGAGTATCGTAATTTTTTTATATTATTTTATTTGACGTTTCAGACTGGCCGAAATACTGAAAACGAATAAACGAGTCCAACATTTTTAAAAATCGTTTGGACATTGCTCTCAATGCTCGCGAGACTTTCGACATTAGATTTATTCAGATGTAAATGTAATGTGATTTCCAGTCTTATTTACACGACAAGCTTTTATAATATATAAAATTGTATAACGCGACAAAATGATGGGTTTAACTACTACAAAGTTTATTTTCTCCTTATCATCATCATTTTACTCACCACACCTTTTTATTTGATAGTTATATTGGAACCTTGTCCACAAATTCGCACTTGGCCAGCGCGGTGGACTATGACCTAAACTGCCCAGTGCACAGCAGTGGGACAATAATGGTTTGACGAAAGATTGGAAGCCTTGAACAAAAATATGTAATTCGCCATTTTGGTGCAGCGACCTTAATGGATTAAGAATAATATTAAATATTTATTTTTGCATTATTGTCAGAACTAAAGCGTCACTTTTAAAATATGGACCTTTTTCCTATCGTCGTCATCTATGGACATTTGCAACACCAGAGGAGTCGCCAATGCATCGCCGGCTTTGGAGGAGAGCTCTTTTTTCACCTTTTTGGAAAAGGAAAAGGTTGTAAAAATTCAGTCATTCAGCACTCATATATTGGCAATAACGTTCATATTTCGGACTATTATATAAATTTGTGATGGTCTCGGGAACATTTTATGATTTTAAACTAATTTTATCGCGGAATTTATACATTTTATTACGTAACGGGTACTCACGATATACGATTTTTGAATTCCTTTGTGTCGATATTTCGACCCAGGTGCATGGATCGTTTCATTTTTAAGCACATTGGTAAAATGCTAAGTGTTGATGGCTGACTGGTCTAAATGATTGCTCTAAAGACGGAGGTATTCATGTATCTTTTTACATAAATCTATTATCATACTCTTTTGATTCATATCTTTTTTCAGTACTCAAGTATTTAAATTATTGTTCGGAGAATACCAGTGATATTGAAATCATAGATTATATGCCAAAGGCTGTAATTGTTAAACAGGGTCGGCTTACTCAAAAACGTGTTTTAAGAATATTGAATACAATATTCTTATATCATTTATTCAACGAATTACACATTTTGTCAAATCCATCGGTAACATTCAAAGTATAGTATAGTCACGATACAAAATATTGCTAATAAAGCTATAATGAAACAACTTTCTATGTTTCAGACAACTAAAAAGGTCGAGATAAAATTTACGAAAAATGACGCCGGTGAAGTAAACTGCAATTTTGTCAAGTCAATACAAACTATAGACGATCTGAAACAAAACAATGTACTGAATGAATTCCGATAAAAAACTGAACAAAATAAATAAAGTAGGAGTTAATATGCGTGAAATTTATAAACTTGCCAATGACAATTGGCAGGTTTTATTACTTTTTCTTGAGAAATCATTGTTTACGTTTTTTTAAATTTATTTCTCGTTACGTTTTTGTTTTCGACCATACCGTTTATATTTTTTTAACTGACAGAAGTAGCAAACGAGCATACAGTCCACGTAATGGTAAGTGGTCACTTTTTTTTTTTGTCGAGGGGGAAACCTTCAAAAGGTACCCCACGCCGTGGGAGCGACGCAGGGTTATGTGGGATTTTTACCGCAGTAAAACCCCCCCGGTGGCCGTTCTCGGCGTTAAAAAGGAGGACTCCGGGATCTCGAAACGACTTCAACCGGAATCCTCCGAGCTTTGCCCCATCGGGCTCCTCCCGGATGGGCGGCTGGGCCCACCGCTCCGTCTAGTCTTTATGACGGTATGCGACCACACGTACCGCCGTCCTTCCCGGGATCACCTGACTGAACGGTTCAAGCTCCCACTCTAGCCGCTCGCAACCCCGAAAGCCCCTTTTAGTCGCCTCTTACGACAGGCAGGGGATGCCGTAGCCCTATTCTGGTCCCGGAACTACAAGGTGCAAGTGGTCACTTACTATCAGGTTACATTATTAAGTATAGTATGGAAGTATGGAAGTATAGATAGGCAAGTTTTTCTTGGAAGAGTTCTATCGCTTTAAATAGTGTTTATCCCTGTTGCTAAATAGTTTCTTTCTATGAAATAGATAAATGCTTTAGTAGCAACACTTTGGTAGCAAAATTTAAAAAAAAAATTTTAAACAAAAAATACAACCGAATTCCATGCCACATAAAAGTAAAAAATAATTTAAATACATGTTGGTTTAGAGCAAACACAGTTCTTAGTACATAGTCCAGAAGTCGGCGCTTACCATATTTTGCTGGATCATGACGAAACTACATGTATCTTATATGAGCGCCGACTTCGGGACTATGTACTAAGAACTGTGTTTGCTCTAAACCAACATGTATTTAAATTATTTTTTACTTTTATGTGGCATGGAAGTCGGTTGTATTTTTTGTTTAAAATTTTTTTTTTCACGCTTTTCAGTCACGATAAAATTAGTTATGGCTGTTGCTAGTCGTCCGCTAACCGGATGAATAAAATTAATTATTCGTCCGATTTTCGGATGAATAAAATTATGTGCTGACGTCATCATATAAAAATAGACTTCTTTGACACAACCGGTCGGGGGCGCTACCGCGCCCCCTCACTTAGATTCGGAATTGGAAAAATCTGTTCGAACCTAACCTAACCGAATAAAACAACTTTTTCTGAGTAAACATTTATTTAAAGAATAGACCTATAATTATCAATGTTTAAAGTAGAAAAAGTAATATAAACCTTATAACTAAGAGTATAATTCAACTGATACTGATAAAAATAACCCATCCAATTTAAAAAGGTTGGTAGTACTCTTGCGTCTTTCAGGTAATTGTATTCAAAGTGGAATTTTTGATCATAATTATATCCTCTCCGAAACTCATTGTTGGTATTGTGAACAATAACATTATGTATACGTAAGCACAATATGGCCGATGCCTACGGTTTAAACTTGAAGGACCCCAGCATTATCAGGGTTGAGGAGTTGAAGGTCAAAATTATCATGTCATATCTTTGCTTAGTAATCTCATTACATATACGTAAGTACCATATGGCCGATGCTTATGGTTTAAACTTGCAGTACCCTGCATCGTCAGGGTTGAGGAGTTGAAGGTCAATTTTCTTATCATACGTCTTTGCTTTGTAAATATATTACATATCCATAAGTATCAAATGGCCAACGCCTATGGTTTAAGCCTGAAGTACCCCTGCATCATCAGGGCCGAAGAGTTGAAGGTCAAAATTATCATGTCATATCTTTTCTATGTAATCTCATCGCATGCACGTAAGCAACAGATCCCCAACTTCTATGGCTTGGGCTTACAGTACCCTGCATCATCAGGGTTGAGGAGTTGAAGGTCAACTTTTTTATCATACGTCTTCGCTTTGTAAATATATTACATACCCATAAGCATCAAATGGCCAACGCCTATAGTTTAAGCCTGAAGTACCCCTGCATCATCAGAGTTGAGGAGTTGAAGGTCAAATTTTTCATCTTATATCTTTGCTTAGTAATCTTATCAGATATACGTAGCGATCATGTAGCTAACGCCTATAGTTTAAGCTTGAAGCACCCCAGCATCATCAGGATTGAGGAGTTGAAGGTCCAATTTTCCACCGTATACAACCATTTTTCTAATGTTTTACCTCACATTTTTTTAAATATCATTTTAAATGCGTAAGATTGAAATAGCTAAGTTTTATGGCTTAGGCATTCAATACCCCTGCATCATCAGGATTGAGGAGTTGAAGGTCCAATTTTTCGTCGTATACCTTTGCTTAGCAATGTTATTACAAATCCGTGAGCAACAAATGTCTAACGTTTATGGTTTAAGCCTGCAGTACCCCTGCATCATCAGGGTTGAGGAGTTGAAGGTCAAATTTGTCATCGTACATCTTTGCCTTGCTATCTTATTATATATCCGTAAGCACTAAATGGCCATCACCTACGGCTTGGGCTTACAGCACCCTGCATCATCAGGGTTGAGGAGTTGAAGGTCATTTTTTTTATAATATGTCTTTGCTTAGTATTGTTATAACATACCCATAAGCACCAAATGGTCAACCCCAATGGTTTAGGCTTGAGGCACCCCTGCATCATCAGGATTGAGGAGTTGAAGGTCAAATTTTCATCACATGTCTCTGCTTAGTAGTCTTGTTACATATATGTAAGCACCAAATAGCTAATGTTATAGTTTAGGATAGCTGTAACCCTGCATCATCAGGATCGAAGAGTTGAAGGTCAAATTTTTCGTCAACCTATATAAGCATAGATATATAATACATATTCCAAGTTTCATAAGAATCGATTCGGCAGAAGCCGAGTTATCTCAAATTATCTAAAAAACTTGAGGAGTGGTGGTGGTTTCCACCCCATAACCCAAAGAGTTAAGCATCACAGCATACCCATGTCCAAGAGAAAAAGTTGCGTGACGAAATTTCCTATCAAATGAAAGAAAGAAAATGGAAATCGGTTTATAAACACCCAAGTTATTCAAGATTTTAAGAAACCGACATTTTCCAATTTTCCGGGAAAACCGCCGGAAGGTTTTCATTTTCCTCAATATGGGACTGCCTGTGAAACTAGTCGCATACAATGTCGTATGAATCGTGTCGGTAGGTCGACGATTTCTAGCCATTTCGCCCGAACATACATAAAAAAAAAAAAAAAAAAAAATATACGTGACGAATAGATAACCTCTTTCCTTTGGGAAGTCGGTTAAAAATATATATGCATATGAATGTTCCTACTTCAATAGTGCAGTGTGAATTTAATTCACTCGGAGCCGAAGTTGAATTTGTGGCCATTTAAATTTGGTGATCAAAAAAGGTCGCAAAATCTAAAATTTGGCACCATCTCATCTCCACACGTCGCCATTCATTGTTTTCACTATTAAGTAACTTGATCAAAACATCCACCTTCATAAAAGAGTATTATGTTTATCAGCTCATAAATCGTTAACTATTCATAAAGTTTATTGAGACGAATAGTTTGAGAAGAATGGGCAAGTTAGCGCCCTTTGTGCATTACTTCCGTGTCTATGCTTCGAGGTGAATTTTATTAATAGTTTGCGGATATTTCCAATTATTCGTAACTTTTGACGTGACAACGTCTTGTAATTCGATGAAGCCGGCTGCACGCACCAAAAACATGACTCATGAGGCGTTACTTCGCTCACAGGTGTTCCATTTAAGGCTTGAAGTGCAAGCGAGAGCGCGGAAAGAGCGACAAAGATGCACAATCGGCCTCCGCGCTCGGCAGCGTTCGACCTGTTTCTCTTCTACTCAAGTAAACGATGCGTCCGCGTGGACAGCTGCTATACAAATTCAACCATTCCATCAGTATTTTCTTATGACGTTGTCACGTTCAACTATCGTCAGTAAACCGACTTTACAGACAACCGATTTTTTTTTTATCTAATTGAAGTAGCAAAGTATCATGCAGTCCACCTGATGGTACGTGGTCACTTCCGCCCTACACCTGTAACCAAGTTCATATAGAACATGTATTCTATCTGAAGTCAATGAAAATCAGTCAAAATGTAACGGAGCTATGTATATTACAATGTAACGATGTACGTTAGGATCCGAGTTTTGATTCTGGCACTATCGTCATATGTGTTTCTTGTCTTTTCTTATTATTTTGAAGATGGTAGAACCGGTGTAGTTTGATCGGGGAAGTACCACCGCCACACCTATTTCTAGCGTGAAACAGTTCTTGCGTTTCGTTGGAAAGGTGTAGTTGCCGCACAATATTATATGACTCGACCATCACAGTTCTCGGGAGCAGCAACACATCTGTGATTGATTTCAGATAGAACCTATGTTCTATATGAGGTTGCTTACAGATGTCCATGGGCGGTAGTGACCACTTACCATCAGGCGGACTGCGAGCTCGTTTACTGCTACCATCAGATAAATAAATATATATATGTACTCATATACTCTAGTTTCATAGATTGTGAAAGATACATGGACATGACTATATGTGTGATAATATTTAGAAAGATAAAAAAATAACATATTACGCTTTCTACATTCATAAACTTTAACTATTATCTTCTCTGGCATTTATTATTTATTTATTTATTTGTTTTACTATAATTAAAACGGTTACACCAATTACATTAACTATAGACACTACCAGTTATGCCTCTCGCTCACAGAACCTCATGCATACGGACAATATTTTCTGCCATTAATCTGCTAGCAAGTCGCACTCAAGGTATAAATCCAGAAGAGCGTTAAGATTGTTAAGCACGCGGGGAATAGGCGAGTTTGCTCTCGCAACCGTGTGCGCCGCAGGTGCAGCAAAGAGTTTATGTTTACGCGATTGGAAGTAGCTGATAGGCGCAAAGAATCGACATAACTCGTCACTGATGTCTGGAGCATCTATCCTACCATGGAGAATTTTACATGCTGTGATCAGGTGATGATGATCTCGACGAACCTCTAGTGAATTATAACCCAAGCAGCCTAGAAGAAAGTTGGTTGGATACAAGTTAGGATAGTATCCGAAAACACGGCATGGATGCTATGGAAAAAGATGAATATAAAAACATAACAAAAGACCCAGAACAAAAATTATATATAATCATTTAGATACCTCTTCTTTCTTTCTAACTTCACTCACAGTTCCCACTTTCTATTTCCTGTTCTCCTTACCTTTTCCATGCATAGGTCTGGAAGAGATCGCTGCCTAACGATAAGACCGCCCATTGCATACGACTAATCTGTATTGTATGTTTTTGTTATGTTTGTCTGTTTCTAGTGTGCAATAAAGAATATTCTATTCTATTCTATGCCTGTCCGGCTGGGAATCGAACCTCAAATCCAGTTTATGTCAGACTGGTATAGCGACCGCACCACTACTTGGGTTGCCAAGTTGTGGAGGATATCAGGAAAAAATTTTGTATGATTTTTTTTTTCCTGTGATTTGATTCCAATAGCTCCTCGCCCTTATATTTTATATCTTGAAGCCCTTTCACAAAGCGTTTCAGTAAGGTTAAAGGATTGGTCATGATAATTAATTTTTGGATTACGGTAATATTAAACATCAGATGTATCTGAAACTTAGTTACAAATAAAAAATTAAAGGACAATTCTACCCATTTGTATTACCTTAGTATCTCACGATGATATAAAGTGAGGGCGTTATTCGGGCCTTTTCTTAACCAGCCCTTAAACTTTTGGCGTAGCGCCAAATCAAATATGTCGGCCCCTTCAGCAGAATTCGAGGGTCCTTTACTCCCATTGCATTCTCGGCCAAAAATAATTACGTTCTACAAGCTTCTAGGCTCCGCCTTATTATTAGTTAAAGGTGTTTCATAAAATGCGTTATTAACCGACTTCCAAAAAGGACAAGGTTCTCAAATCGACTGCAATTTTTTATTTATATAGGACTAGCTTTTGCCCGCGGCTTCGCTCGCGTGGAATTTAGTCTGCCACATAAAGTTTGTAAGGTGGTAGAGCAATGGTTCAACCAGGGAGTTATCACCGCCGCACCTATTTCTACCGTGAAGCAGTTCTTGTGTTTCATTAGAAGGGTGTGGCTGCCGGCTCGCTTTTATATGAGGCGATCATCAAAGTCCTCGAGAGTAGCAACGCATCTGTGATTGACTTCAGATTGAACCCTTGCCCTACTTCCTAAATCTGTGTGTTCAAATTTCAAATCACAGTCACGTATATTAATTTGAATTAGTTTTGTCGGCAACGGATATTAATACTTATTCTGAAATTAAACGTTTTAAGAAAGGGTCTCAAAACGCGTGACGGTTACCAACGCGCAGTTGGCTAGCGTGGTCAACTACGACCTAAACTACTGCTAATCTGACATATGTGCCGAGTTGTGTAACATTAAAAGGTCGATGACGATTGAATGACATATCTAACCTTTTCCACTGTTTCATTCTTAGTGACCTTTTTTGTCAAGGGGGAAACCTTTAAAAGGTACCATACGCCGTGGGAGCGACGCAGGGTTATGTGGGATTCTTATCGTACCAGGACTCCGGGATCTTCAATGGAACGCAACTGGAGTCCTCTGAGTGCATTGCCCCATCGGGCTCCTCCCAAGTGAGCGGCTGGGCCCACCACTCCATCTAGTCTTTACCACGTTAAGCGACCACACGTATACCACCATCCTTCCCGGGATCGCCTGGCTGGACTGTTCAAGCTCCTTGCATCCTGGCTCTCACGACAGCATGCGACCACACATGGTGACATCTTTCCCGAAGTTGCTGACTGGGTGTTTCGAGCTCCCAGTCTAGCCGCCCGCAAACCCGGAAGCCCCCTTTTAGTCGCCTCTTAGCACAGACAGGGGGATACCGTAGCCTTGTTCTGATCCCGGAACTACAGGGACGTCATTCACATCGACCTTTCCCAGTTTGCTCCGTGATTTATAACCATTTAAATATTAATTTCATAGAACTTCGTTGTATACGGCGGCGGCACACGGCGCGTACTGCCGGTCAATCAATTGAGTACGCAATGTGTTATACTCTTAATATCTTCTAAACTACTTATCCAATTTACATGGTGTAAAAAGTAGATTTAATCTGTATTAGATGCTTGATTTTTTGAAGTCATTTATTTTGATAAGGATTAATATTTAGTTTGTATAAAACCCATGGAAACATCAACTTCATATTTTTTAAATTTTCAAAGTATAAAAAGAGTTATTGTGGGTTATACATAAAATATAGATATATGCTGTCGCGGACTTTTATTTAGATCTATGTGAGCCAAACAATTCCACCGTACATTATATTTGGATATCTCCAACGGTTTAGGCAGCGTACGCGAAGATAGCTCTCAGAGGACAATTTTTTTTGCGACTAATCTGATATTTCTCGTTATAGTATAACCTTATTACAAAAAAATCTGTATAAATTATAGCCCATGTGTTATTCTGATGTATAACCTATACTACTGTAAAGTTTCAACCAAATCCGTTCAGTAGTTTTTGTGTGAAAGAATAACAAACACACATACATCCTCACAAACTTTCGCATTTATAATATTAGTAGGATATACTTTGGATATACTAAATATGGTGAGCGCCAACTTCGGGACTATGTACTAAGTACCTACTGATATTGTTTTAAACCAAAATATATTTAAATTATTTTTCACTTTTTTTAGGTATGAAAATCGGTGGATATTTTTTTTGTTATCTTTTTTATTTTATTTTTTGTAAGGAGACAATTGAAAGTTCGACTGGTGAGGTACTACCGTTAAACTTATTTTTTAGGGTAATATGTAAAATGGTATTGCGTTTCTACGCTGATTCCAATAGCTTTATATAACACTAGCAGATCCGGCGAACTTCGTTCCAAGTACCAACTGTTACATTTACCTACTTCTAAGTAAATTTTGAGATTAAATAATTTGTCTTTTGTTTTTCCGAATGGTTATCGTTGTTTCGCATTTGTGTTAATCTCTCGGAAACCATACAGTGATTACGAAGAGGAAACGCTGTCCGACGATGGGGCGCCTCATTCCGTACATATGTTACCGGAAGGATATGTTATACAAAATACAATATACCGTAACAAATACAATAAGCGCTAGAGTATATTTGCCTTATTATTGTCTTTTAGGGATAATAAATAGCAGTGAAAATAACTATAATATTATATTGAGTAAATTGCTCCCAATATTAAGAGGTTGCACTTGCCTTCAAAGGTCAAGTTCTTAACTTAATTATATCATTTAAAGATCGGGCCTAGGACTGATCCAGGATGATGGACTGATGGAATGACCAGTGTAGTTCGACCGAGGAAGTACCACCGCCATACCTATTTCTAGCGTGAAGTATTTCTTGCGTTTCGGTGGAAGGTTGTGGTTGCCGGCATACTTTTATATGAGGCTATCACCTCGGAAGTAGCAACGCATCTGTGATTGACTTCAGATAGAACCTGTATTCGGTATAAAGTTGCTTACAGTTGTCCATGGATAGCAGTTACCACTTACCATTACGTGGACTGCATGCTCGTTTGCTACTTTAATCATATAAAAAAATGTACGCTCGATAAACTCTTACCATTCTGTTGATACAGTCGGGTAAAACGAGCCGACAACAATTCTACTAAAACGCAAGAACTGTTTCATGCAACCGCTGAATACTAAATAATGTATTCTAATAAACTTCACTGTAGCATATAAACGTAGAGCTGTAGCACAGAAGCGTAGCACCGTAGCATTCAAACGTAGCACATATCTGTAGTAGCGTAGCAAGCAAACACTGCTAGTATCTAGAATGATAAAGTTGCATAATGCTCCAGATAAATTACACACTAAAGTAATAATTTGTTATGTTGCCAACATTCTGGGAACTTATCCTTTTTGTTTTCTTCGAGGGGGGAAACCTTCAAAAGGTATCCGACGTCGTGGGAGCGACGCAGGGTTATGGGGAATTTTTACCGCACTAAAACCCCCCGGTGGCCGTCCTCGGCACCATGAAGAGGACTCTGGGACCTCCAAAGGACTGCAGCCGGAATCCACTGAGCGCGTTGCCCCATCGGGCTCCTCTCAGATGGCAGGCTGGGCCCACCGCTCCGTCTAGTCTGTACGACGATATGCGACCACACATACCACCGTCCTTCCCGGGATCGCCTGGCTGGACGATTCAAGCTCCCACTCTAGCCACCTGCAATCCCGGAAGCCCTTTTTAGTCGCTTCTTACGACAGGCAGGGGATACCGTAGCCCTATTCTGATCCCGGAACTACAGGGAACTTTTATATAAAATTATCACTTATTAACCCGTGTGCCTAGTGCGGAAGACAATGGCTTTAAACTACCTAGCGTACCCAAGAGTGAGATTGAGATGGATTGACATAGAGAAAAAAAATTGCTTTTAAATTTAAGTATCTGTTATTTGAAGATACATTAATCGACATTTGTTATCTAAAATAATAACATATACAAAAATGTTTTTTGCTAGTGTTTAATAAGTATAAGATAATAACTACTTTAGGCAGATATTATATATATGTAGATGTGCATATCTTTAGTTATACCCTGTAATAACAAGTTTTAAAACGACTAATTGATTAAGGAAAAAGTCCTACTACACTGAATGGTGTCACTAACATTTTGCTCCAACTAATGTGACATAGCAGATTCACCGAAGAAGACACGGAGCTGGGTAAACTTTGCTGATGACTTGCAAAAATGCAAACAGATGCTTCGTTCTACACAAAGTTATGTAGCTTACACGTTTAGATGTTTAGATTATATCATGGACGTAGAAAATAATGATAATATGTGTAAAAGAAAATTATACATCACTCAATAAGCCAAAGTTCTGGATTATAAGGAGCTAAACTCATAAAAAATATGTAAATTGACGACCCGCGTGGCGCCGCGGTTACCATACCGGTCTGACGCGCAATGGGTCCTGGGTTCGATTACCTGGGAAATATGATAACCATTTCGTTGACTTTGTCAAAATTTTCTTTTTTCTATGAGGGTTGTTCCACCAATTTCTTTTTTTCGCCTATAACTTGTAGTTTATGAAACAGTTGAGATTCAAGTGTAAGATTTACGCAAAGAGTTCGTGGTGAAAATTACTCGTGTATTAGAATTGTATCCGTAATCCTATACTTTTAGAAAGCCTGGTAGGTTGGTAAGTTAAAAAATATGCAAATATATTTCCGCCTTCAAGATAAAGTTTCTTATTAAACCAGATCACGTTTTATAAACATTAAATCTATTTATAAACGAACGACGAGATGACATCTTGTTTGAGGCGACCTATTTCCGTCCAATGTATTTTTTTACGTTACCTTGTTGCAAGCATCTTGTTTCACTATCAGATATTAAGCGAAGTGCGATAAATGTTATTAGTATTTAAATTATTCACGTCAGATATAATTATATCAATCTAAGGCTATAAAGCAATATACGAGTAAAATGACATAGTTTTGAAAGCAGTGATAGTATTTAAAACTTATCGTTAGGTTTGAAATTCAATGCGATTAAAAAAATAATTTTATCGTTTACCCACTTTAAAAACGGCAAAAAAATATAGAGACGATACCTGCTAACGTCAGTCTGGATTCGATTTCTTATACTCTCGTTTAAAACAATTCGCAAATAGGAGTGAACAAACTTTAACTTGTAATAACTTTTGACAGACTATACGTATTTTAAAGGGAAAACACAAAATGTTACAAGTTACTGACTTTTTCAATATTATTAAGTAACTTAAGAGCTCTTAATTAATGAGTTTTCAAGTAGCGACAATTACAGCCGAGTCGATTATTCTCAGTCCTGTAAACTAACTTAAATTTTTAATTTTTGTATAAACTAACAAGAATTTGTTATAAACTAATCATCCATCATATCGGTCGAAATTCGTCCGTAATTTTAAATTAAAAACGAAACTTCATGTTGTTCAAAGTAGTACAAATATTTCTCAAATTCGTGCAAAATTTCATACTAATCCGTCCACGGCATGTTACTTAAAAATGCGTCACAAGTTTTTGCTTTACGTATTAATATATAGAAGATACTTTCAGTGGTATAAGTGTCTAACTTGCTATGTGAAATTCAGTAAAAAATAACTATAGAAGTTTAATACACAGTAAACTCCAGTTGGTTTACTGAAGAACTTCGCGCTGACTTTCGTTTACCTGCACTGAATTTATTATTAGGTTCAACGTTCTTGCTAATGATGCAACTTTGTTTGAAAGTATTTTGTTATTTTCCGACATGGTTTCTTTAGATTCTGGCTATATATTTTTATATGGGACTAGCTTTAGTATCCGTGCTTAGCTACCGGACATACAAAGTTATCACTACATAGTATGAAACAAAGTCGCTTCTCGCTGTCTGACCCTATGTACGCTTAGATCTTTAAAACTACGCTACGGATTTTAATGTAGGTTTTTTAATAGATAGAGTGATTCAAAAGGAAGTATATATTTTATGTATAATACATGCATAATATAGTAGAGAAGCACTGATAATTTTAAATTTTTGACTTTTAGGCAGAACGAAATTCGCCGGGTCAACTAGTAATATACTGAAATATATAATAGCAGATTAAAAGGTGCACAAGTATAACTTCGAGGCTATATTCAGGCCCTGAATAAAACCTGGTGGTTATACAATTTCAGGGGTATCACAGATACCCCTGTAGTTCCGGGACCAGAATAGGACTACGGTACCCTCTGCCTGTCGTAAAAGGCGACTAAAAGAGGCTTCCGGGGTTGCGGGCGGGAAGAGTGGGAGCTCGAACCGTCCGGTCAAGTGACCCCGGGAAGGACGGCGGCATGTGTGGTTGCATGTTGCCGTAAAAACCAGAAGGTGCGGTGAGCAGTTCACGCCCACCAGAGAAGAGCCCGATGGGGCACACGCTGAGGACACCGGCGGCGGTCAAGTGGAGTTCCCGGAGTCCTCTTCGCAGCGTCGACGTCGGCCACCGGGGGGGTTTTAGTGCGGTAAGAATCCCACATAACCCGCGTCGCTCCCACGACGTCGGGTACTTTTTGAAAGTTTCCCCCTCGAAAACAAAAAAAAAAAAAGGGGTATCACAGATATGCCTTATAACAGTGATGTTGGAACCGTCGAGCTGCTGAGCTGCGAGAGCAGTGTTTTAGTTTGAAGGGTGTGGTAAAAGGAAGCAAAGTTATCTTTTTTATCTGATTGAAGTAGCAAACGAGCATGCAGAACACCAGATGGTAAGTGGTCACTGCCACCCTTGTACATGTGTAAGCAACTACAAATAGAACATGGGTTCTATCTGAAGTCAATCACAGACGCGTTGTTACTCCCGAGGACTACGATGGTCGCCTCATATTAAAGTGTGCCAGCAACCACATCGTTCCATGAAAACGCAAGAAATGCTTCACGCTAGAAATAGGTGTGGCGGTGGTACTTCCCCGGTCGAACTACACTGGTTCTATCACATGGTGGTATAACGCGGCTTTCAAATCTATTCCTAGGTAGGGCTACCAAGGTCGTCCCTGTAGTTCGGGGATTAGAACAGGTTTACGGTATCCCCTGCTTAGCGTAAGACGCGAAGCTAAAAGGGGCTTCCGGGCGAGCGGCTAGGTTGTGAGTTCGAACCAATAGGTCAGGCGATCCCGGGAAGGATAGCAGTAAGTGTGGTCGCATACCGTCGTAAGTTGCGGGTGAGTCACCCAGGTGAGCGGTGGGACCAGCCGCTTTTATAAACACGCAAATAGTTTATAATTGTTTTAATTAATTAATTAATTAATAAGTAGGATACTTTTTATTATGGTAAATTTGTACTACCTATGTAAATTTGTAATTATGTAAATTTGATGGCGAGCGGAATTACGTGTTTCATTATGACCATGTTGTATAAAATAAAACGAAATGTCTTTATTTATAGATGGTAGTTCGGGGATACATACAGACGACGACAATATCACTGACGATAGTTACTATGGTTTACACTACCACGAGATTCAAAGGCTGCCTCAAGTGCTCTAGTATATTTTTTATCATGTAATGTAATGATTTTTTTTTATATTTTTTATAAGTATAATGATTTTTAATAATTCTTGATTATGATTTTTAGATATATTTTATTTTATGTTAATGCCTAATATTACGAGTATAATAATTAGTGTAATTGATTAAAGCCGTACTAATTATTATAAATAAATAAATCATCCTATTTTTGTTGTCTTTTTACGCTTCTAATTTTGATATTCAAAACAAAAGCTAATTCTCCTATCCTTTGAGGTTTTTTTTTATTTATTTGACTGAAGTAGCAAACGAGCATGCAGTCCACCTGATGGTAAGTGGTCACTGCCGCTCATGAATATCTGTAAACAACTTCATACAGAACATGGTTTCTATCGGAAGTCAATCACAGATGCGTTGCTACTCTCGAGGACTATGATGGTCGCCTCATATAAAAGTACAGGCAACCACACCCTTACCACATATATCAATATTAACGATAATCGACTTTCCGTAATTTAATACTCGCTTCGTAGATTGAATTAAGTTTCAGTATCTAGTCTCACTGTAAGATAGTCCATTCCTAATTTAGTTTTCATTTTGTTTCTATCCACATGTCACTTTCCACAAGTATCAGTTAAGGTTACTAAAGTTTACCTTTGCTTACAATCTGTTTTGCAACGAATGGATCGAGGAAGTTTTTGAAATCAATATTACATTTTAAATTTTATTTCAATTTTTTTAAATACGTTTTGGTAATTAAACCTCATTAGTTAAATGTAACTCGGAGTTTATGTAGTTCTATACTAATTCTCTATAACGAGTAAGAAACATTTTTTCATTTTATTAAAAAAAAAGTAGTACCTCAAACCTCCAATGCTCGCTCAGTCTTTAAAATACGCTTTTTAAAATACGCTTTTTAAAATACGCTTTCTACACTCATAGCCCCACAGTAGAAGTTTCTCCTGTGTCGTGGGTGCCATGGACACGTACAAGACGAATACACAAACACCCAGACCCAGAACAAGAATCTAAACTCATCATTCAGACACTTGTCTGGCCGGGAATCGAACCCGGGACCCACTGAGTGTCAGCCCGGTACGGTAACCGCTCGGCCACGAGGGTCGTCCAACAACAAGTGACAACATGGCCACCCTACAATAGGTATGACAGCTGAGGCGAAGAGCTTTCAGTTACAAGCGCTCTCCACACAAGTGTCCACGTGTTGTGGAGTATTCGGGACACTCTTAACGTAAGACGCTCTAAGTACCAGATAAGTATTTGCTAACACTTCTATTTAGGAACTGGGCCACAAAAAATATGTTTTTACGGATTTCACGCCTTTAAGATTTTTTTAATTTTGACAACTTACCCATTTTGTTGAATATTCTAAAAGTGTTACTAAGTTTTGTGGGTACGCTGTGGAAAAATTAGGCCTACGTTAATTTTGGGTTGCATTACTTGAGAAATGTGACTTTTGTCAGATATTACTTTGTATAATTTTATTTATTAAATTTACTTCCTTAACAAAATATTTGACTTTAGATCTCAAGATTTTAAGACAAGATTGTATCTAAAGTTGCAGAATTCACACAAAATTGCTGCTCACGAGGATTAGGATGTACGCATGGAACTGAGTCAACCACGCCCCTCTACTGAAAAGCAAAACTGCCTTTGTTTCGATGGCGTAAATTTTAGGAGAAATACTTAAATTTAATAATTCCCACAGTTTCAGCGAAATACACATTAATTTATCTACATATTCTGAGTAATACCTGTCTTACGCTACACGTTATGTAAATAGCATCTTTGGAGTTAGACGTTTAAATTGAAAGTGTATATAGATAAACAGTGTATGAGTTTGTCTGTTGTATAAAATGAAAACTAAGTCCACCTACTGGTAGGTGTTAACTGTCGTGCATGGACATTTGTAAGAAATATGACCACGTTCGATTTGACGTCAATCACACATGTGTTGCTACTTTTAATAGCTGGGATGGTCTTCTACATCAGAACAGAGTAATTGCTCGAAATAGGTGAATAGTAACTCACTGCCACCCATGGATACCAATAGAACCAATTTCAAATTGGCTATGATCTTTAACCAAGATGCTACTTAATCTTATGAATTATATTTGTTATACTACCTGGATAACTAAATGTGGCTTTTAATTTAGTAAAATTCACTATAAATTTAATAATTAATAGTAATCGATAACCAAACACAATTCCGTTCAATATATAATGATAAGTTGGAACATAATCGAAAAATAGTGACATTTGATCGACAGATGAGGTTAATAATTAAAATGTAACAACCGAAGACGCAGAACTAACTAGTCTATACCACATTCCCCGCGAGCAGGTAACATAATCCTAGTATAAGATTTATAGAGCCATAAATAGCTAAGACCTCCAAGATCTAATTTCTCTATAGAAGGGATTATCATTGGCTTTAGTTCGGGCTCACGAAAATAGTGCAAGTCTAAGGGAAAATTACTTAACGTACGGTTGGATTAAGTTGTGTTCAAGGTAATACGAATACTCGTTACATTAAGCCGGGTATCTAGTGTTCGCGCAATAAACATGCTTCGAGCATCTGCAACTCCTTCAATGGGGATGGCACGCAATACTGATTTGTTTTAATTATGTGCCTCTCTCATCAACCCATTATTGGCCCACTGTTTGGCCCGGGTCTTCTCTCAAAATGAGAGAGTTTTGGTCATAGTCCGCCGCGCTGGCTAAGTGCGAATTGGTGGACTTCACACACCTTCAAGAACTTTTTTTTTTTTTAAGAAATCTCCGGTGTGTAGGTGTGTTTCCTCCGTCCGTCCCTGTAGTTCCGGGATCAGAATAGGGCTACGGTATCCTCTGCCTGTCGTAAGAGGCGACTAAAAGGGGCTTCCGGGGTTGCGGGCGGCTAGAGTGGGAGCTTGAACCGTCCAGCCAGGCGATCCCGGGAAGGACGGCGGTATGTGTGGTCGCATATCGTCGTATAGACTAGACGGAGCGGTGGGCCCAGCCGCCCATCTGGGAGGAGCCCGATGGGGCAACACGCTTAGAGGATTCCGGTGGTATTTGTTGGAGATCCCTGAGTCCTCTTTTTAGCGCCGAGGATGGCCACCGGGGGGGTTTTAGTGCGGTAAAAATCCCACATAACCCTTCGTCGCTCCCCCGGCGTCGGGTACCTTTTGAAGGTTTCCCCCTCGAAAACAAAAAAAAAAAAAAAGGTGTGTTTCCTCACGATGTTCTCCTTCACCGACAAGCAGTGATAATTAATTTGATCCTCGGACCTCCCGATCGAGAGAGCAAGTTTCAACCATAAGGCTATCACTGCCTGTTATGTGCCAATTAGAAATTAATTATCACCGCTTTATGTCGCAGTAACATCACGACGAAACCTAATCACCCAAGAGTTCTCTAAAAAAGGTTTTCAAAGGTGTATGAAGTCTACTATTTCCACTTTTCAGGGCGGTGGACTATGGTTTAAATCTGTCCTATTCTGAGAGAAAACAGAGAAAACCCGAGCCCAGCAATGGAACAATGATAGGCTACCGGTTTAATATCAAATGTACGTACATCTCTAGGTACTAACATCTTGTCTACGGAAGCTTTCACACGCGTTAAAATATTCAAAAAGGGCATTTTTTGTCACCCAGCTGCTGACTTGCAACATTGTGTGCCGACATTATGAGACATATTAGACTTTATTCTTTACATATAAAGGTGATAGCGTACGCAATAAAATTGGCACTAGCTGTCCAAATTGCCACATTATATTTGCGCGTGTAATAAAGGATTTTCAACTGTAATTGAATAAACTTAAAGAGAACCATGGTAGCACATGGATTCACATGTCTGGTGTATTATTCACATTGTACGCTTTCCGCGCTTGAATCTGATTTGTTCGCTGTAACTGTGACATTCAAGCATTGTATCGCTAAACCGTTTTCAATGTGCTAAATTTAGCGCTAAAATTGCCGCACCCCTTTTGTTGTAGTTACATTATTGTAATAGCTTTAAGCCGACAAGGTACTCCTGTGAATCATTACATTGTTCATAGGTGAATCCTGCAGAGATATTAGAAATTTGCTCCCGCTTGCCGCCGCATTTATTCCTAGCGCCAAGCAGATTGCGCTTAGATGGTTGTGGTTGCCAGCCCACTTTTATATGAGTCGACTGCACGCTCATTTGTTATGTCGTATCTAATAAAAAGTGAACAAATAGAGCAGTGATAGCCTAATGGTTGAAACTTGCCCTCTCGATCGGGAGGTCCGAGGTTCAAACCCAGGCACGCACCAATGATTTATGTGCGTATTAGAAATTAATTATCACTGCTTTTCGGTTAAGGAAAACATCGTGAGGAAACCTACACACCCGAGAGTTCTCTTAAAAAAAAAAGTTCTCGGAGGTGTGTGAAGTCCACCAATTCGCACTTGGCCAGCGCGGTGGACTATGCCCTAAACTCTCTTATTCTGGGAGAAGACCCGTGCCCAGCAGTGGGCCAATAATGGGTTGATGCGACTGCGATCTAATAAAAAAACGTCCCGTGACAAGTAAGATCGCAGGTAAAATTATTATTACATAGATTTATCGGGAAGAGTAGTGTCGTAGAAAGTAATCGCTGTTATCTAAGTTTAATCAACCCGATGTTGAAATCCTTACAACCCGAAAATGGCCTACTTTTAATTTTGAGTTTTTTAATGTTCTGTCTCTATAAAAAAAGAGACATGAAAGTTAAATTTGATGTAAGGTGGAACATATGAGCAATTAATTAAACATTCAGTTACACATTCATTATGTACAGTCATTAAGTACACGGGATAAGTACTAAATTATGTATCCCAGCGAAAAGTAGTATGTGACACACAACACACCGGTCTAACATGCAGTAGCTTCCGGGTTCAATTCCCGGCCTGATATTTGAATGATGAATTTAGATTCTGGGTCTGGGTGCTAGTGTATTCATCTTTGTGTGTGTCCATAGCACCCACGACAAAGGTGAAAATCCTTACGTGGGGCAGTGAGTGTAAAAGGCGTAATATAAAAAAAATAGACAATCTACCACACAAAGAAAAAAAAACTATTTCTACTCTCATAACCCCACAATCCGATTTTATCCTGTGTCGTGGGTGCCATGGACACACACAAAGACGAATACACAAACACCCAGACTCAGAACAAGAATCTAAACTCATCATCCAGATACCTGTCTGGCCGGGAATGGAACCCGGGACCCACTGCGTGTCAGACCGGTATGGTAACCGCTGCGCCACGCGGATCGTCCTTTTAGAAGATGTATCTAAATTCATATTTATGGCTGCCTCACTGTGAATTGATCCTAAAACTATCAGACAGCTAACATGAACATCATATGGATTATGTTATAGGTCGGATGATGAATGTAATCCGAGAACATAAATTGTAATGTGTTACGTAACGCGTGACGTCACACGTCTTGAAAACAAGTTCATTGTTAATTAAGTTACTCGCAATTAATCGCTCGATTAATGTCTAATAAATCTACCTATTGGTTTATGTCGAAATTTATACCACCGCATTTCCATTACCAAATACCGATATGACACGTAATAGGTTCCAGGTTTGAACCCCGGGCAGACAGACATAGGTATCTCTCGACACAGGAGATTCTAGTGTAGGGCTACTGTACAAAAGCGTTATAATAATGTTAATAAAATCATCTTTGTTCGTAAACATTTTTTTTTATCTGACTGAAGTAGCAAAAGAGCATGCAGTCAACCTGATAACAAGTGGTCACAGCCGCCCATGGACATCAGTAATCAACTATATACAGAACATGGATTCCATTTGAAGTCAATCACAGATGCGATGTTACTCCCGAGGAATATGATGGTCGCCTCATGTGAAAGTGTGCCGGCAACCACACCCTTCCATCGAAACGCAAGAAATGCTTCACGCTAGAAATAGGTAGGTATTTGTGTATCCGTAAAGTTTTAATGAATAAATCTATTTCCAACACAGCTGTTACTAAGCACAAATATTTGACCAGTTTACCTACTAAGGTCTGCTAAGGATGCTAATCGTTCCAGAATTTCAGCGTAAAGTCGAGCAGCGGGATAATTATTACAGGACCCTAATCAAATTGTCAGTTTAACGGTTGTCTGGTCGGCGACCGAAACTGGAACATCTGTATATTGTAAAGCCAGATGAATAAAATTATGTACAAAAGAATAACTATATGTCAAAGCTTAGGCATTGTGTTCTATTTTTGTATGTATTGCGTTTACTTTAGTATGTTTTTCTATGGATTAAATATTTAAAAAAAAACACACACACACGCTTTCTACACTCATAGCCCCACACTAGGATTTTCTCCTGTGTCGTGGGCACCATGGACACACACAAGACGATTACACAAACACCCAGACCCAGAACACTAATCTAAACTCATCATTCAGATACCTGTCTGGCCGGGAATCGAACCCGGGACCCATTGCGCGTCAGACCGGTATGGTAACCGCTCCGCCACCTGGTCGTTAAACTGAGTGTAGCTGTGTTGGTGCACATGGCTGTTGGGTTTAATATGAAATGTCTATATCAGCGAATCCATCTTAGTCTTCAAGATTGGAAGAATAAAAAACATTAAAGCAAAGGTGCTTTAAGTACCGGTTTCCGTTATTTTAAGCAGTGTCTCTCCTCTGCCGCCCCGCCTAGCCTTAGTGCAAAGCAAGCTGACTAAATACCTACGACGTTCAAACCCAGGCACGCACCACTGATTTATGTGCGTATTAGAAATTAATTATCACTATTTTTCGGTGAAGGAAAACATCGTGAGGAAACCTACACACCCGAGAGTTCTTAAAAAGTTCTCGGAGGTGTGTGAAGTCCACCAATTGGCACTTGGCCAGCGCGGTGGACTATGGCCTAAACTCTCTCATTCTGAGAAAAGACCCTTGTCCAGCAGGGGGCCAATAATGGGTTGATGAGATGAATGACTAAATACGCTAAATAATGACACTAAATTAATGTTTCTACGATGCATAGTTTTATTGTTATTAGGGTCAGACTATATAGACCAACTCGTAACGGTTCGGTTTTGAGTACCATCTCAAAACCGAACCGTTACGAGTTGGTGGTGGAAAGTTTATTAAAAACGGATCTCAAGTTTTTGTTCCACGTATTAATATACAGATTTTCTTAGTCTGAAAAAAACAATTCATATGAACAAATTATTTTTTATACATGACAGATATAATCCAAATTATGGGACTCCGTAAAGAACTATGTATATTTACTTAAACGAATGTGTATGCTCAAATCACCATTCAAGTTTAAATATTCACGGTGTAGTAAGGTTTTCATTAAAATAAACTTGAAGTTCATTCTCTGGACGATTAATTAACGTCCTGCTTTCAAACTTGGGCTATCGAATCTCCACAACTTGAGACAGAAGTTTAACTTCCAAATTTCATGTAATAAATTCTCAATCAAACTATCAAACATGGTTCAATTGTATCCAAGTAATTTGGGGCGCAACACTGCGAAATCGACACCCGAGGGTTCGTTCCACTCTAACATGAATTATCTACTAATACTGGGTTTATCGGAAATATAATGTGTCTTGGCGGCAGATGTGCTAGATTGTGGTTTATTTTGGAGGCACTAAGCATTATATCTGCCTTATGACAGTAGTGGTCACCCCTTATTGTCCCACTGCTTCTCTCGTCGATTTTTTTTTCTAGTCTCCTTTGCAAACCACGATAATTAATTTCGTTCCAAAAAATAAAGAATAATAAATATAAATATAAATAAAAATAAAAATAATTGCAATAGGTACGTAGTTTCATCTATTGAAACGCACCTATGAGAGATAAACTAGTTTTTTTTTAATAATTCGAATAATTCCGAATTGTTTGAACTATTTGAAAATCGAACATTGCCGAACTATTCCAAATTTTTCGAATATTTCTATATATGCCTGTCCTGACAGGGATCGAGACTGGAACCCATTGCGTATCAGACCGGTAAGTTGACCTCTCTGTCACGCAGGTCATCAAATATTCTACCACCTTTATAACCAAAAGGTGGTAGAACCAATGTAGTTCGACCGGGGAAGTACCACCGCCACACCTAATTCTACCTTGAAGCAGTTCTTGCGATTCGATGAAAGGGTGTGGTTGCCGGCACACTTTCACAAGAGGCGACCGTCATAGTCCTCGGGAATAGCAATGCATCTGTTTTTGACTTCAGATGGAACCTACGTTCTGTATGAAGTTGATTACAGATGTTCACGGGCGGCAGTGACCCCTTACCATCAGGTGGACTGCATGCTCGTTTGCTACTTCAATCAATGAAAAAAATTAAACTAATTGAATAGCGAATCATTGTAACATAAAAGTTACGTCGCAGTATTTATATACAGGTGATAAATGGTTGCGGCGACACCATATAATGTTCAGCGCCGGCACGTCGTTTATCAAACCTCGTCTGAGATTGTAGGACTGAATGAAAAATATATAGCTAGTTATGTGCCCGCGGCGCCCGCTACGTAAAAATATGTGATTATTAGTTTTACGTTAACAGGTACTCACGATATGCGGTTTTTCAGTTTCTTCTGTTGATATTTGGACCAAGTTGTAGTAAAACTGTTTGGCTTCTTCTATCAAAATTGAAATGAAATGAAATGTCTTTATTTTATTTTGTATAGGCCTACGGGGGCACTTACAAATTGTCAGTTACATTATTTTCTTACACTACTACTGTATCGGAATACGACTTGTCTTTTTGTTATTTACACCTTCTTTTTTTTTATTTTTACACCTTCTTTTTTATTATCGGAATTGTCTTTTTCTTATTTACACCTTCTTTTTTAAATATAATTACAATCATGTTTTTTTACATGGTAATGAAAGTTAGCTCCAGTATCTTGCCTCAAATTGTTTTTGATTTTTCGGTATTTTTTAACATGGAAGTCTATCAATAGATAACGTTTGATAAAAACGTTTAGGAAACCTTAGAACATTCGATTCCCAATTTTCTAACAATTATGATATAGAAGACAGTTTTGCTAAAACCAAGCTTGGTTAAAAAAGTCTTAGCTTAGTTAAAAGTTTTAGCTAAACTGTTTTTAAGTAGGGCTGTACAATTTAACCGGCCAAGCCGGCTAAAAAATTTAGCTAAATTAATTAGCTAGCTAACCGATAGGCTTAGCTAATTTAACCGGTTAACTTAATTAGCTCAGCTAATTAGCCAACGTCTAACCGGGAATTTTTTTTTCAGGTATTCACTGATTCCTTTTCTATAGAAAGGTTCAAAAAATAATAATATATTATGGCTCTTTTTTTTGTTTAAAGAAACGATAGTCGCGAAATTTACTTATTTAATATTTTATCAATAATTTAAATAATTATGTTTACTAAAAATAATTATGTGAGTATAAATAATAGTTTTTAGAAAATAATATAATTGAAAATGATAGTCTTTGATAAATACTACAGCAAATTATTACCATAAAATTTGTTTTAATACAAGATTTAAATTGCGCGCGTTTTTTGATTTTTTTCAATGGTGACGTTAATTTGTACAGTAGTTCGTTTTTTAGTTGTTTTTTTTTTTTAGTAAATTTCGCGACTATCGTTTCTTTAAACAAAAAAAAGAGCCTTCATATTATTTTTTGAACCTTTCTATAGAAAAGGAATCAGTGAATAGCTGAAAAAAAATTAGCCGGTTAGCCGGTTAGCCGTTGGCTAATTAACTGAGCTAATTAAGTTAACCGGTTAAATTAGCTAAGCCTATCGGTTAGCTAGCTAATTAATTTAGCTGACTTTTTTAGCCGGCTTGGCCGGTTAAATTGTACAACCCTATTTTTAAGTCATATTATAAGTCAAAAATAATTGTCCCAAAAAACAACGGAAAACTCAAAAAACGCCACGCACCACTTCATGATAAATTTGAAGTTAATAAAAAACAGATGAAATTTTAATTTACGCGGATTCACAAATTCGGATGAGAGCAATTTAAACTTCATACTGAAGAGGGCCCATTTGTAGTTACCTACGGCGTGAATTTTTTTGTCAATTTCCAAAAAAAGCAGATTTCGCTGTACTTGATGAAGAACGCCAATTTGTGTATTTATAAATAGCTTACTTTATAAATTGGTATAAAAACATTTAAAGGAAATTTAAAGCGGAATTATATAAATTGACGACCCGCGTGGCGGAGCGGTTACCTAACCGGTCTGACGCGCAATGGGTCCCGGGTTCGATTCCCGGCCAGACAGGTATGTATCCGAATGACGAGTCATGTTCTGGGTCTGGGTGTTCGTGACTTTGTCTTGAGTGTGTCCATGGTACCCACGACACAGGAGAAAATCCTAGTGTGCTATGAGTGTGGAAAGCGTGTTTTTTTTTTAAATTGAAAGCATCAGTTAATTGGTATTATTGAAGGGGCTGGAAAATAAATTATTGTCTATTTTTTTTCTAGAATGGTGCTGGGAATATTTGAGTGTATATGATTCTATATACTACATGACAAACAGTAATAGTCTTATCTTAGAATGACAAAAGCGTTGTTAGTGTTACCTTTGGGGACTAAGGTTAAATACTTCTGATAATTATAGGTATAGGTACCTATATCAAGGTGAGTTATAAAAACGAAGGTTATATTTGGACTGCCAACAGAAGCGAAAACTAAAAACAAAAAGTGTTTATAAACTACTTAAAATTATACTATGCCATGTTTTTGTAGCGACCTCATTTTATACATACGTTTTACTGTTATAGGCTTTACGACGGTATGCGACCACACGTACCGCCGTTCTTCCCGGGATCGCCTGGCTGGACGGTTCAAGCTCCCACTTTAGCCGCCCGCAACCCCGGAAGCCCTATTTAGTCCCGTTTATCCCGGAACTACAGGGACTGGTGTAGGGTGCCTGAGGATATAAATTTTGGCGACCTTTTTTTCGACACACACCAGTTAAGTTACATTTGTATAAATTTGACGACCTTTTTGCAAAACACTGCAATTCCATATTCGCAAAACATTCGCACATTCCTTGCGAATATCTAACCATGCAAATATTCGCAAATGTGCGTGCAAACATTTGTTACATCACTTGAGTATCTATATCTATATAATTATACGTGAAGCAAATACTTGTGAAGCATTTTTAAGAAATATGCCGCGGACGGATTATTATGACATTTTGCAGTTATAGTGGACGTAGAGAAGGAATGCAGAATGTTAATATTTATTTCAAATAATGCATTTAACATACATATGGTTAATAATAACATATTATTAATAACACACATAACATACATTCTTTACCTTTTAAGTTATTCTTTTATATATACGTACATATAGTTATAAAATAAGTTATTTAATATATTCATATTGTTATTTGAAAATTAATAAAATTATCATACATACATAAAATCAACTAAAAACACATTACACATACTACCGTGCATTTGTGCACAAACACATAAATATTAACGAATAAAATTCTAACGAATTAGAACATTCAATGTTTTACTATGAAAACAGAAAACGCTAGAAATGTCACTGTCTTTGTCAAAATACCCGCTATTGCTTTTAAATGCGGTTTACGCCCTGTAGTTCCGGGATCAGAATAGGGCTACGGCATCCCCTGCCTGTCGTAAGAGGCGACTAAAAGGGGCTTCCGGGGTTGCAGACGGCTAGAGTGGGAGCTCGAACCGTTCGGTCAGGCAATCCCGGGAAGGACGGCAGTATGTGTGGTCGCATACCGTCGTAAAGACTAGACGGAGCGGTGGGCCCAGCCGCTCATCTGGGAGGAGCCCGATGGGGCAACGCGCTCGGAGGATTCCGGTTGAAGTCGTTTCGAGATCCCGAAGTCCTCCTTTTCAGCGCCAAGGACGGCCACCGGGGGGGTTTTAGTGCGGTAAAAATCCCACATAACCCTGCGTCGCTCCCACGGCGTCGGGTACCTTTTGAAGGTTTCCCCCTCGAAAACAAAAAAAAAATATATAATTAAACCCCTTTTTATGCTTAACGGGTGCGTTCAAAATGACTTGAAAATTATGACATTTTATTTGGATTTGAGAAATATTCGTACTACTTTGGACAATACAAAGTTTAGTTTTTTAATTTAAATTACGGTCGAATTTCGACCGATGTGACGGTTGACTAGTATTCAATAAACAAGCTGATGATGATGATGATGATGATGATGATGACATGTTGATGACACGAACATCGCAAACCCATAAGTTTATTACAAAAAACCGGGTAACAGTCTTTCTGACTCTAAAGAATACCCTTCAATAACAGCTTGTAACAACACTTCAAATAATACTCTATTCCTCATAACGAAACTTAATAAACCCTGTTACTATCCAATTTCTTCGGTAAGTTGTTTAAACATCTCTAGAAAAACTTCACGAGGCGGCTAATACAAAGACAATATTTGCATAATGGTGGAAGGTAAGCGCCCATTATTTAACTTACACTAGTTAAACCGTGAACCTAGAACCTCGTTAACACAGATATTTTCTACAAATATTTAAGTTTTGAACAAACGTCGTCAATCTCTCTATTCCACCTTTAAATGATTATTATATATTTGAAACGGTAGTAGGTGAATTGCTAATAGGCATTTTCAGAAATATTTATGATAGATAACCTTTTTTTTTGTTCTCGAGGGGGAAACCTTCAAAAGCCAACCGACGCAGGGTTATGTGGGATTTTTACTGCTCTAAATACCCCCTGTGGCCGTCCTCAGCGCTATAAAGAGGAATCCGAGATCTCCAAGGGAACGGAACCGGAGTCCTCTAAACGCGTTGCCCCATCGGGCTTCTCGCAGATGAGCAGCTGGGTCCACCACTCCGTCTTGTCTTTACGACGGTATCCGACCACGCATACCGCCGTCCTTACCGGGGTCATCTGATCAAACGGTTCGAGCTCCCATTCTAGCTTTCCGCAACTCAGGAAGCCGTTTAGTCGCCGCTTACGACAAGCAGGGGACACCGTAGTCCTATTCTGATCCCGGAACTACAGGGACGATGATAGATAACCTACAAATGTGAAAAGTATACAAGGTGGTGGAACGATTACGGTTCCTTTTTATTATGTAACTCAGTTTAGCTGTGACCACGATCCATGCAATTGGGTCGTAATATCGGCGGAGAGAAATTTAAAAAATCTCGTATCGTGAGTACCCGTTACATAATCCTAAACCATAGATATTAGCTACTTAATCTTGGAATATTTTTTAACGTTGTGGCTTAGGATTAGATTTTAATTAAAAAAAATGATTTCATAAGCATAAGTGACGATTAGAAATCTCAAATAAGGATTTTACCCGTAATCACCGCGCCTGGTTTGCTTGTTGGTGACCAGAGCAAGTGTTTATATTATGCAGGAAGTGCTATAGTGTTCTTCTGGACATAGAAGACAAAACAGCTTGGGACTGAGCAATAATATGCATTACTATAGTATATTTAATAAATGTCAAAGTGTAGCGTATCTTGCCAAACAGGGCTCTCTTTTACTGAACTGTAAGGCAAGATACTGGAGCTAACTTTCATTACCATGTAGAAAAAATCATGATTGTAATAATATTAAAAAATAAAGGATATAAATAAGAAAAAAAGACAAACCCGCTGAGTTTCTTGCCAGATCTTCTCAGTTGAGGTCGTATTCCGATCCGGTGGTAGTGTAAGAAAAAATGTAACTGACAATTTGTAAGTGCCCCCGTAGGCCTATACAAAATAAAGACATTCCATTTCATATTATTTCATTTCTGGAATTTATACTTTAGTCATCTCGGTTCACTTTTCTATTCAAGGTCCGGCACCACTTAGCATGGTGGGTTTCTACGCAATAATCAATATTAATTTTATACTCTAAAATAATTTCATATTTTAATACTTTGCATTTGAGTAAATTCTTCAATGCTGATAAAACGTGGATTTTAAAATTTGTTTAATTGGCGCTCGGATATCTCCGTTCAGAAAAATAAGAGAAGTTACCGAGAAATTGGTCAAGCGACTAATTAAGTTTGTTTCCTAAGGTTATGTAAAAGTAAAATCGGCATTTTCGATTGCTTGGTACCTTACCTACCTAACTCATGTAAAATAAAGTTTTCACTGCGGTGAAGAAAAACATCTTGAGGAAACCTACACACCGGAGAGTTCTTAAAAAAAACAATTCTCAGAGGTGTCTGTGAAGTCTACCAATTTGCATTTGACCAGCGCAGTAGACTATGGCCTAACTCTCACATACTAAGAGAAGACCCGTGCCCAGCAATGGGACAATGATGGGTTGACGATCGAACTTATGAAATGTAATCAGCAGTCCACCTGATAATTAATGGTCACTGTCGCCCATGGACATCCGTAAGCAACATCAAACAAAACATGGGTTCTATCTGAAGTCAATTACAGATGCGTTGCTACTGCCGAGGACTATGACGGTCGCCTCATATAAAAGTGTGCCGGCAACCACACCCTTCCATCGAAAAGCAAAAAATGCTTTAAGCTAGAAATAAGTATGGCGGTGGTACCTCCTCGGTCGAACTACACTAGTTCTACCACCTTCTGAAATACACATACATACAGACACACTACCTTACTCAGTCACTCAGTCGGGTGAAATATGAAGAACTATTGACCTCAAGCTCACTTTACCCTTTCTTTTTCGTATTAGTCGCCGAAAGATGTTCTATTGACTTGTTCAGAATTTTTTCTTATATAATTTCAGTAAAATCCGTATGAAACTCATCAAATAGAATTTGGCTACTGCTACCCATGAATCAAACCCAGATAAGATCTTACTTGACCTTGGTATTATGAATATTGTCGGCGACTCATCTAATTAGATTAAGTTCCCTTATGTACGATAAGAATAAGATTGTATTACGAATTATGTTACGAATTTAGTTAAGAGAAATGTTTTTGAAGTGTTCATTACGATAGGATCACAATAGACGTAAGCTATGATTATAACACGATATGAAAGAGATGCAAGATGTAAATAGAGATAGAGAATAGGTTTAAGAAAATTGTATGGAAGTGTTATGTAAATCATATGTTTGTTGTAATTTTTGATAGATTTAGTTAAGATATAATATTATAATTAGTGTAGATCGATAGATTAAGCATTTCTCTACATTTTTATGTACAATAGATAAGGATAAGGTTTAGAGCTTAGGAGTTATTAAGGAAAATAAGTGTAGGATAAGACAAAATTGCTATGTTTTTACGATGTTTTTTATGAATAACTTTTTTGTCCTTCTAGATATAAGAATAAGAATTGTATGGCTTTATAGATCTTTTTAAGACGAATGTAACGATGTATGACACATGTATGTAAGATTTTGGGAAGAAATAAAGAATTAGCCGGACATGGGTCAGCCAAAGTGAAAATTAGATCGAAATGTTAGGCAATATGGGCTTAGAGCCATGCGGCTCTCTTTAAGGTAATGCCGAAGGGCAGCGGACCAGGCGGGTTTTTGGCTGCGAACGGACCGCGGTTTGCGTTCGGTGCTGTAGCTCCCTGGACCTGTGCTCCGAAATCCTACCCCGAGAACGTGATCGTCCCTCGCCCAACACCACCCCTTTCATGGGAAAGGGCCCCGGTGTTGGGTATCGGCTGCGCGGCATAATCGGCCTAGAAATAGGAACACAAAGTGAGGAAGAGAGAAGACCCGCCTACCCTCCATAATGGAGAGAAAGAGAGGCGAAGAGAGAGACAGACGAAAATCTGCATCTACCCTCGCCGACCCTTCACAAAAGAGGGACGGAAGATCGGCGAGGGAGATGGAAGATAATTCAAGAATACCCTCGGATATGGACCTACCCCCGGTGCGGCGCATAATTTCGCGGAATATTTTTACGGGTTCTCGCGAAGCGGTGGCGCCGGAAATAGAAGCCCAACTCACAAAAGCCATAGAAAGACGCGGCACAGGGCGGCCGGTAAAATTCGCAGATCAGCCTCGGCGAACCGGCGAATTAACGAACCGACCTTCCAAAAAACTGCGCCAACCTTCGAGTTCGCCGGAGAGTGTGCAACTGCCGGCGAAGGCGATGAGGATAGAAGTAGAGGAGGAGGAATCGTCTCCCGCCGCCTCGGACGCCTCGGACGAATCCGAATACGAAGATAGCAGAGAGGACGGGACCGGAGCGACCGTTGCTGCTGCTGAGCCTGCCAACTTGGTGAGTCGAACCAAAGTTTTTAGGTCGCCTCCACGCTCACCAACACCATCGAATCCGTCGCCGGGGGGCATGACCGTGGACGCTGGGCTGGACTCGACGTCATACCGCGGTTTGGCGTCGACGCCGTCACCGGCGCCCAGGGCCATGTCACCCACGAACCAGTCGCCGAGCCCCGTGGCAGAGTCGTCACGGCTGGGGTCGTATCAGGAACCTCAGCCATCGACATCCTACGCCGCGGTGTTGACGGCGCCTGCGCCGCCCCAACCACCACCACCTGCGCAAGGTAAAATACCACCCCAACAGGTCTCGAGTGCCGCACCAGCCAGCAAGGCGTACCCTCCCTTAGTGGTCGAGCGGTTGCCGAACTGGCCCGTTCACTTCGCGGCGCTGAGGCAGAAGCTGGGTCACGCTCCCAACGCGCGACCCTTTGGTAAGGGCATAAGGTTTTTACCTCAGGCGGCAGACGAGTACCGGATAGTCCAACGGTACCTAACGGACTTATCCGCTACGGAACCGGGACTCTCCTGGTTCTGTTACACGCCGCAGGACGACCGCCCCACAAAGGTGGCGGTCAGAGGACTGCCGGCGTCGACGGACCCAGACGGAGTCACCAACGCCCTGAAACGGCTTGGATTTCCGGCTCGATTTGCACGCCACATACCACCGAGGCGAGGTAAGCCCGGCTGCGTGTACTACGTGCAGCTGGACCGGATGGCCGAAGCTGAGCTCGCGCGCCTCTATGGGGTGAACGAGCTCATGTTTATGCCGGGGGTAGTGATCGAGGCGTGGAGGGGTCGTTTCGGCCCCCCCCCAGTGCCACCGTTGCCAAGCAGTGGGGCACTCCTCTGTCAACTGCCACCGGCCGGCTAGATGCGTCCGGTGCGCGGGGTCGCACGTAGTCGGGGACTGCCCCGAACCTAGGCACGCGACTCCGAAGTGCGCCAACTGCCAGGGGGCCCACTCGGCCAACAACAGGACGTGTGGGTACCTCAGGAAGATGGCGCGCGTAAGGGGAATGACCGTCCCCCCGCCCAGACCGACTGCTCAAGCGCCCGGAAAGCAGCCGCCACTGACCACTAGGGAGCCGGTCCCTACGAGAGTCGTGGAGGAGTTTGCTCAGACCGAGGGCGCATCACTCATGGCCCCAGCCAACCCCCCTGCTGCACGCGGTAACGCACGCGGTAGGAAGGGGAAAGGCAAGAAGAGACAGCGGAAGCCGACGGAGCCAGTGGAAACACCAGCCGAGTCGGCTCCGCTGCATAAACCTTCGGCGGTGGATGAACCGCGCCCATCGGTGAGCAGCGTTAAGGCAGCCACCACCACCAAGGCTGCCTTGGCAGTCCATCCGCCATCTCCTCCAGCAGCGACTCCGGCACTGACTGCTGCGCAGGCACCCCTCTCCAAAAAGGGGAAGGGGAAAGGTAAGCGGTCGCGGAGGGAGCCTGAGGTCCAGGTAACTCCTGTGAGCCCCCAACCGACTCCTCTCCCCAGGTCCAGCCTCACTCCCACACCTACTCCTCGCCCCCTACAGGCCCTGGGGATTGATACGCCGGCCGATGATCTGGTGGCGGCTTTAGCAACCATCAGTGAGGCTATTGCGCGGTACCCAGCGCTTGTAGGCACCCTTAGGAGGATTATCTCCGACACTCTCGGGTTCCAGTATGGCAGCGCATCTTAGGCTTTTGTACTGGAACGCGGGAGGCGTTACCCAACACCTACCGGAGCTGAGGCGTCTCGTCCGGGAGCAGGACGTTCACGTGCTCCTCTTGGGCGAGACGAAGCTGCGACCGGGCCTGGACCTCGCCGTTCCCAACTACGCCGTGTACCGACGCGACGAAATAGCGCAGTCGGGCTACCCGTACAGGGGCACCGCAATAGCGATTCGCCGCGATGTGGTGCACGACGTACTCCCACTGCCCCCGTTCACAGTCACACGCTCCATTGGGGCTGTGGTCAGTGCGGGGGGTCGGGAACTGCGACTGTTTGCCGCCTACAGACCGCCTGAATCCCGCTTTGACCCGCAGGACATACACACCATCCTGGGCACCGGCGCTGCGACCTTACTGGCTGGCGACCTCAATGCCAAGCATAAGGCTTGGGGATCCAGACTCGCCAATCCAGTGGGACGTAAGCTGTACGCGGACTCCGAGGAGGTAGGCTACGAGGTGATTGGGCCAGAATCGCCTACGCATATCCCCTCGGACGAGTCCCGGTGTCCTGATGTCCTGGACATTGTGCTCCATAGGGGTCTTCGCTGTCCTGTCCATGTGGAGGTGCTGTATGAGCTGGACACGCAGCACCTCCCCATCTTGATCACGCTTGGCCTAGGGGCCGAATCAGTGGCCTTTCCGCGCCACACCCGAAGGGTGGACTGGAGAGCATTCCAAGCCACCATGGGAGACGTTAAAATCTCCCATGCGCTAGATACGCCGGAGGGAGTGGAAGCGGCATCCTGCGCCTTCTCGGCTTCGGTCCGGGAGGCGCTGGATGCGGCGACCACTCTTCAACCGAAGAATAATAGACGCGCAAGGCTCCCAGTCCGCCTGGAGGAAAAACTTAGAAAAAAGCGCGCACTGCGACAGTTATGGGCACGCACCCGCTGCCCCCGGGTCAAGCGTGAACTGAACAACTTGGCGGAGGGGTTGGCTGTTGAGATGGCGGAGTACCGTGGCGCCACCTGGGACGCGAGAGTGGACCAGGCAGGCGAACACGAGACCTCACTCTACCATCTCACCAGGCAGCTCACCCGGGCCAAGACAACCGTCTGCCCCCTTCTAAATGGAGAGGGCAGGCGTTGTTACCAGCCCAAGGACAGAGCGGAGATCCATGCGGAGCATCTTGAAGAGCAATTCTCTCCACACCCCGCAGCCGCTGCCGCCGCTGAACATCACGAAGCCGTGGAGGCAAGAGTAGAGGACTTCGTCCGTTGCCCGACACCGCCACCCCAGGGAGTGGAGTTCATCTCGCCTTCGGAGACGCGGAAGGTCGTCTTGCGTTTACCCAAGCGCAAGGCGCCAGGCATGGACGGAGTTCCTAACCTGGCACTGGCAATGCTGCCGAGAAGGGCCATGGTTGTCATGACCAGGCTCTTCAACGGCATCCTCCGCACGGGCCACTTCCCGACCAACTGGAAGTTGGGGAAGGTAATCGTTCTCCCGAAGCCGGGGAAAGACCGCCGTCTCCCGGCCAGCTACCGACCCATCACGCTCCTGCCCACCATAGCAAAGCTTTTCGAGAGGCTGGCGTTGAAGCGACTGCGTCCGTCACTTAATTTAAGGGACGAGCAGTTCGGCTTCCGCGCCGGTCACTCGACTACGCTGCAGCTGACGCGGGTGATCCACCATCTTACAGACGAGTCCAATTACGGTCGACACACGGTCGGCGTCTTCCTCGATATCGAGAAGGCGTTCGACCGCGTATGGCACCCGGGCCTCGTCTTTAAGCTGTTGGAGTCGTCCGTGCCGGCGCTATTGGTGCGGCTAGTGGCGTCCTTTTTAGATGGGCGGCAGTTCATAGTATCGGTCGAGAACGTAACCTCAGACCCCCGCCCCATACGTGCTGGAGTGCCACAAGGTAGCTGCCTTTCGCCGCTGCTCTATGCTCTCTACACCAACGACATTCCCACCCTTGAAGGTCACCTCGAGGAGTGGGAGCGTGACGTGGAGCTCGCGTTGTTCGCGGACGACAGCGCGTACTTTGCGTCCTCGCGTAGCCCGTTACTGGCTGCTCGCCGGATGCAACGCTTGTTGGATCTGATGCCCGAGTGGCTGGACAAGTGGCGCATGGCCGTCAACGTCGGTAAGACGGTGGCGACACTGTTCAGCCGCAAGCTCAAGATGCCGCCGCCGCTACGTTTCCGTGATCGGGAGGTAGCTTGGCAGCCTAAAGTTAGGTATCTGGGATGTTACATCGATCGCGCGCTGCGCATGGGACCTCAGGTGGACCACGCGATCCGACAGGCCCGTGCCGCGCGTGCGATGCTCCGACCGGTGTTGGCATCTCAGCTACCGACCCGCACCAAACTGAAGGTCTACAAACTATACATCCGATCGCGGTTAACCTACGCGGCACCAGCATGGTACGCATTGGTGTCAGAATCCAACAAGCAACGTCTCCGCGCACAGCAGAACCTGTCTCTTCGCATGATCGTAGGGGCGGGCCGCTATGTTCGGAACGACGTGTTGGAGCGCGACCTTAGGGTTAAACCCCTGGACAGGTTTGTGGGTCAGTTGGCGCGACGTATGTACGATCGCGCTGACAATGGCCCACACTCCCATCTGAGAGGTTTCGCGCCCCTGCACGCTCGACCGCCCGACGGGCGCCCGCTCCCTCGTGAACTCGGGGGGCAGGTCTCCTCCGACGACCAGGAGGGCTAAGTCTGCTGGAGCAGCCCAGCATAGGTCCGAGGACCAAAGGCTGCACCGTTGCCTAACGGCAGCACACAACACCGGTGGGCGGTGTACCCACTGAGGGAATTGCCCGGGTAAGGAGGGATTCCTCGAGGCCCGCAGACCCTGCGCCACGCGGCGACGTCATCGCCGAGGCGTAGGATGTTATTTCATTAGGCATTAGGCTGCGAACATGGCCTCCAGAGAGAAGCAATACCAAGAAGAAAAAGAAGAAAGAAGACTCCGAAGAAAAAAGAAGACTCTGAAGACTCAAGACTGAAGATTGAAGACTGGAAACTCTGCAGGACGGAAGGACCTTCTGCAGCAGGAAGAAAGAAGATTCTCCGCGAAAGAAGAGCGAAGAATATTAGGGCTAGGCAAGGGGGATTAGGGCTAGGCTTTGGCTGGTCCACTACGGCTTAAACAGATAACGTCATTCTTGTTTCTTTTAAAAACGTCTCCTCCCCCCGCACCTACCCCCCGCACCCTCTACATCGACACGGCAAGAGAACGACGCAACTCCCCGACGCGAAGTACACACACGAGCGGGCTTCCGGCGCCGGACGAGCGAAAGTCCGTCCGTATCTACATCACGCCCGCACCCCTCCGTCGCGGTAAGAGCCGTCGGTGAGGACTCGCTTTAGCCGACGGACGCGCCTGCGCACTCACGACAACGCACGTGGGGCGCACGGCACGCACGCCCCGCGACATCTGCTGGTCCTTCGAGCCGGATCTTCGTGTATTTCGTCGAGACATCGGGTTACTGACGTCGTCATGCCTGTCACCAGGAGCCAGAGGGGTACCTCGCCGCCGAACCAGTCGACTGCGCCCCGTGCTGAAGAAGAGGCACAAGGGACAACTGACTCTTCGGGAACGTCGGGAACCTCGGGCACAACTACAGAGGGAACGTTAACTACGTACGAGTCAAGAGTCACTACAGAGACTGAAGTTGCTGCTCCTGCTGCTCCAGCTGCTGCAACGGCAGCACCTGCAGCAAAGAAGAAGACTCGCTCCGTCGTGTCTACGGGACGTCGGGAACGTGAAGCCAAGCTGGAATTAGCGCGCCGACAACTAGACGAAGCGAAAGCAGCAGCGGAACTCGCCCGGGCCCAATGGGAGTTGGCCCAGGTGGAAGATGAAGAGTCCGAAGTTGAAGTAGAGAATCCTGCATGGGACGCCAACGTCCAGACATGGGTGCAGTCGACGGTCGGTCGGATGTCCGAAGAGGTACGTCGGGGGGAGGTGCCCAAGGAGGGGCACCAGCCAGGCACGTCCAAAGAGGGGCGCGCCGTCCAACCTCCAATTGCCGCCGTCAAGCCAGAGGATCAAGAGGAACCTTCAACGAACGGGACCAAGGATCTAGCGGAGGCCATCATCAAGGCAATCAGCGCGGCGCCACGGAGTGCGCCGAGCTACGTGCACGAGTTGCCGGACTTCGACGGGAGAAGTGAAGAGTGGATCGCCTTCAGGACGGTGTATGAAGAAACTGCGCCGATGTTTACGGATGCTCTCAACATGGCGCGGCTGCGGCGGTCCATCAAGGGTGCGGCACGGGAGGCAGTAAAGAGTCTCCTGTATTCGGAGTGCCCACCAGAAGAGGTGTTGGAAGCTCTTCGTCGAAGATTCGGAAGACCTGAAGCCCTGATCCTGATGGAGTTGGAGAAGGTGAAGAACCTGCCACGCATCACGGAAGGTGCGCGCGACGTCTGCGTGTTTGCCAGCCGGGTGAACAACACTTTCGCGACAATTCGGGGGCTTCGAAGACCGCAGTACCTACACTCGCCGGAGATGGTGAAGACCATCGTGGACAAGATGCCGGCGGTGCTGCGCTATCGGTGGTACGACTATGCCGCCGACAAGGAAGATGAAGATCCAGACCTGGTGCTAATGATGAAGTTTCTCAACAGGGAAGCGGACCGGTGTGGACCCTACGCGACGCAGGAGACGGTGCACCAAAGGCAGCCTCCCTGGCGTCAATCCGAACACACCACGTCCGATCGAGTCGAGGAAGAAAAGAAGACCTCCTGTCCACACTGCCGGGACGAGCATCACCTCTACGAGTGTCGCAAGTTCCTACGACTGCCGGTAAGGGAGAGGTGGGACGTCGCTGAGAAGTCACGGATGTGTTTCAGGTGTCTGCGAGGGCGGCACCAGAAGGAGACATGTCGGCGTCCTCCCTGCAAGGTGTGCAACCGGTGGCACCACTTCGTGCTTCACGAGCAACGGGGGCCCAGCCCGAAGCGCGAAGAGAAGAAAGAAGTTGCAAACAACGTGATGCTCCCGGTGAATGCGGCAAGGACAGGAAGGGCGTATCTGAAGATGGTTCCAGTCGAGCTGTACGGGCCAAGGGGGGCTGCCAAGGTGCTGGCGCTGCTGGACGAGGGTTCTACGATAACGCTGCTCGACGCGGCGGTCGCGCGGCGAATTGGACTCAATGGACCCATGGAGGCGCTCACCCTAGAAACCGTTGGAGGAAGAACCATCACAAAGGAAGACTCCATGAAGTTGAACATGAAGATTAAAGGGATGCACCAGGCAAAGAAGAGGACCATCTCTGGGGCGCGTACGATAGATGACATATACCTGACGCCTCAGAGACTGGACAAGAAGAAGATTGAGCAGTGTGCTCACCTCAAGTCGATGGCAAGCCAGTTGTACTACGAAGAGGAATCACCCAAGCTGCTGATTGGGCAAGACAACTGGGAGCTCATCGTGTCCAGAGCCACGCGCAAGGGGAAGCGAAGTCAACCCGTAGCATCATTGACCTATCTGGGGTGGGTGCTACACGGGTCCAACGGAGCAACGTCGAGACCCGTGAACTTCGAAACCAGCGCGCACTTATCTTCTAGAGAAGAAGAATTCGGCAAGGACATCGCACGGAAGGGGAATCTTCTCTACAGCGGAAGCAACAAGGAAGATTGGCAGAAACCGCGCACCTTCAAGAAGAAGCCCACGGGGATGGAGAAAGGGGGGTCGACAGTGGGGGCGCAGCCCGTCGATCAGCGTCCGGATCCAGACCCAGCCAAGTTCGCAAGATGGGCGCAACTGGTGGGGGCAACGGCAAGGTTACTGCAGATGAAGAAGAAACAAGAGAGAAGATATACTCCCCTCGAATACGACAAAATACAGGAAGCCGAAGAGATCCTGTTAAGAAGAAGCCAAGAAGAGAGCTTCCAAGAAGAAGTACTCTGCGTCAGGGAAGGGAAGCCGTTGAAGAAGGAAAGCCGGCTTAAGGAACTGGACGTCGTCATGGAAGATGGACTACTACGACTCCGGGGAAGAATCGACGCAGCAGTACACACGTGGCAAGAGAGACCTGTGGTGCTGGATAGCCAGCATCACATCACCGGGCTGCTCATCACGTACTACCATGAGAAGTTGGGTCATGGTAACCACGCAACGGTGATCAAAGAGTTGAGGCGACGCTACTGGATCCTGGGACTACGGTCTGCGTTCAAGTCGACGGTTCATCGGTGTCAATGGTGCAGGGAGCGCCGCGGCACGCAAGAGTTCCAGCAGCCGGGGAAGTTCCCGCTGGACACCTCACGAGGGGGAGAACCGCCGTTCGAGCCAAGAAACCGTCGCCAAACTCAAGAAGGAAGACGTCATCACCGCGGCAAAGAAGATGGGCATCAGGTGGGAACTCATACCACCTGGGGCCCCCAGCAGGGAGGGCGAGTGGGATCGCCTCGTCTGGTCCCCAACAAGGACCCTGGCGGCAATCCTCCAGAGAAGGCATCCCAAGGAAGAAGTCCTGCAAGCTCACCTACTGGAAGCAGAGCACCTGGTGAACTCAAGACCTCTCATCGAAGCCGACGAAGATACGGAAGAAAGGGCCCTCACTCCCAATCATTTCCTCATTGGGAGGTCCTGCGGCACAAGATTGGGAATATTCACCGACGAAGATCTCACCGGCCAGCGGACATGGAAGACGGCGCAGCGACTAGCCGACCACTTCTGGAGCAGATGGGTGAAAGAGTACCTTCCAACTCTGATCCCGAGAAGAGTCGACGCAAGAGCTGCCAAGAGAGACCTGCAGTGTGGGGATACGGTCCTCATAGTGGACGCCACGCTGCCGCGAGGAGTCTGGCCAAGGGGTGAGGTGGTCCGAACCTATCCTGGACCCGACGGGCGCACCAGAGTACTAGAGGTGCGCACGGCAGGGGGCGTCCTGAAACGTCCCAGCTCCAAGGTGGTGCTACTGGTTCCGGCGCGACGCGACGAGGAGCGAGCAGCCGTCGAGCCGAGCAGCGGGTCGGCGGACAGCGAGCCAGACTGCGGGGAGGCAGTCATCGCATCGGGCCAGCAGCACGGAGTCGCCGGGTCAGGAGTTGGTGCTACGCACGAGGGGGAGGATGTCGGCGACTCATCTAATTAGATTAAGTTCCCTTATGTACGATAAGAATAAGATTGTATTACGAATTATGTTACGAATTTAGTTAAGAGAAATGTTTTTGAAGTGTTCATTACGATAGGATCACAATAGACGTAAGCTATGATTATAACACGATATGAAAGAGATGCAAGATGTAAATAGAGATAGAGAATAGGTTTAAGAAAATTGTATGGAAGTGTTATGTAAATCATATGTTTGTTGTAATTTTTGATAGATTTAGTTAAGATATAATATTATAATTAGTGTAGATCGATAGATTAAGCATTTCTCTACATTTTTATGTACAATAGATAAGGATAAGGTTTAGAGCTTAGGAGTTATTAAGGAAAATAAGTGTAGGATAAGACAAAATTGCTATGTTTTTACGATGTTTTTTATGAATAACTTTTTTGTCCTTCTAGATATAAGAATAAGAATTGTATGGCTTTATAGATCTTTTTAAGACGAATGTAACGATGTATGACACATGTATGTAAGATTTTGGGAAGAAATAAAGAATTAGCCGGACATGGGTCAGCCAAAGTGAAAATTAGATCGAAATGTTAGGCAATATGGGCTTAGAGCCATGCGGCTCTCTTTAAGGTAATGCCGAAGGGCAGCGGACCAGGCGGGTTTTTGGCTGCGAACATGGCCTCCAGAGAGAAGCAATACCAAGAAGAAAAAGAAGAAAGAAGACTCCGAAGAAAAAAGAAGACTCTGAAGACTCAAGACTGAAGATTGAAGACTGGAAACTCTGCAGGACGGAAGGACCTTCTGCAGCAGGAAGAAAGAAGATTCTCCGCGAAAGAAGAGCGAAGAATATTAGGGCTAGGCAAGGGGGATTAGGGCTAGGCTTTGGCTGGTCCACTACGGCTTAAACAGATAACGTCATTCTTGTTTCTTTTAAAAACGTCTCCTCCCCCCGCACCTACCCCCCGCACCCTCTACATCGACACGGCAAGAGAACGACGCAACTCCCCGACGCGAAGTACACACACGAGCGGGCTTCCGGCGCCGGACGAGCGAAAGTCCGTCCGTATCTACATCACGCCCGCACCCCTCCGTCGCGGTAAGAGCCGTCGGTGAGGACTCGCTTTAGCCGACGGACGCGCCTGCGCACTCACGACAACGCACGTGGGGCGCACGGCACGCACGCCCCGCGACAAATATTGTATAACGCGTATAACTTATCTTGGAACTTCGGTGGAGAGAGTTATTTATTTACTCGCTACTTTATTTGTCATAAAACAAGTGAAGGAAAATATTTGAGGTTTCATTATTCATAGCCTTCAGCTCTTTTTGAAATAAAGGCGAAATGTATGGATCTCTGTTTATTTTGGTAATTATGTTCTCTTTTACTGAGCTGAGAGCTGATAGGGTTGGTAGGTAGCGATGAATAAAACCGGTTAAGTATGAGTCGGATTTGAATATGCGCGTTAAGGACCGCTTCGAGTCCAGTTGATGCAGATGGGTCCACATTCTTTGGCATGTGGTGCGAAAGACGAAGGGAAAGGTAGGTTCCAGGTCAAGGAGTTCCTCGGAAGTCTCACCATTGTCAAGCTGGTATGACGTGAAAAGTTAACCAATATCACTTCACAGGATGAATAAAATTCAACCTGTGGGGAGATATGGTTTTCTTTGCGTGTTACGATCGGTAAACCTCTCATAGTTTTCATAGTTTCGAGCGAGAAATCTAGAACCTGAATGTAGAAGTGCTCTAGAGTCTAGAATCAAGCAATGCAACATTGTGAAGACACAACATTGTGAGTAGAAAGTATTGTTTTGAATTTTGGCGAAAATTGTTTACAATCTCAAAAAGAAGGTATTCTGAGTTCAGCCATTGAACTGCTTATATTATTAGTAAGACTTTTTGGAAAATATAGTGATAGAATTATCTGCGGATTTATCCGAGGAGCTCACGTACTAAAATATTATTATAAAGTAATTTTCAAGGTGGTAGAACCAATGTAGTTCGACCAGGGAAGCACCAAGCAGAAGGTTGTGGTTGCCGACACACTTTCACATGAGGCGACCATCATAGTCCTCGGGAGTAGCAACGCATCTGTGATTGACTTCAGATGGAACCCATGTTCCGTGTGTAGTTGATTACAGATGTCGTTGGGTGGCAGTGACCACTTACCATCAGGTGGACTGCGTGCTCGCTTGCTACTTAAGTCAGATAAAAAAATATATAAATTTGTAGGTCTAATATTATGATCAGCGGCAACCCTGAGTGATTGTCTGCCTAACAATTCGGTTCAGTTAAGGACCCTCCCTGTTTTTAATTTCAGAAGTGGAGCTCTCGGAATCTGAACTAGATGGTTTTCACAATCTTTGTAGCCCAAAAGATAATTTCAGACCGTGGAAATTAAGAAGCTTATTTTAGAAATAAATAAGCTTAATAACTATTTGAAGAAATCTATTTCGGGTCAGATATTAAAAACGATTGAGTCGTTCAACAGAGCTTAACTGCCAAAAAACTGTTCATTAATTGAAAGCGTCTAATCGTGATGAAATTTTAGTTGGTCGTAATTTTTTTAGTTGTATTTAACGATAAGGCAATCGGGCTACCTGCTGGAAAGTAGTCACCAGAGGAGACGCCAATGCATCACCGGCTTTGAAGAAGAACTATTTTTACATCTTTTGTGAAGAGCCCCATGTCATAGCGCTTCAGATATACTTTTGGAGGAAGCTCATTCCACATCTTGCTCATTCTACATCTTGCACTCTTCAGGCTATGTTAACTCGCTGAGTGGCTGAGCCTATGCATAAGTCTCACAGTAAAGGACCCCGTCTCAGAGTCGTACGTCATCGTTGGTAGCTCATATACATACACAAGTGTGTATGTAAGTACATAGACACATATACACACACACGCTTGCAAACGTACTAGACGTTTGGAGCGGAGATATCATTGGCTTCACGTCTCTACTCTCTAAATACTTAAGTAAACAAGTAACCTTGACATGATGTTCGAGCAGTCAGTGTCAAGGACAAAACCCTGTTTGCTACGGGTCGGTCAAACTAATTCATATAGGTATCTAATAGTTGTATAATGCCAACGCCACATGCCAATCTATAGTAAACCAATTGGATTCATGATTCCAGTGTACCGAAATTTTAGATTGCATGTTTACTATTATTTTCGTTTTTGAAACCTATTATTTTAAAATAAATTTAGGGAACTGTTCAATTTTCAAATAAAAATATCGTTGTTAAATCTCAAATCATATGACTGAATGACAAGAAATAGTAATAGTTGTGACAGTAGGTGCCGTTCAGCCTATTTTGGTTCTACTTCCTATGTAGGTTCCTATGTAGGTCCTACATTAATTGTAAAAAAAAATATATTAACTTTTGTCACGTCCTCTGTAAAATTATCTGCGTAGGCATAATGTCTCGGTGGCACCTTTCACTCGCAGTGAAATATGCACGTGACCTTGAACACGATCTTCAGCCTTGTCTTAGCCAAGGTCACATCTATCTTGTTACATCCATCCTTCAATTCAACCGTAAGATCGATGGTTGGCCAATTTTCGTGTCGTGCCATAAATCTCGGGCTTAGGGCAATCCTGGCTGGGATTATGTTCTGAAAGTTCAGTTCGTAAGAGTAATGTTGGTAATGACTAAGTTGCAGCGCCGTTCTTTGAATTTTTAGTATGTATGAAGCGGTGTGAATTATTTTAGTTATTAAGTTATCAAAGTCCGTTTAATACTTTAGTGCAAATTAGGAAATATAATAATCCATTACAATATTCCCCTCTGGAGATTTTTTAAGGCTTTTTATTGAATATTGCATAAGAACTATAAATACCCTATTTCGAGGTGGAACTTTGGCAAAGTATATTCACATATTGTATTTTATTTAAAAATAGATTTATCACAAGTGTTTCATGGCAAGCATATATCACATACTATTCGTTTTAGTGGAGATCTGCAAGCAGCTTCATGTAGACCTTTAATCAATAACAGATGCGATGCTACTACCGTGGACAAAGATAGTCTTATACAAAAGTGAGCCGGCAACCCTTTCATCGAAACGCAAGATTTGCTTCATAGTTGTAACGGTGCCTTTTAGTCGAACTACGCTGATTTTCCCACCTTCTAAAATTATTTCTGAATTGAATGTATATACCTATATATGTTGTAATGTAGCTTACTCACCTCACAGCCGTACTTCACAGTATACATACATATATGACGCTATTGTACAGGCTGGACTAAAAGGACCGTATATTAATTATTTTTAAAGCGTACCTCACACAATGGCGAAGGGACAAGGCCTTTGTTCTTCTGATTGTACTCATTTGTTTCGCAGAGCAAAGTACACTCATGTGCGAAAGTACTTAGAGAGTAGCTGTGTTTATATCTACAGACATTTAGCGTATCGTGCTATATCGTCGCAGATACCGTCAGACGTTATTTTAAGTCACACTCATATCTATAAACGTAATTTCAACTCCATTAATACGCTTACGTAAAAGATTACGCTTTGGTCCACTGCTGGACCAAAATGCCTCTCCTAAATGGCGCGACTCCAACCGGTCCTGTGCCTTCTGAATCCAATGCTTTCCCGCTGTCCTCTTCAGGTCATCGGTCCACCTGGTAGGAGGGGGGGGGGGGCGACCTGTGCTCCTTTTACCTAAATGTGTTCGCCACTCGAGGACCTTATTTCCCCATCAGTTATCGGACCTACGAGCGATGTGGCCGGCCCATTGTCACTTCAGCTTGCTAATATTGAGAGCTATGTCGGTGAGCTTGGTTCGTCTACGAATTTCATCATTACGAATCATTTCTCGAAATCCCGAGCATAACCCTCCGCCGTGATAGTACTCGCAAACCTATCTAACGTGAAGCAGCTCTACTATTCAGTGGAACGATGTGATTATCGGTACACGTTTATCTGAGGTAGCTATCTTAGTCCTCAGGAACAGTAGTTTAGCCGATAGTAAGTGACTAATGCTGCTCACCAATTAGCACATGGCCAGCGCGGTGGGCTATGGCCTAAACTTTCTCATTCTGAGAGAAGACCCGTGCCCAGTAGTGGGACAATAATGGGTTGATGACAATGCTCATGGACATCTTTAGTCCACCCCAGATAAGATCAAGGTCTTACCTGAGCTTGACCAGACGCGTTGCTATCCCTAATAAGCAACTCCTCAGCATGTTTGCTTTACCACACGCGTCAGAACATAGCAACACCGGTAGCTGTTATTAGGCAAATACTGTTATTAGGAGTGGTAGCGGTGCCTTCGAAGGTAAGGAGTACGATCAATACTTTTTTATATTTATCATCAGAGGAAAGAAAATAATGCTAAAGCGCCTGGGGAGTGGCCTTGCTCCGACAGTATTTGTTTGGAACTTGTATATATGCAGGGTTTTGAGAATACTTCGATAGCGTGTTTCAGAATACTAGTAGCGCCATCTCTTGACGAGTTGCGGGAGGTGCCACACGCTAAAATAGAATTTGTGGGAAATGAGGTTTGAAGTTGTTTTTTACAGAAAAAAAATCATGTCACCTTTATTTTTATTGGGATCATGTTGATTAACATGATCTCCCAAAAACCAGATCCCACCAAAAACAAAGGTGACATGATTTTTTTTCTGTAAAAAAAAAATTCAAAACCTCATTTCCCACAAATGCAATTTGCTTTAGCATTATTTCCTTTCCACTGAGGATATACATAAAAGTCTATACCGAATTTCCGCTAAATCCATTAAAATTATCTGACATAAAATTTAGTTGCAAAATTCCACCCGGATAAACATGCTTGTAAACATTTGACTAACTCTCTTCCGTAGCACAGTCTTAAACATACGGCCTTATCTTTGTTAATAATACAAAAATCCAGAAATATACCAAGGTCCTTACACATCACATTAGCGTGTCCGTCCTAATATTAATATTCACAAAGGATGAAGTACATTAGGGCGCGTAATTAAGATTACACGATTTGATTAGCGCGGGCTTCTCATACCCGGAATTACTTCTGATTAGTTCTGCTCTCATTTCTAAAAAATAATGTGACAAAAGAATAAATTTTTTATCGCTTTTTTAATACTGCTATTCTGCTATATACATACATAAGCAATATATGTTTTTAGACTAATACTAGCTGAACCCCGCAGCTTCGTTTGCGTTAATAAAATCGATGTATCGATTGTCCCGCGTTAATAAGATATTTTCCCACAATAAAATGTAGGCTATTTGTTAATCCAGAATATTAGCTTACTCCCTACCAAATTTTATAAAAAGCGCTCCCGCCGTTTAGACGTGAAGAAGTAACAAATATATACACTCACAAACTTTCGCCTTTATAATATAAGTATGATTAGTATGGCTAGTATGATATGAAGTATGATAAGTATGATTTGTAAAATAATATTTCCCCATAATGAATACATTTTAATATGTAACGGGTACCTACTCACGATATGTTTATGTAAATCACGAATAGTCTAAAGTTTGCTTCTTATGGATACATTTGTTCCTTTGTTGTTCTATGCAACGCTGATTCTCTGGCACCCACGACCTAGGAAACACCTCACGAGTCTAGAAAAAGTTATATTATTTTCACGAAAACTAAGGTAAGCAATAAAAATCAAGCAATCCTATACGCGGATTTAATCTAAGTCCATAGTTTAGCTACCTGGCCAATTTGTGGTGGAAAGCAACCCTAAAACATAACCAATAGATAATGACGATCCATATTAAGAACGGAACCTCTATTATTATATCGGAATTCAGGTTAAGGGCGGTATTCGGGAAAGGCTCTGAATTTTTCATTATCCAACCCTTACGGACCCGTAATAAATCTTGAAACGGGAGCTAAAAAGATTTTTTAGTTGACGAGATCATAATAGTGATGATATGGTATAAAATTTATGACATCCAGACAATAAAAACGTTAAAGGCCGTTGACCCTTCGTAATTCCACTTCGGATTGTGCAAGTATGTTTTTTTTATAATCTTATAACATCGAAGTAGCAAATAAGCATCCATATACTCTTCCATCAGCCTTTAAAAATCCACTGCTAGACATAGGCTTTCCTAATCTGCATCACTTCGACCGATCTCGAGTCATCCGAATCCAACGGTTACACTCTCCTTTTGCTCAGACATGGTCTCCATTCAAGGATTCTACTAATAACCAGGTATCTGTCCTACCAACGATATGGCCTGCCTATTACCACTTTAATTTACTGATTCTGAGTGCTTATAGTCCACCTGATGTTAAGTGGTAACTGCCTATAAAAGAGCCGGCAACTACACATTACAACTTTTTTTTTGTTCTCGGGGCCGGGGGCGGGGAGGGGGGGACTTAAGCTACCCGACGCCGTGGGAGTGGTGTTATGTGGCATTTTTATCGCACTAAAACCCCCCCAGTGGTTCGGCGCTAAAAAGAGGACTCCGAGATCTTCAAAGTAACCGGATCCTCTGAGTGCGTTGCCCCATCGGGATCGTCCCAGTTGGTCGGCTGGGCTCACCGGTCTGTCTGGTCTTTACGACGGTATGTCACACATGCCGCCGTCCTTCGCGGGATTGCCTGGCTGGACGTTTCAAGCTTCCACTGTAGCCGCCCGCAACCCCGGAAGCCCCTTTTAGTCGCCGATTACGACAGGCAGGGGAAACCGTAGCCCTATTCTGATCCCGGAACTACAGGGACGTGGCGTTGCAACTTAGCAAAAAGGTAGAAACGCATCTGTGGTGCACGCAATAAACTTCTCACTTATATTGCTTTGATTTTAAAATTACGAAACTGCATGGACCGATGACGTACATTCATTAGTGGAAATGCTTACAACTAGCGTTTTCTATTCACGATGCGTGCTGTACTGTAAAACACGTCTATTCAAATTTGAAACGTATACCTGCATTCAAATGCATGTAAATAATTGAAGCGAAATATTTGATAGACATAGTTGATTATATTCACATGTGTTTTAGGACCGCTCTATTTTGAAATTTGCGTGAATAAATATTTGATACTAGTTGAATCCCGCAGCTTCGCCCGCGTTACCAAAAATCGATTGTGCCGTGGGAATAAGATATTTCCCCACAGAAAAACGTAGCCTATATGTTAATCCAAAGTATCAGCTAAGTCGCTACTAAATTTTATGAAAATCGCTCCAGTCGTTTAGACGTGAAGGAGTAACAAACATACACACTCACAAACTTTCGCCTTTATAATATTAGTATGGTTTTACGGCCGTTGATGCAATTACTAGTTTACCAGGTGGTAGAACCAGTGCAGTTCGACTAGGGAAGTACCACCTCCACACCTATCTGGCGTGAAGCATTTCTTGCGTTTCGATGGAAGGGTGTGGTTGCCGGCACACATTGTTATGAAGCGACCATCATAGTCCTCGAGAGTAGCAACGCATCTGTGATTGACTACAGATAGAATCCATGTTCTATATGAAGTTGGTTACAGATGTCCATGGGCGGCAATGAGCACTTACCATCAGGAGGACTTCATGCTCGTTTACTATTTCAATCAGATAAAAAAAAACATGCGGCACTCGGGGACTGCCACGGTAAGCTATTGCATAGCATTTTTATATATGATGATAAAAAATGCTATGCGATAGCATAGATGATAAAAAATGCTATGCGATAGCTTTACCGCGGGAGTCCCCGAGTGCCGCATGTATTTTTTTCGAGGGAGAAACCTTCAAAAGGTACACGACGTCGTGGGAACGACGCAGTTATATGGGATTCTTACCGCACTAACACAACGCTTTCTACACTCAAAGCCCCACAGTAGGATTTTCTCCTGTGTCGTGGGTACCATGGATACACACAAGACATATACACAAACACCCAAGCCCAGAGTAGAAATCTAAACTCATCATTCAGATACCTGTCTGGCCGGGAATCGTACTCGGGACCCATTGCGCGTCAGACCGGTATGGTAACCGCTCCGACACACTAACGTAACGTATGTGATCATTTGAACGTTCCCGAATAGGAATATCTGACATTCGCGACATGGGCGCCGCTATACTGCCCTCAATAGCATAGTTGCAGTAAGTCGGATTTTTTGCAAAACTGAGTAAGTTATATAGCCGTGATATCAATAACAAGATCTACATTCATAAACACGAATATTTGTATCGTTTTTAATCTAAAGTTAGCAAATAAATCGTACTGTAAATATGCTATTGACGGCAGTATATTAATAGTGTAGCGGGCGGTAAAATATGAATAATTAGCGAGGTTTTACTTGGTTGTCAAAATGTAGTAGGACTAAATTTGTATTGATATATATTGTACTCGTATATTTTTAATAATAATAATAATAATAATAAAATGCATTTATTGCCACATAAAAAAAAAAAATCACAAAATATAGATTATTATAAAAGATTACGGGCAAAAGGTTGTGGCTCAGCTTCACCTGCCACAGGACCAGGTCCCATGCAGCGCTGTTTTTCAGCCACCTCCTTCTCCCTGTGTTGTTGGGCGGGAGTGATTTGAGCTCCCCGGTTTACCGCTTATACAATGTATTGATTATACTCATTACTTAAACACCTATGACGCATCTACCGCTACTCGAATGTGTGGGCATGTGTGTGTGTGTATGTGTGTGTGTGCGTGTGTGTGTGCGTGTATGTGTGTGTGTGTGTGAGAGAGAGAAAGAGAGAGAGTATATATATGTACATATATATATTACTTGGAGAAAAACTGTTTAAGGTCAAGGTATTTCCAGCAGGCGCGCTTCAGATTTTCCGCAGCAAGTTGTTTTTTAATTAGGGCTTGTTTATATTTAGATTTAAAAGTCTCACTACTCATTTTTTTCTTTAGAGGAGGTGGTAAATCATTCCATATCTTTGCTGCACAAAATCTGAAGCACCCCCTATATCGTGCCGTTTTGTGAAGAGGCATCTTAATAAGAAGTTGCGCGTCTTTACGAAGACTACGTTGTGAGAAATCCTTGACCCAACGAAGCTTTTCAAATAAATATTCGGGATTTTTATTCCATATGACTCTTTGGACAATACAGGCATAGTGCAATTCTCTTCTACCACTCATAGTTAGCATGCCCTTGCTGTTTAAATACGGTGTGATATATGATCTTTTGGGTATGTTAAAACAGAATCGCATGCAGGCATTTTGTACGCGTTGTATTGCCCTTTCAGTACTGATCTTTAGCCTTGGACCGTAAATAGGACTGCAATAATTAAATTGAGAAAGAACAAGGGACTCACATAGAAGCACACGCAGATGTTCACTTATATATTTTCTGATATTGTACAGTGTCTTTAGTTTAAAAAATGCTGTTTGGATTTTGCTATTTACGTGTTGTACATATCTTTGTTCCCCATCCAAAATCAACCCAAGGTTACGTGCAGAGGTTACCCTCTCAAGTACGACATTATCAATTCTTATTTCCGGTGCACTTTCCAGTACCTTTTTTATTTGCATTTCAGTACCCAGAATCAACATTTGTGATTTTGCCGGATTAAGGGCAAGAGCATTATTTTGCGACCATGTAAAAATGTTGGCGAGATCTTTATTAATTATTTTTACTGCTTCTCGTGTATTTGCACTGTCAAACGAGTAATATAACTGCGTATCGTCAGCGTATAGATGATACTTACAGAACTTAATATGGCTGTCTAAGTCTGCGGTGAATATCGTAAATAGCAATGGACTCAACAAGGACCCTTGCGGTACGCCTCTTTCAAGTCTTCTTAGAGAAGAGGATCGTTTCTCACCGTTACTAGTGATGTATGTATATATATCATGTCTTGAATTAGTATTTAGCATACTTCCTGTACAGAGTATCTTTATGCGGTCAGTTTTTGGTGTATCGTGTTCAAGTTGTGATATTATAATGGTATCCATTTTTAAAGACCTACTCTCCAACCTACCCTCAAGATCTATGAAAGGTTCAAAATAAGATATTTTCAACAGTGCGCACGACTTCAATTTCTTCTTTTGTACAAAAAGAATATTGCCTATCGTTTGCTTTGCACGGACGATTGGACGAAAATCCTTATAAAGATAAAGCGAGATATTAAAAAGCAATCATATAGCCGAGGGGTCGCCGGCATTTGATTGATTCGTATCGCATCAACTAAATGAACTGTTACTCGCTACGCCATTTTGAATTTGCGTCTGATAACAAAATGGCCGCTACATAGATCAAATTTATGTTTTTTATAATAAGATTAAAGCTGTTGGAAGAAATTTCATTTTGGAATAAGCAGCCCTTTGTACTGTGTCTATTTTAAATATGTTTACCTTATTATGTCTCTGTGTACAAAAATAAAGTTGCAAATAAGCAAACAGTCTACCTTGTGGCAAGTGGACGCTGCCGCCCATGGACATTTGTAAGCCACACATCATATAGAGCAAGGGTTATATCCGGAGCAGAAACACAGATGTGTTTCTGCTCCGGATATAACTAAGTGGACTAAGATGGTCGCCTCATAACAAAGCGTGCCAGCAACCACACTCTTCCATCTAAACGCAAGAAATGGTTCACGCTAGAAATTGGTGTGGCGATATTACTTCACCGGTCGAACTACACTGGTTCTACCACATGTATGTGGAGCAAGAGTTGTAACTAAAGTTAAGTACAGATGTGTTGCTGCTCCTGAGGACTATATAGAAGGGTGCCGTTAACCACATCCAAGCACTTATTAAAGGTATAATCGAAAAAATTTCAAAAGTACCTAATAAGAAGCACCTTTATACAAAATTCTAGTTAAAGTTACTATGTAAACCTTATCAGCAGGAATAATAAATAGAATTAATAATTCCAAAATAATTTTGTTTCAGACAAAAATAAACAAAGAAAATTACATCCAAAGTAATATATAACAAGACTAGACAAAGTACATTATTGTAGATGAAATGTAAACAAACTACTTGACTATTTTATTTGTTTCGGTAGAAAATTTTCCGTAATATACGCTGACTATTACTTTTCTTCCTCGGGAAATATAACATTGTGAAACCCAGAAATAAATTTCCTAAAAATAAAAAGAGGAGGTGTAAGAAAAACTTTGGAAACCAACTTACGATGTTTAGGCTTCTGTCTGATAGCAGGGGACAAACTAGATTTATGAAAGATTTTATTATTTGAATAGCAGATAAGCATCCCGTAAACAAAACAGATCTCTAGCAAGGGTCTGCCACGGCATATTCGTTAGTAAATCTTTAATAGGATCAAAGAAAGATTATCGTGGATCGTAAACATTTTATTCTTTTTAGCATTTCCGCTACTCAGAAATACTGTACAATATGACATGGATTCCAGTTAATTTTCAAGAAATATTTTTGTTCTCTGAGTGGTTGTGATCGTAACACCGCAATTTGATACGAATAAGGAAGACAATGTAATTTTGCTTGCGATCTTTCAATCACGCGACGCGAGGAAAAGGAAAATTATGATATTCCTGCTATAATTTTCTTGTTAATAATGAATAACATAAAGCTGTGTTATGGATAATTAGTAAATTTAGTTGTTTGTTGTTAGATCACAACATCATTTGAGCGCTGAAGTTACTGTAATTTAGTTATTTAATTTCAATGCGACGTCCGACTATATCGGATGTCGGGCTATATTATCTATATTCAAAGTCGGATCGAAATCGAAATAAATTTAAATTTATGTTTTTTTTACCTATTAGCAGTCCTTTTAACAGTTTTTTTGCTAATATATCCAATGTACAGATACGCAAAACTTCATTTTCATTTTACGTATGAATTATTATCCGTTTGTTACTAGTTAACCCATTATTATCGCACTGAAGAGCTGGGCTCACAATAACAGGACTTTAAGCCACAGTCCACTGCGTTAGCAAAGTGCGTATTGGTACACTTCACTTGGACGCTCTTACTCGTTCTCTCTCATCAACCCATTATTGGCCCACTGCTGGGCAGGGGTCTTCTCTTAGAATGAGACTTAGTCCACCGCGCTGGACTAGTGCGAATTGGTGGACTTCACACACCTCCGAGATTTTTTTAAGAACTATCGGGTGTGTAGGTTTCCTCACGATGTTTTTCTTCAGAAAAAGCAGTGATAATTAATTTATAATACGCAAATAAATCACTGGTACGTGCCTGGGTTTGAACCTCTGACCTACCGATCGAGAGGGCAATTTTCAACCATTAGGCTATCACTGCTCTACTCGTTACTCGCTGGCTATATAGAAGGTCATTAAGGGAGAACTACAGAAATCTGTTACAGAAGTATCAGCGCCAAAACATAAGTTCAGAATAAATTTGAGAGTGATCTATTTAAGGAAAACTTTCTTCAGACCGGCTAACAAAGTTTTTCGGGATCCTTTTGTTAGTCTCTACTGTTTTTGTGTTAAATATCTTTTGTACATCTTATAACATTCATGCTATAGTTATAGGTATATTTTTATTTTAATTATGATGATCAGTACATATAATAATATTTTTTTTTCTTTGACACTGTATACTTTCTCAGATATAGCAATATGTATATATTTATCCAAATTCCGAGCGGCTCGCCTGGATCCGTACGAACTTTGTAGTGTCGTACCATATATATACTCGTTAAGCGAACGCACGGCTGCGCTACATGGTAGGCGGAGTAATCAAGAAATTCCGTAACGAAAAAAACGTAACATCCTTTGTGTTAGGTTTTTTCGTTACGGAATTTCTTGATTCGGTCACCGCGATCAAAGCCTGCGATAAAAGCTATGCAATAGCTCAAAAACGCCTGTAACTGCGAATCACATCTACTATAGAAATATTTTATGGCATTTCGATTGTATGCCAGCTTGACGACCCGCGTGGCCGAGCGGTTACCATACCGGTCTGACGCGCAATGGGTTCCGGGTTCGATTCTCGGCTAGACAGGTATCTGAATGATGAGTTTATATTCCTGTTCTGGGTCTGATGGGTGTATTCGTCTTTGTGTGTGTCCATGGTACCCACGACACAGGAGAAAATCCTAGTGTGGGGCTATGAGTGTAGAAAGCATGTTTATAAGCGTAATTATAATCATACTTTGTATTACAATATCGGCTTGAAGTTCGTTAAGAAAAACGAAGACTAAAAGTAATAAAGATGGAATTGAATCGCAAATCAGCACACTCATTCCCGCGGGATTTTTCCGCTAGATTTGTCCCGAACCAAATCACAGTAACACTATAGCTGTATATTTTTGATGTACTCGTAATACAACCATCATCTTGTGATTTATTTCACAGACTTTACGTGATCCTTTACGAAAATACTTTGTATCGTTTTAGTAAAGTATATTGCATAAAAACTTACAATTTCTTGCTTGATCTTCTTTGTTCCGATAGTAGTGTAAGAAAAACATGGAACTGACAATTTGTAAGTACCTCAGCAGACTTATGCAACGTCCCTGTAGCCTCGGGGTCAGAATAGGGCTACGGTATCCCCTGCCTGTCGTAAGAGGCGACTAAAAGGGGCTTCCGGGGTTGCAGACGGCTAGAGTGGGAGCTCGAACCGTTCGGTCAGGCAATTCCGGGAAGGACGGCGGTATGTGTGGTCGCATACCGTCGTAAAAACTAGACGGAGCGGTGGGCCCAGCCCATCTGGGAGGAGCCCGATGGGGCAGCGCGCTCGGAGGATTCCGGTTGAAGTCGTTTCGAGATCCCGGAGTCCTCCTTTTCAGCGCCGAGGACGGCCACCGGGGGGGTTTTAGTGCGGTAAAAATCCCACATAACCCTGCATCGCTCCCACGGCGTCGGGTACCTTTGGAAGGTTTCCCCCTCGAAAACAAAAAAAAAAAGACTTATGCATAACAAAGACATTTCATTTCTTACAAAATCTTTATTAATGTAATGAACTAATTGAATTAGATATGTAAGGATTTATATTATACAAAATTTGACAATGCAACAACATGATGCTTTTTTCCACTATAAGGTTTATTTTCTTTTTTTTCGGCGCAATGATTTAAAACCTAGTTTTAATTTAACTACCACAATTTCAAATATTTAATTTATTTATCACAAAAAATTGTAATCCGCCATTTAGTTGTGGCGGCCATTTGGAATTTACAACGTTATTGATTATTTATAATTGCATTGTTAACGAAACTAAAGGTGTGTGTCCCGCAATGGGTCCCGCGTTCTTTTCCCGGCCAAACAGGTATCTGAATGATGAGTTTAGATTCATGTTCTCGGTCTGGGTGTTTGTGTATTTGTCTTGTGTGAGTCCATGGTACCCACGACACAGGAGAAAATCCTAGTGTGAGGCTATTTGTGTTGAAAGCGTGAATTTCAACTCAATCAGACTGAGAATTGGATCAAATTAAGCTTGCAAGATTTGATCAAAACATATAAATGTTGCAAGTAAAAAAAGGTTTGCAAAATACATTTCAAGTATTGCTCATTAACAAGATTTCCCGTTTCCAATTAAACCGCTGATGCACATAAAACACTTCCCGTTAATTTTCTGCTCGTGCGGTAATTGGCTGCGCTACGCAGTACGGAAAATTAATAAAGGCCGCTATAATTGACGGTATGATTGATCGCTGTACACAGTTGCGTTAAAATACTAGGTAATAAACTTAATAAAATTCTCATATTTTACGTCACTCTCGTATTATTTTGCAACTTATATTCGAAACTTGAAAGTAGGGTGTTTTTTAGGGCGGATGATAAATAGTTTTGGGTGTTGTTTTTTTTTTTTAATTAAAATAGCAAATGAGCAAACAGTTCATCTGAAGACAAATGGCTGTTGCTGGTTATGGACATTTGTAATTATTTTATATAAAATTTGAATCTTTTAAAATTTGAATTTCGACGGTGATCGAACCAGTGTAGTTTTACCGGGGAAGTACCACCGCCACATCTATTTCTAGCGTGAAGCATTTCTTGCGTTTCGATGGAAGGGTGTATGTAGTTGCCGGCACACTTTTATATGGTGACCACCATAGGCGACCATCATAGTCCTCGAGAGTAGCAACGCATCTGTGATAGATTTCAGACAGAACTCATGACTGTTCTGTATGAAGTTGATTACAGATGTCCATGAGCGGCAGTGACCAGTTACCATCAGGTGGACTGCATGTTTACTACTTCAGTTAGATAAAAAAAATACATGAAGTCGGTCACACGTGTCTTGCTACCCTGAGTACGCTACAAAAAATAGCTCGTTAAGGGGACCTAGCCGGTCAAGCTACACTGGTTTTACCACTTTGGCAAAGGGAGATCTCCCGCCAGGCTAGGTGATCATGCCTGGGGAGCGGCCGTGCTCCGACAGTTGATGTTCGGAACTTGTATATATGCAGGATTCTGAGAATGCTTCGATAGCGTGTTACAGAATACTAGTAGCGCCATCTCTTGATGAGTAGCGGGAGGTCGCCACATCACCTCCTGCTCAGACCGGAGGTCGATACGTTCCGCGAGTCTTCGCTGCAAGTACCGTTGGATCGCCCTCTATCTGCGCTGGGTCGAGATGGGAGGGCGAAGTCAGGTCTTGGGATGCCCTCTATCTACGGTGAGTCGGGATGTGAGGGTGGAGCGAAGCGTGGAGGCGAGCAATGGCTGCTCAAGCCGTCCGAGATGTCGCGGAGAGCAGCTGGACCAGGCACAGGAAGCTTTATCCGGATGAGCTGCGATGCACCTGATGAGCTGCTGTTCGGATGTGCAGAAGCTGCGGTCCATCCAGGGAATGAGGTTGCCACCATTAGAAGAGACGTGTTCTTTGTCTGGGGTCACCACTTTGGCAAAGGGAGATCTCCCGCCAGGCTAGGTGAGCGTCATGCCTGGGGAGCGGCCGTGCTCCGACAGTTGATGTTCGGAACTTGTATATATGCAGGATTATGAGAATGCTTCGATAGCGTGTTTCAGAATACTAGTAGCGCCATCTTTTGATGAGTAGCGGGAGGTCGCCACACCACTATGTAAGAGTCAACTCGTACGTGTGGTACAAAAAATAGCTCGTTAAACAGAAACCTAAATTAACTATTTGCAGGTTTATCAAAAATGGAACTCGAAACTGTATTAAAAAAAACCATGTTTCCGCATCAACATTCGCCCGTTACCGGATTGGGCATATATGGAAGGTAAGACTGCTTCCAAATACGCACAAACATATGAACAAGTTAACAGTGATTTCTGTTGAATAATTATCGTCCTCCGTAGAGCAGTGATAGCCTAATGGTTGAAACTTACCCTCTCGATCGGGAGGTCCGAGGTTCAAACCCCGGCACGCACCACTGATTTTCTAAAATTATGTGAGTATTAGAAATTAATTATCACTGCTTTTCGGTGAAGGAAAACATCATGAGGAAACCTACACACCCGAGAGTTCTTTAAAAAAAAAAAGTTCTCGGAGGTGTGTGAAGTCCACCAATTCGCACTTGGCCAGCGCGGTGGACTACGGCCTAATACTCTCTCATTCTGAGAGAAGACCCGTGCCCAGCAGTGGGACAATAATGGGTTGACAACAACAATTATCGTCCTCTGTATGTTACATATTTGGAATTAATATAGGAATGGCGAATGGCTTGCAGTTTCCAAAATTAATAAAGCCAGTCATGATTGGCGTGATTGATCGACTGCGCTGAACCTGGCCGGCGGTACATTCCGCTAAAAGCATATCGATTTTACTACGGAAATCATATTACTGTAGATATATTTAATCCCCTAATTTCATTCAACAAGCAAATGATTAGATAACATTATCAAATTCAAACAAAAAATTATCCTCCTTCAGAAATAGAAAGTTTTAGATGGCCTAAAACTTTCTATTTCTGAAGGAGGACCCTTGCCCAGCAATGGAACAATAATGGCTTGACGAGAGATAATTATCATTTAATTTTTTGTTTGAATTTGATAATGTTATCTACCGTGCTGACCAAGTGAAAATTGGTGGACTTCACACCTCCGAGAACTTTTAAACTTTTTTAAAGAACTGTTGGTTGTGTAGGTTTCCTCGCGATGTTTTCCTTTACCGAAAAGCAGTGATAATTAATGTCTAATACGCACATATTTAAAAAAAATCTGTTGTGGGATGAAATCAGGCCTGGGATTGAACCTCGGACTTCCCGATCGAGAGGGCAAGTTTCAACCATTACGCTATCATTGCTCTAAGATAAGATAACATAATCATACTTAAATATAATGCTTATAAAAATTCTTATATATTAATATGCTATCTGAAAGTCCAGTTTGTGGCGTAGTGCCCAGAACACTGGCAGCATTTTCTCACTGTAAAATGATAATAATTGATTAAAATTATTGTAAAACAAGTACCATTGTAAGGCCCTTAGAGCATAATGATTCTTTATTGGCCCAGTTGCCATATTTGGAGCTGGAAAATCCAAATTTTAGTAGGTTTTTGCTCATTCTACTCCCGTATCGCTACTATAAATTACCTCGAGTCATATTCCGTACTCGGCAACCAGGAAGCACAGTGCTGTAACTTACCATTTCATGAAAGGACTCTCAGGAATGTTTTTCTGACAGATTTCTAAAATATAGAGGCCACATTGTCGGTCTTTTCGGAAACCTTTTCAATATTTTGGTTTGGCCATTTTTCAGGGCCTATTTTCAGAATTCAGGACGATACACGTGGCGGAGTGGTTATCATACCAGTCTGACGCGTAGTGGGTTCCGGGTTCGACTCCCGGTCAGATAGGTATCTCAATGATGAGTTTAAATTAAATAGATGTTCTGGGTCTGGGTGTTTATGTATTCTTCTTGTGTGTGTCCATGGCACCCACGACACAGCAGAAAATCCTAGTGTGGAGCAATGAGTGTAGAAAACTTGTAGAAAACTTTTTTTCCTATTAAACTTTGGTCAATTATGGCAAAGTATGATTCGACAAAAAACAAAAAGATGAACGAACATATGGCTTCGACTAGGAAGGTACCTTCACTACATTTTCGATGCAAGGTTGTGGTTGTCGGCACACTTTTATTCGCGTTTATCTTCTAATGAAACCCTTGTTCTGTAAGAAGTTGCTTATATCCATAGGCACCAGTGACTATTTACCATAAGATAGTAGTAACATACGAGTATGTCACTTGTATGTTACTACAATCTTATTATAAAATATATCTTTGTTTTTATTAAATTTGCACACTAAATAAAATTACAAGTTGAAAAACTCGTGAACAGAACCACGTTTCTTTAAATTGGATTGTAGAAACAAAATAAATACATTAATTTCATTCCTCGAATTACGTTTGCGGTTGCAAACATAAAATAATAAAAGTCTTTCCACATTACATTGCCTATCTTTCACGTATTAAATTCGCACAGAATTTTATGAGAAGTGTTTATACGGAAACTGCGTTCCATTAGGCTTTGTTTACTGAAGTAATTTTGTTCCGCAGACCTTTATGTCTATCAGTATAATACCATGATCTACGGTTAAAGTCGAGGGTGTATATTTGATAATATAAACATATCTTTTGTATGTAATTTACAACTAAGTAAACATAAAACAATTCTTTGCACCTTTCTTCAAATCTAATCAAATCAAATTTTATTTATTGTGGCATTTCCATTTTGCTTATTAACTGATTATTTTTTTTAACAAGCTCATTGTCAACTTAGAATGTTTGTAGGTATGTATGTTTAGGTTAAATTTTGCAAGCTGAATTTGACTCACATTCCGGTGTCTGACTACGATAAAATTAGTAATATACCTTTAGTTGTGAAAACAATACAATTACATAACAATAAATCAGTGTTGTTAGTCAATAAAATGGCAGATTATTTATTTCAATTACAACACACACTGAAAGAATGTAAAATAAGAGAACTTAATTATTATTTTATAACTTAATTATTATATTATAAACTTCCGCGGTTGAAATTTTGGGGCGGTTTCAACTGGAAAAGCGTCTAGCCGCGCGGTCTACCGCGCCAGCGGTTAACCGCTAGTGCGAGAGGGCTTACACTATAAATATTTACGCTCCTTAGATATATGTATGTATTATGTACCACTACAACCGACGCGATAACACAACCTCACAGATATAACTAATAACAAAGAATGTGTACACCAGTACAATGCCTTGTGGGACGCCAAGCGTACATTTGAAGCTATCTCGTCCGCGTGATCCCCGCAATTTGCCATTTCATGTTGCTAGTAGAATGTCACTACACTTTAACGATACTATTCTTTCGAGCTCTATGCGGCCACAGAGTAGGTTAAGTGGTTAAGTTAAGATAGGAATCTTGATGCTAAAATTCTTTCGCCTTAACATTTTGCAGGCTCTGACGTTCTCTGAAAACCTAAGTATGAATTTATCTTGTTATCCTTTTGTAAAGCGAAGCACGTATCGCTTGAACACTGAAATGAAGTTCACGTAATTTATCTAAGTAGGTTGATGAGAGCAGATCTCGTTATAAAAGTAGATTCGTAATAACCAAATATACTTAAATATCTTCTTTGGAAATACTCGTATATAAAAAATATGTAAGTTTTATGTTGACACTTGTCAGTGTTGTTAGAGTGTTTCTAAGTTTAGTTTTAAGTGGGAGCCACTTCCACTATGTCAAAAAGTGGATCTATTGTCAAAATGTTCTAATAAAGAAATTGGTTAATTAACCCTATTTAATATTATCGGATTATTTTGTGAAACGCAGATGTATATGTAAATGTGTAATAGACGATTGAAGATTATAATAATAATACTACTAAATCATGAACATTTGATTGTCGATTCTTTATTTTTAGGTTAGTATTTCAGTATAAAGTAAAGTAATCGTATTTGTATTTCATGAATAAATAAACTTTATTTTTATATGAATCACATCGTATTATGTTTTAAGAAGTAAACAATATCATCTCTTATAAATATAATATGGTAAAATATCTTAAAAGGTAATTCGTAAGAATCAAATGTGTTGAATGTCAAGTAATAAAAATAGGAATCTAGTATTACTTATTTCGAACATGCACATAGGCTATTAGAAGACGTTGATAACATTTTTTAGCATGCTTGCATTTTATTATTATTGTTACAAACGTTAAATCCAACTCATTATATTAAATTAGGCGTACTTTAAGTATGAATACCACAAAGCAGCTCATAATATTACACTTCGTCTGTGGCGCCATTTTCCGCAATTTTCCTGTGGTTGTGCCTAATGCGTGTTGGGTCACAAAATTGCTTTGTAATGAGACCCGCTGAGGTTTATACCGTTTTTTAAGCCGTGACGGCTCAAAAGATTAGATCTGTAAGCTTTTCAACAATTTAAGAGTCATTTGGAGGCTTTTAAATTATATGGGATGTTATTTAAGCCTTCTGATTGTATGATTTAGTGACTTTTGTTTAAAACTTTTGTGGTGATTTTCGTGAAGCCCAAAGAATGTATATTTTTTTTTAATTTCAGATAATTAATATCTTTAAATGCTATGACATGTTTTGTATTGCTTTATGTGTCTCTGCTAAAAACCTCTTCACACAGCTCCGAGGATGTAGCATACTTACCCCATTACGCTGCTCTAATACGTATGGGTAAAAGTTATTTAGGATTTGTTGTATTATTGTATGTACATTATTATTTCGTAACGTTATTTGGTAATGCATTAATATTACAAAAAATAGCTTTCATCTTTGTAAGTAAATTACACACACTGTCACATGAGGTGACCATCACAGTCCTAGTAGCAACGCATCTGTGATTGACTTCAGATACAACCCATGTTCTGTGTGTACTTGATTACAAGTGTCCATGGGCGGCGGTGACCACTTACCATTAGGTGTACTGCATGCTCGTTTGCTACTTCAGTCACAGAAAAAATTATAGATCAAACACTTCATAAATCCAAAACCCAAGATATTGTGATAAACATGATAAAGGGCAAACATTGATCATTTATTTATCATTAGCGGTCGTTTGCTCTCTTGGTGTCCTCAGAGACAATGGCAAGACGTAGGTCTAACAATAAGGAGTTACCGCACATCGCCTATATTGTTGACCCTTGTCAACTCCATCATCAATATGGCGACCTATTTGTCTTGTTCCGTGATTCAACGACCTAATGGGTTCCGGCACAAAATATGATACCTTTTTAGGATGATACTTGGGAATATTGGATTTAGCGGTTTGTTTAGGACAGTCTTGTCGTTAACATGACTGACTAATAATTTTAGTTAGCTTATCCTTAAATTATATATATTTTTTTAACTACCATGTTTTTTTTTAAATTACGTATACTATGACGACCCGCGTGGCGGAGCGGTTACCATACCAGTCTGACACGCAATGGGTCCTGGGTTCGATTCCCGGCCAGACAGGTATCTGAATGTTGAGTTTAGGTTCATGTTCTGGGTCTGGGTGTTTGTGTATTCGTCTTGTGTCCATGGTACCCACGACACAGGAGAAAATCCTAGTGTGGGGCTATGAGTGTAGAAAGCGTATTTCCCAATCAAACTATATATACATTACATCCTATATAAATATATACATTACATCCTATTTCTAGTGTACCAAATGATACCATTTAACATTTTTCGCAATGGTGACAATTTTTCCCAAAATGTACTTATGTGTAACGAATGTGGCGAACATAAATTTTGTGAAATCTCCGTGTTTTCTTAACCTTCCCACCTGCCGGCGCGAGTGAGTAATGCGCCATATATTCTCACCACCTGTTTGCTCGATAAGCTAGTTTGATATTACATTATTCAACCTCTTTCATAGTAGCTATATCAAATCAAATTGTAACTTTAAAGAGACTGTATAATGATGGGTAAGATCACAAGCGAAGTTACTTACATAAACTTTACAGTCAAGATCTGAGTTGTATATAGTACCTAATGTAACAAATGAGAGAAACAAAATACAAACTGACAAATAAGTTTTGGTTTCACTGCAGCATCAATTTATTACTCACACGTGGACTAATAAAATCTGAAATCTGAGTGAAGAGCCACGAATCCAACCACAGACAGCAAATAACTTGAATAGTTGACATTGCACACAACTAGATATTACGTGTGTGCAAATATTTGCGTGGCTCGATAGTAATCGCGGTATAAGTCACGTGATGTTTGTGATTTGATCCCCCAGTGTGCTATTAGGATTTGATTGTTTGAATTGCCTTTGATTAACATTTGTGTGAATGCGTGTACTTTGTACGTGAAAACATTGATAGCGTAGTGGTTGTAACTCGGCCTCTCAATTGGAGGGACTGAGGTTCAAATCCAGACCGGCCCCAGATTTTTTAAATTTACGTGTCAATAAGAATTAATTGTCACTTGTTACAACGTTATAACAAAAGATCGTGGAAAAATCTACACACTTATAAGATCTTAAAAATGGAAATTTCTCAGAGGAGTGAGAAGTCTACCAATTTGCACTAGGCCAGCGCGGTGGATTGTGGCCGAAGCCAATGTTTTTTTGACTTTATTTTTTTTATATTCCGGTTTAAGTGATTTCTATAGTGAGTCCTAAACATAAGGTGTGAAACATAATCTTTATGGTAATTTATACACCAGGGAAGTATATAGTAAATACTATAATTACATTGAATTATCTCAGAAAGTAACTACACGTTTTGAGATAATGCGACAACACATTCTGTAATAGTATTTTTTCGAGTTTTATCTTCGTATATGTTTAAAAGTAATATCTGTGGTATACCAAGAAACCAGCAAGGATATTTTCTTAAAAGCTGAGCTAAGACTTATCCCGCGATACAAAGTTACGCTCAAACTTTAACTTTGTAGCGTATGCGTCATATGCAGACAGTATCGAGGAAATAAGTTGGAAAGTTCAAATATGGATATTATGTAACACACTCGTGAGTGGCATCTTTGAAGATAGATAATACTAAATGATCAATTTTCTTTATCCGATAAAAATAGCAAACGAACGTACCCACTCGATGGTTAGTGGTAACTGTCAGCCATGGAAATCTGTAAGAAATTTTGTATAGAATAGCGGTATATGAAGTAAATCGCAAAATGTTGCTACTCCAGAGGATTAAACTGGTCGGCTCTTACAAAAGTGAGGAGACAGCTACACTCTTCCACTAAAACGGAGATAATTTTTCACGCTAGAAATGGTTGTGGTACCCACCCAATCTGACCATATGTGTTCTACCAAACTGTATTTTTTTAAATTTTTTGTTTATTTTTTATCTGACTAAAGTAGCAAACGAGCATGCAGTCCACCTGATGGTAAGTGAAGTCAATCATCTGAAGTCAGTCACAGATGCGTCGTTACTCCCGAGGACTATAATGGTCGCCTCATGTGAAAGTGTGCCGTAAATACCTTGTAACTTACAAATGATAAGTGTCCCGAAAGTTTATATAAAATAAATACACTTCATTTTATTGAATTTTGTTGTACTTACACTTTACAAACTTGTATAGGCAATTTTGATAAAACACCGTTACAATGTACCACAGGTGGAAGCACTCGCCAGCTAGATAACATCCCGTTATATAGCCGTACGTGGTATGAACCTCGTCAGGGTTGTTTATACGTCACGATATGGAAACGACATGATTTAATGCTTGTAACCTTTTTTTATCTCATTGAAGTGGCAAATAAGCATGCAGTCCACTTGATGGTAAGTGGTTGTTGCCGCCCATGGAAATCTGTAAGAGAGTTCAAATAGAACATGGGTTATATCTGTCTCAATCTGAAGTAAATCACAGATGCGTTGCCACTCCCGAGGCCTATGTAGGTCGCCTCATATAAAAGTGTGCCGTTAACCACATCCTGCATTCGAAACTCAAAAAAATGCTTCACGAAAACCTTTATAAAATGTTAACGATCCACGTGTCAGAGCGGTCGCGATGCGTTATTTATTTCATAAATAGCAGGCTTAAGTGCGTCTGTTTTGGAATGTAAGGTAAGGTTACTAAGTTTCCTTAACACATACATACGGAATCAACACAACAAAGAAATAAATACCATAAAAATAGATTTCCTTACTATTATTGCCAAATACTCTCATTTTCGTTGCAATGTACATTTATGTATGTATATTAGCAATATAGGCAAAGATACACAGTTGATTGATGATGTTTCGTTGTCGAGCTATATTTTTTTTTATTTTCTGATAAGTCCCAACAGTTAAAAATAATAATCGCCACGACTGAAAGTCGTACGATGTAAACGTGTAACTTTTTGTTGTTCTTTTAACCGAGTGAAGTCTAGGGCCGATGTACTTAACTTAGTAGCTGTCGGTATCAAGAAAATGGGGCGCGGCGGGAAACGTGAACACGATAGGAGACGCTTTAGGGTAGGGTCCTGTCGGAACTCGGGTAGAGGTCTTTTAACTTTTCAGGCTTTACTACTTTAGGCTATCGCTTAGTGATATGTATGTCGAACGCTTTGTGTTATTCATTATTTGAGGTTTCCTTAATTATCATTATAATACTAAAATTAAAAAATCTAAAATTATCAGTTGTCCTCCACTATATTATGCATGTATTATACATAGAAACCTTCCTCTTGAATCACTTTATCTTTTAGAAAAACTGCATTAAAGTCCGTAGCGTGGTTTTAAAGATCTAAGTATACATTGGGACAGACAGCGCGAAGCGACTTTGTTTTGTACTATGTAGTGAAGTTGGTGTAACAGAGAAATATAAGCCTAAAAAATTTTACATTTTATTATAAATATTTTATCACGTTTTTATTTATTTACTTGTTCTGTAGCTATCAAGTACACGAGTTTATTCCCGCATAAAAAAGACGCTCTAAATTACGTTCACGTCTATCCAATTCAGCAGCGATTGTTGACGGTGGCAAATTAAATTGCAGGATGATTACCCCTTGATCCTAATCACAAGCGATGCCGAAAACAAACGAATTGTTCTGCACCGCGCGGTTACGTAAATTAAACGTAAATTGCGTTACGTTTAAACGTAGCACCTCAATATTTGCGAGTTAATACACGCCACGAATCTGCGTCAATTTGTGTTTAAACGAGATGGTATTTATCAGCAGTGGAGCAGATTTAGTAAACAAAAGTAAAGGCTACGTTCAGTTAGCATCGTTAAAATTACGACCAACAAGTAACATCAACACAATCAGTAATTTAATTGCAAAAAGTAAAATCATTCTTATATTAACATATTTTTAAAGTCCATTTTTCATTTCGTAGTGTAATAATAAATAGGCCGTCCCCCGATCAGGTAGACTGATGACCTGAAGAAGTCGGCTGGTGACCGCCGGATACACATGGTCAGGAGCGGTTGGAGTAGCGAATATTAGGGGAGGCCGGCATTACACTGTCAGGAGGTGATGAATGGATGGTTAACATTAATTGTCTGAATTGTAATCTATATATTATTATTATATTAATACGTGAAGCAAAAACTTGTGGTACATTTTTATGTAATATGCCGCGGACGAATTAGTATAAAATTTTTCATATAGTGGACGCAGAGAAGGAGTGCAGAATGTTAATTTTTTTCAAATAATGTATACATATAAACTAGTACTGATAATCTTGCCTTGAGGGCTTTTATCAATTGTATTTCCAAGAGGTCAGTAGCTGAATAAAACCATTTAAAAGGTTACAAGGTTGACTATATTAAAACAACTGAAATGTGTTTTTATGTGTTTTATAACGAGTCATAACGACACAAAATAATAATTAGCGGCACATCGCGCCTGATATCTGCCATAACCATTACATCAATGGTAATGGCACACGGCTTGAGCTGATTCATTTACTTCCATATAATCAAATACCAATAACTACATGACCAGAGTTGGCATCTGAGAAGATTTTTATCTACTTTATATATATTACTACATTATAGTTAACCCTTTTAACCCTTAGCTTAAGGTGTTTCAAAAATTAAATAAATATTTCGTCTCAGTTAAGCATTAAAATGTCTTTTTTCAAGACTGTTTGGATATGACAAAATCCAGATATTGAGATGTAAACATTAACATTGAATTTTACTGGGATTTTTGTTATTTTGCGATATTCAATTCCTAGAAATACAAAAGTATATCCATAAGTTGAAATGTCTGTTTTGAACGCAAGAATTAGATGACATAAAATAATTTTAATTTAGATGGCTTTGCAAAAGAGCTTGCAAAGTATCTAATATCGTGAGTACCCGTTAAGTTTTTTTTTTATCTGACTGAAGTAGCAAACGAGCATGCAGTCCACTTGATGGTGAGTGGTTACTGCCGCCCATGGACAACTGTAATCAACTACATACAGAACATGGATTCCATCTGAAGTCAATCACAGATGCGTTGCTACTCCTGAGGACTATGATGGTCGCCTCATGTGAAAGTGTGCCAGCAATCACACCCTTCTATCGAAACGCAAGAAATGCTTCTCGCTAGAAATAGGTGTGGCGGTGGTACTTCCCCGGTCGAACTACACTGGTTCTAAAACCTTCAAATCTAAATTAAATTCAGTATTAAAACGTTATATTTTTGTTTATGAATTGTATTACTAATTATATTATCGAAACTTATAATAATGCCTTTAGTAAAGAGAGATTCTGATTAGTAACATCCTGATGATGGAGATTTAAAGGCATGTATCTGATGTTTTCAAATCTCCGTGATGCCTTTAACACTGTTTAATGACTGCTATCCGCCGATAACGACAGGAATCGCTTTAACGTACTGACAGCCCATTTGATGCTAATCCGGCCTTTACTTTTATTTCATGGTAATGTCTCTTTCATCGCACCTTTCAAATGCCGTGATATTCCACATTAGTATTTATTTCAGCGTCTTACACAGGATAAAGTTAGATAATAACCATGCCTTAATTGTTCAAAATCCAGATAAGCTTAGGATAGAACTACATTTTTATACTATTCTAAAGAAATAAAGACCTAATCCACCAATTCGCACTTGGCCAGTGAGATGGAGTATGGCCCAAAACTCTCTCATTCTGAGAGAAGACCCGAACCCAGCAGTGGGACAATAATGGGTTGTACCTCAAAGACCTAATGTAAATTGCTGTTAAAATACTCAACAATGTCAATATGAATGTGTTACCAGAAAAGATAAAAATGATAAAATGCTGATTCTTACCTATTCATATTTTTAACAATTATAATGAATTCATATAAAGAGGATGAAAGCAAATTGTTGTTAAAATACACAAAAAAGTAATAAAAGCGTGTTACAAGCAAAATGCAAAATGATAAAACGAATGAGCACTTATGTTTTATTTTAACTGAATTGCCACTTTAGTTCACTCGCGAATTGTAAAGTTTTAACCATTCCTATATTACGACTGAGCCACTCAGCGACGTACATTCGAGACGAAAATTCTTTCAAACTTCACAAGCAAATACGGTGACAAAAGTTAGTGTCGTAAACCTTTTTCCTACCTTTGTAAGTGAAACTGTCGTATGAAAATTGTAATTGTTCCGACGGCTTTGGAAGAATGTTTTTATTACTCTCGCATTTGTTTTTCAACTAGCTTTGAGTTTTAATAGTTTTAAAGCATATTTTTGTGTGAGCTCTGCGCTTATCATTTGTGTAAAAGGTTCCTTTTACATATCGAATATAACGTATGGAATTTGGCTGACATTGTTTGTGCTATTATTTTCTTTTATCAGTTTTTATAACAAATTCAACGTAGAACTGTGTGCACTTCTATTGAGCTTTGAAGAGTATACAATATACAGTATTGAATCTGTACACGATTCTAGGAAATCATTCAAAAGGATTCTGATCAACAATAAGTGTGGCAAACATATAGTTCATTGTATTCAGATAAAGAAGAAAACATACAGGGTAACATACACTTTCCAAATACAAAAGGTAGCCTTATCGCTAAACAATTTCTTCTGACAATCTTAGGGTGCGGAAATAAAGTGAAGATGAATAGAAAAATAGGTAATGTGAGGGTAAAGCCGCACAAACGCGATAGAACTCTTTGTCCAATTTGACGCCACCGTCATATTATGTATTTCTATATTAAAATAGCAATGATAAATGCTTTTGTGTTCTCGGGCCTGTTAAGGGGAAAACATGCAAGGGATATGCTCGGAATTTTGCTACGAGATATGTTTCGCAACGATTAAATCCGTAGACGACATAGCTCTCAAAATTAACAAGCTGAAGTGGCAATGAGCCGGCCATATCGCTTGTAGGACCGATAACCGAAGCGGAAGAAAGGTCCTCGAGTGGCGACCACGTTTAGGCAAAAGAAGTACAGGTCGCCCCCCACCAGATGGACCGATGACCGTTGGATTCAGAGAGCACGGGATCTGTTGGAGTGGCGCCATTTAGGGGAGGCCTACGTCCAGTAGTGGACATCAAAGGGCTGATGGATGGATGGGAGCAAGGCCAACAAAGTCTTGGATCGCCACCCATCTTTTGCCTAGCCGAAATAGGACTTCAAACCTATTTATTTTATATGGTTTATTATAATGTCAATGTGTGGCAGTAAATACTTTGCATGTTCTTATTTCAATAAAGATACCATTTTTTACTTTTTTAGTTTAATGACAGGTCAAAGAGAACACATGAAAAGACCTGCGGAGATCCAGACTAATATTACACACCACACGCCACATAGCTATTATACGATATGGTTTATATGTTGGGAGATAGGAGGGAGAAAGTGACGAAGGCTATTTTTTACCGCGCTTTCTCATTCCCATGAGAATATCGATGTTTTGTTAGTTGATATATATTTAGTAGTTCCAGAAGTTGTTAATAGATGGCGTTAGTAAAATTCATTTGCAAATTCTGATTCACGCTATCAAATGCTAATGTTAATTTCCTCTGACTGTGCGGGCGAAGCCGCAGGTAAGAGCTAGTATGCTTATAAAGTTACCTTTCTAATACTATTTATGAAATACAGCAGACTCTACTCCAATTAGGGGCAATGAAGAGGCGGGTAAGAGCGGCGAAGTGTGGAATTGAAGACAATTTATTGCGGATTTTTAATGACGCTTAAGGAAAAGGAAAGCTCGTATTACAGAAGTTAATATCAGTCCTTTATTGAACGAACCTCCAAAATAATCCCCAGAATTCATTATTTAGAAAAAATATCACGGAAAATTGCAATATTTTATCGAGAAACGTTTAAATTATTAATTAGAAACTCGGGGACAATTCGTTAAAATTACGGAGGGCACCAAATTTTTCAACTCAGCTATTTTTCAGTCGATTTTACGTTTTAATACTACAAAAGCGGAACATTTTGGCTCCCTTAGAAATGCGAATGTTTTAGGTAAAAAAATGTGTTTTTCTTTTAGGTGGTTGAAATCCCGTGCACATAATATAATCATATTTCAGGAAAAATCATAAAACTTACGATTATATGCATAATTAAATATTAACTAGAGCAAGAAGAATCGAAGTGGATCAAATTTGGGACGCCCACACTTTTAGTATTAAAGGGTTTTATTTCTAATGTGTGAAGGGATTTTTATAAATGTAATCCTGAATTACATATAAATAATTTTGATGTTAAAACTATCAGGTGGAAAATTTTTGGGCAAGTAAGTTTTGTTCATAGATAGTATTTACAAGAAGACTTTGAATTAAAAATAGGGCTTGCGGATCTATTCCGCAGGTATGCCATTCGTGTCCAATTGTTTCGTAGATACTTTTCCTCGTCCCTGTAGTTCCGGGATCAGAATAGAGCTACGATATCCCCTGCCTGTCGTAAGAGGCGACTAAAAGGGGCTTCCGGGGTTGCAGGCGGCTAGAGTAGCTCGAACCGTTCTGTCAGGTAATCCCGGGAAGGACGGCGATATATGTGGTCGCATACCGTCGTAAAGACTAGACGGAGCGGTGGGCACAGCCGCCCATATGGGAGGAGCCCAATGGGGTAACGCGCTCAGAGGATTCCGGTTGCGGTCGTTTCGAGTTCCTGGAGTCCTCTTGATTGTGCCATCGGAGGAGAGGACGGCAATCGGAGGGGTTTTAGTGTCGGCGTCGGGTACCTTTTGAAGGTTACCGCCTCGAGAACAAAAAAATAAATAAGATACTTTTCCTGACACGTAAATTTATAAACCCACGTGAATATTACAATATGTATATGGAGATGGGTGTGTGTGTGGTGAAAGTCTTATGGTGTGTGCAGGAAAGGTAAAAGTCAATGACGCACAAGTCCACTTAAAATAAGAGTTTATTGCGCGGTCACAATAATACCTTAGGGTCCATAGCATGCACTAACACTAATTAAAACTAAACAATTGTCCACACTTAAATGTACCATATTTAATAAGAAGGAGAGAGAGAAACGATAGAAAGCGTCCTAGGCACTAAACTTAAACACTAAAAATAGTCTTTAAACACTAGGTACACAAGCGATAGTCTATATAGTTCGGAAGCACAAAACAGCAGTTCTAGGCACTAAAGCAAACACTACGCGGAGATCGTAGTGGTTAGCCGGGCGTAACGAGCGACACAGGTACAGCGCGGGACGAGGGTTAGCCGACTGCCGAGCGGGCGCGGCCGGAGCGGTCAAGCCGCGAGCCGGTGAGGTATGAGACGGCGGGGGGCGACCGCTGGCGCGATGCGCGCGCGCAGAAAATGGCGGCCGCGGCCGGCCGCTCGGCAGGACTCCAACACACACCTAGTGTCCCGGGTTTGAGTCCGGGGTGTGGTGTTGAGGAGTATGTGCGTGTCTGAATGTGTCGCTGCTTTGTGTATGTTATGTAAGTGTATGTATATGTATGTGTGTATGTATATAAATATAATTACATAACATTATATGTATGATGTGTTAGTGTATGTATGTTTGTAGTGTATTATGATAAATAGATTACATATACGTAACATATGAAATGTGGGTGAAGTGCCCACATCACTCCCCCCCAGAGACCGTGTCTACGGTCGATAGAAGTCCGGAAAACGAACTCGGCGGCCAGAGCGAGTTGTTCGGCCGCCTTCCGGAGCGTGGACATTCGACCGCAGGATGGGAGGAGGGTCAGGTAATGGAGCAGGAGTGGGTGTAGGAGCAGGTGTAGGTGCGGGAGGGTGGCTGGGAGTAGGGACGGAATTACTAGGGGTGGATGGGTCCACGAGTAGGTAGGCCGGTTTGAGGCGGTCTACGCTTACTGTGACTTTCTTACCCTTAACCAATATTTGGAAAGTCTTGTCCCTACGTTCGAGCACTTGATAGGGCCCTGTATAGGGTGGTTGTAGTGACCCTCTAGTCGCATCGTCTCGTAAAAAGACGTGGCTCGACACCTGCAACTCCTTGTGCACGAAGATCTTATTCGTGGTGTGGCGAGCAGCGGGAGCGGGTCGGATCTTAGCCGCTATGTTTCTTAGGCGCGTCGTGAACTCCGAGATATCTGTGGTTTCGGGAGCTGTTGCCTGGAAGAATTCTCCCGGCAGACGTAGTGGCTCACCGTACACCAGTTCGGCCGACGACGACTGTAGGTCCTCTTTAAAAGAAGACCTGATGCCCAAGAGTACAAAGGGCAGGGACTCGACCCAATTGCCGTCAGCGTGGCACATTATGGCTGCCTTGAGCTGACGGTGGAACCGTTCCACCATGCCGTTGCACGCCGGATGGTAGGCGGTGGTTCGACGATGTTTGAAGCCCACCACTTTTCCAAGGTATTGGAAAAGGGCGGACTCGAACTGGCGGCCACGGTCGGTAACGATGTCGGTTGGACACCCGAATCTGGAAATCCAAGAAACGAGTGCCTTACCGACCGTCTCCGCGGTGATGTCCACCATCGGAGTGACCTCAGGCCACCGAGTGAAGCGGTCCACCGCCGTCATGCAGTAACGGTAGCCCTGAGATGGTGGTAGGGGACCGACAATGTCCACGTGGATGAAAGCAAATCTTGCGCGTGGTAAGTCGAACGTGCCCAATGATGATGACACGTGGCGACCTACCTTTGCGCGTTGACACGCAAGGCACTTTTGTGACCACTCTCGGCAGTCCTTGCGCATCCCAGGCCAGACAAACCGTTCGGCCACTAACTTGACGGTCGCTTTGGGACCTGGGTGGCTCAAACTGTGGAGGCTGTCGAACAGTTGTTTCCGCAGTGATTGCGGTACAAAAGGCCTTGGTGACGGTGTGCTGACGTCACAATATAACTCTCGGCTGCTACCGGGAACCTTGAGCTTCTTCAGGCGAAGTGATGTTTCTCCCTCAAGGTACTGAAGAAGCTCCGGATCCGACGCTTGGGATTGCGCAAGCGTTTCGATGTCGACTGGCATCTGCAATTCATCGATCCGTGACAATGTGTCAGCCACCACATTGTCGGTACCCTTGATGTACCGGATGTCTGTCGTGAACTGCGAGATGAAGTCAAGATGGCGGAATTGACGAGGCGAACAGTTGGCTTTCCGCTCATGGAAAGCGAAACTGAGCGGCTTGTGATCCGTGTAGACCACGAAGTGTCTGGCCTCCAACATGTGTCGGAAATACCGGATGGACTCGTATATGGCCAGCAATTCGCGGTCGTACGGTGAATATTTTTGCTGCGAAGGGCTCAGGTTGCGTGAGAAGAACGCTAAAGGTTGCCATTCGCCATTGATGAGCTGCTGCAGTACTGCGCCTATGGCTAAGTCAGACGCATCTGTGACTAGTCCAAGTTGAGCATCGCAGTCTGGGTGAGCAAGTAATGCAGCGCTAGCAAGACTTTCTTTACATCGATCAAAGGCAAGAAGTGTGTCACCTGTAAGATCGACCGGCTGTGATCCCTTTGCCGAACCGCCAAGCAGGGCGTTTAGAGGGGCTTGGATGGTCGCGGCGTGCGGTAAAAAACGCCTATAAAAGTTAACCATCCCCAAAAACCGCCTAAGCTGCTTGACAGTTTTCGGCGCGGGAAACTCCGTAATGGCCTGGACCTTGGATTCCAGAGGTTTCGTGCCGGACTCGGAGATGCGGTAGCCCAGGAAGTCTACCTGACTGGCACCGAAGACGCACTTCGAGGTGTTCACAAGGATGCCGTAATCCTGCATGCGACGGAAGAGCTCACGCAGGTGCTCCTCGTGTTGATCCTCGTCGCGAGAGAACACCAAGAAGTCGTCGAGGTAGCAGTAGGTGAAGTCCAGGCCCCGCGTCATCTCGTCGACAAACCTCTGGAAGGTCTGACCTGCGTTCCGAAGGCCAAAGGTCATATACGGGAACTCAAACAGGCCAAATGGTGTTGTTATTGCTGTTTTGGCAATATCCTCCTCGTAGACCGGGATCTGGTTGTAGGCTTTGACCAGGTCGATGGTACTGAAGACTTTACATCCAGCTATACTATGGGCAAAGTCGTGGATGTGCCTAATAGGATAACGGTCGGGGACCGTCCGTGCATTGAGCAACCTATAATCACCACATGGCCTCCAACCGTTATCCTTCTTAGGAGCAAGATGGAGCGGTGAGGCCCACGGACTCTCGGAAGGACGCGCTGTGCCGTTGGAAAGCATGAGTTCGAATTCCGTCCTTGCTATCTTCAACTTGTCTGGGGCGAGTCGACGTGGGGTGCATGATACCGGCGGGCCGGGTGTGGTGCGAATGTGGTGTACTGTGGAGTGTCTTGGAGTGAGCGGCTTACCTGAAGGTCTTGTTATTGCAGGAAACTTACTTAGCAGCGCGTGGTACCTTGTGTCACCCGTCGCAACCTTAACAGAACAAACATTAGTTTTCGCTATAAAGGCATTTGAAGATAAGGTTGTGGTATTGTCCAGTAAGCGCCGGTTGCGGGTGTCAACCATTAGATTAAAGTGATTTAAAAAATCTACACCGATTATAGGTTTGGTGACATCCGCAACCGTAAAACGCCACTGGAAATTACGCCTTAATCCTAAATTTAAATTCAACTCCACATAACCGTAAGTATTAATAGTGGTGCCGTTTGCGGCACTTAATTTAAAATTACTAATCTGTCTGCGCTCGCGAAGAGCGGTATGTGGATATACACTTAGGTCACTACCGGTGTCAATAAGAAATTCTATATTTAATTTTTTATCTTTAACAAATAGACGACCGGTAGTGCCTTGGGTATTGTCGGCAGACATTAAAGACTGGCCCATGCTGGTCGTGGATGGGGCAGCGGGCTTATGCTTCCGCGCGTGGGAAGCGGAGCGGCGAGCCCGAGGTGCAGGGCTGTCATTAGGCAGGCGGGGGGCATTCGTGTGCACTTCGATTTGCCGTGCCAGTTGTTGCACCATCTTGTTGAGGTCCGCTATCTGTTCCTTGTTGGTATCGATAGGAGTCGTAGGGGCGGCAGGAGAAGGTGCGACCGCGGTGGGTGCAGCGATCTCCTGTAACCGATCCGCGAGGTCTGCCAGTTGCTCCAGGGTATCGGAGTGCAGGGTGGTGAGTACTGCCTGCACTTGGTGTGGCAGGCCGTTGCGCCACGTAGTGCGGATGAGGTGGTCGTGGGCGGGGGAATCCGCCAGGTCCCGCAGGTGCCGCAGGAACTGTGACGGCGTCCGGTCGCCGAGCGTCTCGTTGGCGAGCCGTACCTCGATCCGCTTAGTGTTATTTTTTGTCAGTCGGCTGATTAATTCCTTTTTTAAAAAATTGTATCGGTCCCGGGCCGGAGGGCTGATGATAATGTCCCTCACGACCTTCGCATTCCTCATGTCCAAGTTAGTTAAGACAAAGGTGTACCTTTTTGTGTCGTCATTAATACCATAATGCAGGAAGTGGCCCTCGAGGAGCGCGAACCATAGCTCCGGGTCGTCGGGGCAGAATGGTTGCACTCGCAAGGCCGTGGTGCTGGTCTCCGAAGTCGCGCCAGGGGGCGCAGTCGCCATGTTAGCGCGCCGCATGGTCGCGCGCAACGTGGTCATGCGCCGCGAGGTTATGCGGGCCATGCCCGACCGCGCGTCGGCGAAGCACAAAAAATCGCTATCACTTGCACTGTCACTATCGTCACTCATTGTCTCAGTGTTCAATAGGGGTCACCAGTTATGGAGATGGGTGTGTGTGTGGTGAAAGTCTTATGGTGTGTGCAGGAAAGGTAAAAGTCAATGACGCACAAGTCCACTTAAAATAAGAGTTTATTGCGCGGTCACAATAATACCTTAGGGTCCATAGCATGCACTAACACTAATTAAAACTAAACAATTGTCCACACTTAAATGTACCATATTTAATAAGAAGGAGAGAGAGAAACGATAGAAAGCGTCCTAGGCACTAAACTTAAACACTAAAAATAGTCTTTAAACACTAGGTACACAAGCGATAGTCTATATAGTTCGGAAGCACAAAACAGCAGTTCTAGGCACTAAAGCAAACACTACGCGGAGATCGTAGTGGTTAGCCGGGCGTAACGAGCGACACAGGTACAGCGCGGGACGAGGGTTAGCCGACTGCCGAGCGGGCGCGGCCGGAGCGGTCAAGCCGCGAGCCGGTGAGGTATGAGACGGCGGGGGGCGACCGCTGGCGCGATGCGCGCGCGCAGAAAATGGCGGCCGCGGCCGGCCGCTCGGCAGGACTCCAACACACACCTAGTGTCCCGGGTTTGAGTCCGGGGTGTGGTGTTGAGGAGTATGTGCGTGTCTGAATGTGTCGCTGCTTTGTGTATGTTATGTAAGTGTATGTATATGTATGTGTGTATGTATATAAATATAATTACATAACATTATATGTATGATGTGTTAGTGTATGTATGTTTGTAGTGTATTATGATAAATAGATTACATATACGTAACATATGAAATGTGGGTGAAGTGCCCACATGTATACTCATACAAGTATGAAATGAAATAAAATCCAATGAAATGTCTTTATTTTTAAAGGCCTACGGGGGCACTTACAAATTGGCAGTTACACATTTTTTTTTACACTACCATTGGATAGGAACACGACCTCAACTGAGAAGAAACTCAGTGTGTTTGTCATTGTTGTATTTTTTTTTAATCATGTTTTTTTACATTGTAATGAAAGTTAGCTCCAGTATGCGCATTTATATAAACACACATACGATTATATCGAAATAGGCACGTGAATAATAAAAATGTAAACACTAAAACAGCGTAGAAGTAGGTCAAATGATTTTCAAAAAGTTTAACGTTCTACTGAAATTATCTAAGCGATAAGAACTCTCGAAGCACTTCAAAACAGAAGTTTGTACAGCAATAAATCACCCCCAATTACGGTCTACGCTCTAGCAGTATCTATATTCTATTAAACTAGTTTAATGCCAGCATATCAGTTTTGAGACAATATCAGCCCATAAATTAAGCTATAGTAGTGTGACTGTAGAATTTATTTAAATTCAGACAGCTTGATATTTAACTGGCATCCTAATTTTTTTTTTTAATTTTATCGTTACTTAACTATTAACGAATTAATGCCCGGCTCCTTAATAGTAACATATAAGTGTAAATATTTTAGTGTATTTCAAATTAAAAATTCATGTTATAAGTTTTTTTTGAAACCCAATTTTTACTATTCATGTTTTAAATATACTATGAGTAATAAGAATGACGTAATAATAGGTAACCGTTGGATTCAGATGGTTTAGGACCGCTCAAAGTGGATTCAGCAGTGGACTTTTAAAGGCAGATCTATGGATGGATGATGGGTGGATGGAATAAGAATAAAATCACTGGATTCCAATTCTTTCAATGTTGCTAATGTTCTGTGTCGTACAAACATATGTGCGAAATGAAATATTTGCCTAGAAATTACGTACACCTGTGATACCGTCACAGCAGAACCAACTCGGTACGCATAGTCAAAGAAGTTGTATTTCCTTATATTCCCAGGTTGCTTATCGATAAATCAGTAGACGAACGAAGGTTACCGACATAGCTCTCAAAATTAGCAAGCTAAAGTGGCAGTGGGCCGGCCATATCGCTCGAAGGACCGATAACCGATGGGGAAGAAAGGTCCTGGAGTGGCGACTACGTTTAGGCAAAAGGAGTACAGATCGCCCCCCACCAGGTGAACCGATGACATGTCTTCATGGATTGCCACCCATATTTTGCCTAGCAAAATATGACTTCAAACCTATTTGGGGTTTATTATAATGTCAATGCGTGGCAGTAAATACATGCATGTAAGCTTCTTGTATGCTTGATATTTAACTGGCATGCTTAATGTTTTTTTTTTTTAAATTTATCGTTACTTAACTACGAAATTAGGTACACCTGTGATACCGCCACAGCAGAACCGGTACGCTCTGTCAAATAAGTTATATTCCCTTATATTCCCAGGTTGCTTACCGATAAATCAGTATAAGTGCAAAACAGGTAACGGACAAAGGCTTTGTGCGAATACAATGGCCACCTTTAATGACGGGAGTGAAAACACTTGCTTTATTCTACAAAGACTAGAATAATTATAGCGACGTCAGAAATGAGAGCAATAGAGATATGCTGGGGAAATAAATACGAGTACAAGAACTGAAGGTGCTGTATTCCTTTTTTGAGGTTATGGTATGAGTATGGTATGAGAGACATAATAATAATAATATTCTTTATTGTACCCATAAAATATATAAAATATACATAGCAAAGAAGTTACAAATTAAAAGAACGATACAAAAGGCGGCCTTATCGCTAAACAGCGATTTCTTCTAGGCAACCTTTGGGTATGGAGTTAAAGTAATAATAAATATAAGAATAGGTAAGGTGCAATAGATTAATTTTAGATATAGCTTAAAATATATATTTAACAAAAGAAGTAATTGAATCAAAGATGATGAGCAAAGAGAGGTAGGAAAAAGGTGGCATAATCAAAAAGTTTATAAAAGATATGATGCAGAGAGAAGACGAAGTTTTAGGGATGGGACTGGAGATAATGGGATTTAACTAGGTTTTTAAAGGAGTATAACGACTGAGCATTTTATTACTGAGCATTGACATACTTATTTATATCAGACCCTGAGGGCTGTTGGAGCCCTCAGGGATAGAGAAGCATTTGTGACAAATTTCAGGTAAGAATCGTCTTAGCGAGAGTTTGTTATAGATGTTTTGCAGGTGGTAGAACCAGTGTAATTCGATCGGGGAAGTACCACCGCCACACCTATTTCTAGCGTAAAACATTTTTTTGCGTTTCGATGGAAGGGCTTGGTTGCTGGCATACTTTTACATGAGACGACCATTATCGGGAGTAGCAACGTATCGGTGATTGACTTCAGGTAGACCACATGTTCTATTTGAAGTAGCTTACAGGTGTCCATGAGCGGCAGTGACCACTTACCATCAGGTGGACTGCATGCTCGTTTGCTACTTCAATCAGATAACAAAAAAAATGTCCACAGGCGGCAGTAGCAACTTACCATTAGATCAACTGCATGCTTGTTTGCGACTTCCATAAAGACATAGCAAATAATATAACTTCTAATAAACAGGTTGGCATCTAAGATAACTCAATAATAAAAAAAAAATGCATTAAACTTTGTCGTATCGCAAGTCAATAATTTACATTAAGGTACGTAACATATATATCTTAGTAGACAACTATATGATAATAAACTGTAAAACCACTGAAATGTCTGGACACCGGTACGAACAATTTGTTGTATGAATATGCAACATGCATATTTATGCAGCAAACATTTGAATGTAATTGCAAGCGACCAACACACGAACATGCCCGCGTTTCAAATGTATGCCATTTGTTCCGGGGTTGCATTACATATTATAGTCCAAGATTCGATAACGTTCTGTTACTTCGATCTGATTTACAAATGAAACTATTATGTAGATATTTGTTTAGTTAATTATAGAAGATATTTTTTGCGGCGCTGCGTGTCGAGGGTTAATCACATTTATACATCCATCCATCAGCCTTTTGATGTCCACTGCTGAACATAGGTCTCCTCTAAATGGCGCCACTCCAACCGGTCCTGTGCCCTCTGAATCCAATGATTTCCCGCTGTCTTCTTCAAGTCATCGGTCCATCTGGTAGGGGGGCGACCTGTACTCCTTTTGCCTAAACGTGGTCGCCACTCGAGGACCTTCCTTCCCCATCGGTTATCGGTCCTACGAGCGATGTGGGCGGCCCATTGCCACTTCAGCCTACTAATTTTGAGAGCTATGTCGGTAAGCTTCGTTCGTTTACGGATTTCATCGTTGCGAATTATGTCTCGTAGCGAAATTCCGAGCATAACCCTCTCCATAGCACGCTGAGCGACCCTGAGCCTCCGAATAAGGCCTACAGTGAAGGACCACGTTTCGGCGCCGTAGGTCATCATGGGCAACACATATTGCTCGAACAATTTCGACTTCAGGCGTTGAGGAATAGTGGACGAGAAGATACTACGTAATTTCCCGAACGCAGCCCAGCCGAGTTGGATACTTCGAGTGACCTCCCTCTCAAAGTTGGACTTACCCATCCGGATCGTTTGTCCCAGGTAAATGTACTCGTCGACAACTTCGAGAGTAGTGCCGTCAACAACTACCTATATTTATACATATAACCAACAAAACATAATTATATTTAGTAAAAAAACGTATATTAAAATAAACGTATTTTTTGTTTAAATCAACTTGTAATTGTTATGTTTATAATTTATGCCGTTTTATTTTTATTTATTTTTCCTTTATTGACACACCGACAGCACGACAAACAACATAATTGAAAAAAACTTATTTAAATTACAAATACTTTGGTAGTATGCATGCCAATAACAGATGCGTACATCGCTCTCCATATTAGACATATTAGTGTTGTTACATAGTTAAATTAATACAAAACAAATTTTAACAGAATAATAAAATAACTAATCAAAACAAAATAATTACAATATGTGGCAGGTCACGAACAGAAATGTGTAATGAGCTTTTTTTTCAGGCTAGAGACTGAATCATGAAAAATGTCCAAATCTTTGGTTGACACAGAGAATCGGTTGTACCTACTCGGAACATATTTGCGGTAGTAGAAAATTTTTGAAGGTATTTGTGGTGCTTGATGTTTTGAGCCGTTTTGAGTAATAAGTCTTTATAGCCTTTAATATAATGTAATCACTATGTACCAAAACTATTTATATTTATTTTTATTAATAGAGAAACAGATAAATATATAAATAATGCCTCCTGATCTTAGTCTAATACGATGTTAAAATATTAAGCAACATTATGCAAGTATATTACGAGTTCATAAAATAAACTATCGTTTAATGTGACGATTACGATTAAAAATAAGGGTGGTTTTTCTATATTTTGTCAATATAAGTGAATAAATAAATATTCCAAAACAAAAAAAATGCAATGTATTTAGGACATTTAGGAGATTTAACTAAATTTCGATAAAAAAATGTATATTTTAGTACAAGATAAAAATTAAAAACCAAAAATTCGTTATCTGAATTTTTCACATATATTTTGAGGTTATGTGAAATCGTCTTTCGTCGAAAAAAGTATTTCGCCAAACTCATTTCGTCCAACGCCCTCTTTAAAAATCTGTTATTTTGTAGCACCCCCCATTTCCTTTCACCTTAAAAACTAAAATAACATACAGTTTCGATTGAAATTTAATTAAAGCTATCAGCGTTTCCAGATGTCCAAACTCTTAAATAAAAATGAAAGCTTAGTCCCATTGTTTTGGATGGACTGAACAGCAGTTTGTAGACAAAAAAACGTTCGCGAAATCCAAACAAATTTGATTCGATCTGCAATTAGTTGACTAAAAAAATGATCACCAAATCTAGGAGAACTCATCGTAACATCTAGTAACATCAGCGCCCAAAAATTTTTTGAGCCTCTTATTAGGCCTCCAACGCTTATAAGGGGTGTTATCGCCAACTTTGGCAAAAACTGTTCCATATGATAAAACAAATGTGTATTACGCACATAAAAATCCAAGATAGGTCTGTGATTCAATATTTTGATTGTTTAGTTTATTTTACTTTACTAGCCCTTACCCGCGGCTTTGCCCGCACAAAGGGAATTAACATTAGCATTTGATGGCATGATTCAGAACTTGCAAATAAATTTTACTAACGCCATCTATTAACAACGTCTGGAATTACGAAATATATATCGATTAACAAAACATCGATATTCTCATGGGAATGAGAGAGCGCGGTAAAAAGTAATCTACATCACTCTCCGCCCTTCTATCTCCCAGCATATAAACCATATGATATAATAGTTATGTGGCGACATGAACGAGGAACAAACAAATACACTTTTAAATTTATAATATTAGTATGCATTTGTTAAATTTAAATAGCAAACCAAAATTCATATACCGGTTCAGTAAAAAAAGTACACAATAAATAAAACCATTTTATCCTATATTTTCCATTAGTGAGTTAAATATTAACAGCTCGTTCATCAGATCGAATGAACAGAATAATTCTCAATGTTCAAACTCCCCCGATGGCATACTTAAATCGGTGGAAAGCACTCAACTTTCTGATTTATGGTTTCTTCTTGCCATAATTAGAAGTTAAAGTCCGTGAAAATTTGGTAATTTTATACTTAACTTGGTAATTACTTGTGTTTTGTAATACCTCTTTGATCTTAAGAAATGTTTAAGGGAACTGAATTTTTGAAGGTAGAACCAGTGTAGTTCGACCGGGGAAGTACCACCGCTACACCTATTTCTAGCGTGAAGCATTTCTTACGTTTCGATAAAAGGGTGTGGTTGCCGGCACACTTTTACGTGAGGCGACCATGTCAGTTCTCGGGAGTAGCTACGCATCTGTGTTTGACTTCAGATAGTACCTATGTTGTATATGAAGTTGCTTACAGATAGATGTCCATGGGCGAATGACTACTTAACATCACATTATACTGATAGGCATAAAGGTTTACGGAACAAAATTAAATCAGTAAACAAAGCCTTATGGTGGCCACATCCTTGCACCGAAATACAAGAACTGCTTCACGTTTGAAATAAATGGTGCTACCTCCCCAGTCTATCCCATATATTGTAATATCTAAATACGAAACAACATTAAAGATGCTGCTAACTTTATATGAATGCACGTGGGTATGTATATTTAGTACTAGCAGTTCCCGTGGTTTCACTCGCGTTTTTAATATATATATAGCCTAAAGCCTTCCTCGATAAATGGTCTATTTAACATAAAAATAACTTTTCAATTCGAACCAGTAGTTCCTGAGATTAGCGCGTTCAAACAAACAAACTCCTCAGCTTTATAATATTAGTATAGATGTGTGTGTAAGAGTTTGTTTGTGTGTAAATTTATGCATTTTTGTAAATTAAAGCATCACAAATCATACCTTGTATAAGCACCCTGAATAAGCATTTAGAACTTTTTTAGTCGAAGTAGCAAACGAGCATGCAGTCCACCTGATGGTAAGTGGTTACTGCAGCCCATGGACATCTGTAAGCGACTTCATACAGAACATGGGTTCTGTCTGAAGTCAATCACAGATGCGTTGCTATTTCCGACGACTATGATGGTCGCCTCATATAAAAGTGTGCCGGCAACAACACCCTTCAAATAGGTGTAGAGGTGATACTTTCCCGGTAGAACCACACTGGTTCTACCACCTGTAAAAACTATCTATACCAACTATACTTTATCATAACTGGCCATAGTTTAATAGAAATGACCAAATCTATTTATTCTCTTCAGACTTCGAAAATCAAAACAAAATGTTAAAAAAGTTGAAAAGACCGACAATTGCGGCCCCCATATTTTAGAAATCTGTCAGAAAAACATTCCTGAGATTCTTTTCATGAAATGGTAAGTTACAGCACTGTGCTTCCTGGTTGCCGAGTACGGAATATGACTCGAGGTAATTTATTGTAGCGATACGGGAGTGGAATGAGCAAAAACTTACTAAAATTTAGATTTTTCAGCTCTAAATACGGTAACTTTGCTAATATATAATCATTTTTATGCTGAAGGGCCTTACGGTTTCGACACTAAAAATCTGCCTGAGTTTCTTTTTACGAAAGTATAAGTTACAGCATTTTGTTTCCTGGCGACGACTGCAAAGTGAGAAGTGAGGTAATTTATGAGACCGTTACAGGCATAGTATGAGTAGACCTACTTTACGCTTAGTATGAGTTCATGACGTTTTCTCAAAACAGTTAATAACATTTTGCTTACTTGATATTTGTGCCTAACATTGCAATGTACATTGCGTGCTTATTTTTTCTTTCTCGACCATAATTCGCAATTCAACTTAAGTATAACTTGAGATATTAATGAAGACATAAATGATCGTTTTGAAGAAATATCATAGTCATGTACTTAGGGTACTGATTTTTACCCTCTATTTATACTTTTTTAACTTTAGGTTAGGTTTACAGAATCTTTATTTCTCATAAGACATACAAATAAGGTACATTGTCATTTAAAATGAGAACTTAACAATTAATAATGCGTACGATAAAGCTCGGTACATGTACATAATGTTTCCTTGTAACTTTACGTATTTTAATGTAGTAACATGAAGAAAATGGTGCCACTGGGAAGGTTAAAATGGTACACCAATTTCTAACTTTAAATTGACTATATTAATTTATTTTAATTAAAACTCCTGTTATAACATATTTAATAAAGACACAGTGATTGCGTTCTTATAATATTTCATAGTTTAACATATATCTTCTGCTGAGCTGACCTGGCGAACTTCGTTCCGCCTAAAAGTCAAAAATCTAAAATTATTAATTATAAATTCGTAGCGTAGTTTTAAAAATCTAAGCATACATAGGGACAGACAGCGTGAAGCGACTTTGTTTTATACTATGTAGTGAGTTTTATTCCGTACACTAACATATACAGAGATATTGTGTTTGTTCCTTGTATATATACCATGCGTGGCACACTGTTTACTGAGTTACATTTTCTAAACATACATTAATCTGTTTTTAACAAAATAATAATACGTCTGTCATTTGTATACAGGTGACAGCCACACGGATAGACGGACAGTGGAGTCTGAGTAAAAGGATCCCGTTTTTACTCTTTAGATACGGATCCCTGAAAACAAGCCATCCAGAAACTTCCACAATTTAAAAAATCTATTTAGCATAATAGTAAAATATTAAGCTGACCAAAATTAAAGAAATTCTATAGTCAAATTAGTACAGCTTAATTTACGAGTTGATATTGTCTCAGAACTGTGATATGCCGGCATTAAACTAGATACTGCTAGAGCGTAGACCGTAATTGGGGGTGATTTATTGCTGTGCGAACTTCTGTTTTGAAGTGCTTCGAGAGTGCTTATCGCGAAGATAATATCGGACCATTAAACTTGTTGCACAACGTTTGACTTACTTCTACACTGCTTTGTATTTACATTTATATGGTTTAAGTGCCTGTTAATATAAATATAATCTATTTAATATACATATATGAGTAGGGCTGTGTGGTGTCGGTCTTGAATAGCACCACTCCCTCTCTTCCCGTGGATGTCGTACGAGGCGACTAAGGGACAAATACCCTGGAGATGGGCAGCAGCATCTCCTTGCGTAATTCCTACACCTTCTGCGGTCACCAACACGCTTGCCAGACGCGGTGACTGTCGGCAAAACCCCCAAGATGAAAGTCATTTAGGGGAGGCCTATGTCCAGCAGTGGACTCGAAGGGCTGATATCCATCCATCCAGGATGGATATGAGTATGTACATCGTAATATTCATTCGGGTTTCTATACTCGCGTGACGGGAAAAGTATCGATTAAATGATTTTTCGGATTTGCATATTCGAACAGATCAGCGATTACGCGTTTTTTTGCATAATTGCAATTGACGCGCCATCGCTTTCCTTAATTTAGTTTTTTATGCATATAATTTAGTACATAACCAACACCCACTCGGGCAGCGCGTATTCAATACTATTAACCATTAGATCGTGTGTCGCGTATTCTATACCATTAACCATAAGATATTCCCGTTGTATTGTAGTTAAGAATCTTTAGAATAAAAACCACTTAACATGCTTTCTACACTCATAGCTTACTACATTAGGATTTTCTCCTGTGTCCTGGGTACTATGGATACACAAGACGAATTTACAAACACCCAGGCCCAGAACATGAATCTAAACTCATCATTCAAATTCCTGTCTGGCCGGGATTCGAACCCGGAACCCATTCCGCATCAGACCGGTATGGTAACCAGTCCGCCACGCGGGTCGTCAAGTTAACCAGTGAAATTACCAACCAGATTAAACCCAAAAGAAAAGAACTACGTCCTTTTGCAATGATTGTACATGAATAGCATAGCATGCCTACCGACTAGATCTGCAAGCATTATTTTTAACTTCAACTTTTCTTATAAGTACTATGTCACTTGTCCAAAAAATTTCCGCTTGATAGTAGCATTAAAATTATTTCCACGTAATTCAGCATTATATTTATAATGGACGGTCTGTTCTATCATTAAAATAAAACCCTTTAAAACGTAAAAGTGATCGAAAAATAGCTGAATCGAAAAATTTGGTGCCCTCTGTAATCTTAGCGAAATGTCCCCAAGTTACTAATTAATACGAAAATAATTTAAACGTTTCTCGACGAAGTATTGCAATTTTTCGTAATACTTTATCTTAATATCAATTCTGGGGACTATTCGCTTTCGCTATTCGCTATTCGCTTTCGCTAATACTCGCATTCTTTTTTCTTGGGCGTTCTTAAAAAAGTCGAAATAAATTGTCTTCAATTCCACACTTCGCCGCTCTTACTCGCCTCTAATATGCCCCTATTAGAGTAGCGTTTGCTACATTTTATGGCAAAAGGGCGGTAAATTTACAACCATCTCTGCAGGTCTTTTCGTGTCTTCTCTTTGACCTGTCGTTAAAATAGAAAAAGAGTTAAATGTGGTCGTTTTATTGAAATAAGAAGAGTACATACGTATTTACAGCCAGGCATTGCTATTAGAATAAAAGGCTAGGCAAAAGACGGGTTCAAATCCATGAAGATTATGTTGCCCTTGTGTCGTCGTCAACCCATTATTGTCCCACTGCTAGGCACGGGTCTTCTCTCAGAATGAGAGAGTTCAGGCCATAGTCCACCGCGCTGGCCAAGTGCGAATTGGTGGACTTCACACACCTCCGAGAACTTTTTTTTTTTATAAAGAACTCTCGGGTGTGTAGGTTTAATCACGATGTTTTCCTTCACCGAAAAGCAGTGATAATTAATATATAATACGCACATAAATCAGTGGTGCGTGCCTGGGTTTGAACCTCGGACCTCCCGATTGAGAGGGCAAGTTTCAACCATTAGGCTATCACTGCTCACTGGCCTTGTGTGGTTAGTCCTAATCACGCCTTAAAAGAAGAACAACAAAACGTTAATCATTACTATTATAATATAGAAATGCATATGACGGTGGCATCAAATTGGACAAAGAATTCTATCGCGTTTGTGCGGCTTTACCCTCACATTACCTATTTTTCTATTCATCTTCACTTCAGTCACCCTAAGATTGTCAGAAGAAATTGTTTAGCGATAAGGCTCCCTTTTGTATTTTAAAAGTGTATGTTACCCTGTATGATTTCTTCTTCATCTGAATACAATATATTATGTTTACCACGCCATATTCTTTATCTGAATACAATGAACTATATTATGTTTACCTTATCTATTGTTGATCTCAATCCTTTTGAATGATTTCCTAGAATCGTGTACAGATTCAATACTGTTTACTGTATACTCTTCAAGGCTCAATAGAAGTGCACACAGTTCTACGTTGAATTTCTTATAAAAAAACTAATAAAAGAAAATAATAGCACAAACAATGTCAGTCAAATTCCATACGTTATATTCGATATGTAAAACGAACCTTTCACACAAATGACAAGCGCAGAGCTTATACAAAAAATGGGTCCAGATTATTCTTTAAAACTCAATGCTAGTTGAAAAACAAATGCGAGAGTAATAAAAACATTTCCCTTTGACAGTCTTCCAAAGCCGACGGAACAATTACAATTTTCATACGAGAGTTTCACTTACAAAAGTAGATAAAAGGTTTACGACACTAACTTTCGTCACCGTATTTGCTTGTGAATGTTCAAAGGATGTTCGTCTCGAATGTACGTCGCTGAGTGGCTCAGTCGTAATATAGGAATGGTTAAAACTTTACAATTCGCGAGTGAACTAAAGTGGCAATTCAGTTAAAATAAAACATAAGTGCTCATTAATTCTATCATTTTGCATTTTGCTTTAAAATGCTTACATTTTTTTTGTTACAACAATTTACATTCATCCTTTTATTTCATTATAATTATTAAAAATGCTGTTATATTCTACATTAAGTAATTTAAAGACAGTTTTTTATCTTATCTTCCCTATCTTGTATAAGACATCGAAATACATTTTAACGTGGACTATCATAGCATTTGTAGGGTGCGATGAAGAAAAATTTACTTTAAAATTAAATGAAGGATGGATTAACATCATTGGGCTCTATGTATGTGGCGTACGCAAGTAAAGCTCTAAGTAGAAGCCGTCGAATCCTATTGTTATTTAGTAGTTTAGTTTAATTTCATTGGCCGTTATTTTATCGGAGGTTCGAAAACATGGGATACGGGTTGTTAATAGTTTGTATTTACTAAAAGAATTGGTTCAGCTTATTAAAGAAGGTATTACACTACCTAATTGATAAAGATATTTCAATTTATTGATATAATTTTGTTTTTCTATAATTGAATATTGCATAACAATAAAGATCACAGTAAAACTGAATGTTTATGTTTACATCTCAATATCTGGAAGCATTGAGACACGCACTCGGGAGCGTGTCGTGTCGTAAAACAATACTGCTGCTCAACCTGACACCACGCTTTCCGATTTATACTCACACGTTACACGTCTGATCACAAAAATAGACAGCCTCTGAAACAAAATATTTTAATGTCAAACTCTGAAGGGAAAATATCAACATATTAGATAAGTCTTTTGAGACGCTAACTCTACCCATGTATTATACCTATGTATATGTATTTTACTAGTTGACCCGGGGAACTTCGTTTCGCCTACAAATCAAAAATCTAAAATTATCTGTATCCCTCTTTTATATTTTGCATGTATTATACATAAAAACCTTCCTATTGAATCATTCTATCTATTAAAAACTATATTAAAATCAGTAGCGTAGTTTTAAAGATCGAGGTATACATAGGGACAGACAGCGAAAAGCGACTTTACTATGTAGTGATTGATGAAAATTAATCAGCTCAAGCCGTGCGCCATTACCATATCATTGATGTAATGGTTATAGCAGATATCGCGCGCGGTGTGCCGCCAATTACTGTTTTGTGTCGTTATGACTCGTTATAAGACCCAGTCCATAATGATACATTTTAGCCAATACATATTTATTTTTTACTAATGTCTAAAAGAACGGCAGAACCAATTACACTTTTTTTATCTGAGTGAAGTAGCAAACGAACATGCAGTCCATCTGATGGTAAGTGGCCACTGCCGCCAATGGACATCTGTAATCAACTTCATACAGAACATGGGTTCCATCTGAAGTAAATCACAGATGCGTTGTTACTCCCGAGGACTATGACGGTCGCCTCATGTGAAAGTTCACGGTAGGATTAGGTGTGGCGGTGGTACTTCCCCGGTCGAACTACACTGGTTCTACCACCTTGAAAACACATACTTAATAATATCAAAATGTTAATACATATTTTTTTTATCGCAGGACAACATTTTAACACATTTTAGCTACTGACTACTTAGAAAAGAAATACAATTTTGAAAACTGAATTGGTTCGGGTTATATTATTAATACTAAGCTTTAATTTTCGCGGTGATATGAGTAAGTTAACGCGTAGCGATTACGAAGATTTTGTTTATTAAATTTGTCGTATTGCTGATAAATACCATCTCATTTCAACACAAATTGGCGCAGATTTGTAGTGTGTATTAACTCGCAAACATTGAGGTGCTACGCTTAAACGTAACGCAATTTACGTTAAATTTACGTAACCCCGCGGTGCAGAACAATTCGTTTATTTTCGGCATCGCTTATGATTACGATCAAGGGGTAATCATCTTGCAATTCAATTTGCCATCGTTAACAATCGCTGCTGAATTGGATACGTAGACGTTTTTTAACGCGGAGAAATCCTCCTGGATCCCCTTTCGCCCGGGGGAACGCAAGGGGTATGTTGAACTCTTATTGCACTGGACCGACTAAAGCACTGCGGCGTTCACTACTGAATTAAATAGACATGGACGTTTTTTTAATGTGGAGAAATTCTCCTGGATCCCTTTCCCCTTTCGCGATTGAATTAACAAACTTCAAATAATTCATAATACAAAGCTCTCGACATACGAGTACATATCACTAAGAAATAGCCTAAAATAGAAAGACCTCGAAAATACGAGTATAACAGATCGCTGTATCCTCGGGGTTTCAACACTACCCTAAAGCCTCTCCTATCGTGTTCACGTTTCCCGCCGCGCCCCATTTTCTTGAAACCGACAGCTACTAAGTACATCGGCCTTAGACTTCACTAGGTTAAAAGAACAACAAAAGTTATATGTTTACATTATTACGACTTTGTGTCGTAACGATTATGCTTGTCAACAGGTATCAAACAAAAAAAAAAATATAGCTTGATAAACAAAAGACAAAATTTACTGAACTATATATCTTCGCCTGTTTATATACAGACATAAATATACAGGCAATTGCAATGCAACGGAAACAGTATCTTGCAATAGTAAGAAAATCTATTAAAATGGAATTTATTTGTTTGTTTTGATGACTGTCATTAAAAGGGCTTAGTTACCATATCTTTAATTCCAAAACAGTCACGTTACTCTGTTATTTACAAGTCAGAAATAAATTTGGAATAAAAGGTTACAAGTAAGAACTTACAAGTATTATATCGTGTCGTTTCCATATTGTGACGTATAAACAACCCTGACGAGGTTCATACCAAGTACGGCGATATAACGGGATGTTATCTAGCTGGCGAGTGCTTCCACCTGTGGTACATTGTAACGGTGTTTTATCAAAATTACTAATACGAGGATGTATAGTGTAAGTACGACATAATTCGATAAAATAAAATGTATTTAATTTAAGAAATTGGTTGACGCGGCGAACATCGTTCCGCCTACAAGTCAAAAATCTAAAATTATCAGTGTTTCTCTACTATATTATACATAAAAACTTTTGAGTCACTCTATCAATTAAAAAAGCTGCATTAAAATCCGTAGCGTAGTTTTAAAGATCTAAGCACACATAGGGACAGACAGCGTGAAGCTACTTTATTTATACTATGCAGTGATAAGCTTTCGGAGGCACTTATAATTTGTAAGTAACAAGGTATTTACAGTTTGGTAGAACGCATATGTTTTGATTGGGTGGGTACCACCGTCACATCTATTTCTAGAGTGAAGCAGTTCCTACGTTTCGTGGAAGGGTGTAGTTGCCGACTCATTTTTATTAGAGGCGACCAGCTTAGACATTGAAAGTTGCAACGCATTTGTGATTTACTTCAGATAGAACCGCTATTTTATACGATTTTTTTTATAATTCGCTTGAAGTAGCAAACGAGCATGCAGTCCACCTGATGATAAGTGGTCACCGCCGCCCATGGACATCTGTAATCAACTTCATACAGAACTTGGGTTCCATCTGAAGTCAATCACAGATGCGTTGCTACTCCCGAGGACTATGATGGTCGCCTCATGTGAAAGTGTGCCGGCAACCACACTCTTACATCGAAACGCAAGAACTGCTTCATGCTAGAAATAGGTGTGGCGGAGGTACTTCTCCGGTCGAACTACATTGGGTGGCAGTTACCACTTACCATCAGGTGGACTGTTTGTTCATTTGCTACTATAATGGGATAAAAAGATTTCGTCCACCAGTCAGTATTATCAGTCTTTAAAGATGCCACTCACGGGTGTGGTACATAATATCCATATTTGAACTTTCCAACTTATTTCCTCGATACTGTCTGCATATGACGCATACGCTACAAAGTAAAAGTTTGAGCGTAACTTTGTATCGCGGGATAAGTCTTAGCTCAGCTTTTAAGAAAATATCCTTACTAGTTTCTTGGTATACCACAGATATTACTTTTAAACATATACGAAGATAAAACTTGAAAGTGTAGTAGAGAAAATTAATGTACCTAATTACAATAACTTCCATGGTGTACAAATTCATATAAAGATAATGATTTACACCTTTTACATAGGACCCGAGCATTTTTCGGGTTAAAAATATTCATTTATTATTTTTCTGGGTCAAGTTTCATTTAGATCCCATACATTCTTAGTGAGAGGAACTTTCGTCTTTATAATCCATCCATCAGCCCTTTGATGTCCACTGCTGGACATAGGCCTCCCCTAAATGGCGCCACTTCAACCGGTCGTGTGCCCTCTGAATCCAACGGTTTCCCGCTGTCTTCTTCAGGTCATCGGTCCACCTGGTAGGGGGGCGACCTGTACGCCTTTTGCCTAAACGTGGTCGCCACTCGAGGACCTTTCTTCCCCATCGGTTATCGGTCCTTCGAGCGATATAACCGGCCCACTGCCACTTCAGCTTGCTAATTTTGAGAGCTATGTCGGTAACCTTCATTCGTCTACGGATTTCATCGTTGCGACTCATGTCTCGTAGCGAAATTCCAAGCATAGCCCTCTCCACAGCACGCTGAGCGACTCTGAGCCTTCGAATGAGGCCTTTAGTGAAGGACCACGTTTCGGCGCCATAGGTCATCACTGGCAACACACTTCTAGTCACAACGTGTCAACACACGTGGTCTTTATAATAGCTCGTCTTTATACTAGCTAATCCAGCGAACTTCGTTCCACCGTGTTCCTCCACTATATTACGCATGTATTAGGTATATATTAAAACCTTTATCTTGAATCACTCTATCTCGTAAAAAAACGCATTAAAATCTGTAGCGTAGTTTAAAAGATCTAAGCATACATAGGAACAGACAGCGAGAAGCTACTTTATTTATAGTATGCAGTGATAAGCTTTCGGAGGCACTTATAATCTGCAAGTAACAAGGTATTTACAGTTTGGTAGAACGCAACGTTTCTATGGGTAATAAACCTAGAAACATGGGTTTTATAAAACTCATGTTTCTAGATTTCTTAAATTTTTTCTTCTATCTTTTCGCAAGTTATAATTGAAAATCACTTAAATGCAAATATTAAACAAAAAAACTCTAAGACACAGATGGGTCTTAGAGGCCGCAATCCATCGCGCTGTCATACTGAAAATTTGATAGACTTCTCACACCTCTGAGAATTTTCCATTTATAACATCTCTTGTGTGTATAGATTTTGCCTTGATCTTATTTTACAAGGTTGTAACAAGTCGCAGTTAATTCTTATACGCATGTAAATTTAAGAAATCTAGGAGGTGTCTGGATTTGAACCTCGGTCTCTCCGAATACAACCAAGACGCCGAGTTACAACCACTACGCTATCACTGTTCTTACGTACACAGTACACGCATTCACACAAATGTTAATCAAAGGCAATTCAAACAATCAAATCCTAATAGCACACAGGGATCAAATCACAAACATCACGTGACTTATACCGCGATTACTATCGAGCCACGCAAATATTTGCTTACACGCATAATATCTAGTTGTGTGCAATGTCAACTATTCAAGTTATTTGCTGTCTGTGGTTGGGTTCGTCGGCTTTTCAGATTTCGGATTTTATTCGTCCTCGTGTGAGTAACAAAATGATGCTGCAATGAACCCAAAACTTATTATACACTCAATGTCAGTTTATATTTTGTTTCTCTCATTTATTACATCAGGTCGAAGCGTCATAGGACCGCCATTGGATACGGTACGCAACATATTTCGTTTCGATGGAAGGGTGTGGTTGCTGGCACACTTTTATATGAGAGGACCATCCTAGTCCTCGGAAGTAGCAACGCGTCTGTGATTCACTTCAGATGCTCTATTTGAAGTTGCTTACAGATGTCCATGGGCGGCAGTGACCACTTACCATCAGGTGCACTGCATGCTCGTTTGCTACTTCAATCAGATAAAAAAAAGATATATTATGTACATTGTACAACTCAGGTCTTCTTGAATATAAAGTTTATGTAACTTCGCTTGTGATCTTACCTATCAATAAACAAAGTCTCTGTTTAAAGTTACAATTTACGTTGACATAGGTACTATGAAAAAGGTTGAATAATGTAATATGAAACTAGCTTATCGAGCAAACCGTCGGTGAGAATATATGGCGCATTACTGAACCACGCCGGCAGGTGGGAAGGCTTTTTAGAAAAACACCGAGATTTCACAAAATTGATATTCGCCACATTCGTTACACATAAGTACATTTTGGGAAAATTGTCACCAGTGAGAAAACTATAAAAAAAAATGAATACCATTCAGTAGAACGCTAGAAATAAGGTGAAACGTACATGGTTCAACCAGGGAGGTAACACCGCCTCTTTTTGCAAAAAGCAATGTACAGACACGTGGAACCAAAACATTTAACATTAAACCAAAACATTGACGACCCGCGTGGCGCAGCGGTTACCATACCGGTCTGACACGAAATGGGTTCCGGGTTCGATTCCCGGCCAGACAGGTACCTAATTGATGAGTTTAGATTCATGTTCTGGGTCTGGGTGTTTGTGTATTCGTCTTGTGTGTCTCCATAGTACCCACGACATAGGAGAAAATCCCAGTGTGGGCTATGAGTGTAGAAAGCGTAAAGCGGATTTATTAAATTCATTGATAGTAAACGGCCAACAGTACGCGTAATTTAAAGTAATATCACACATGGATATGCAAGCTAAAAGATTAATCATGTTAACAACGGGACTGTCCTAAACAAACCACTGCATCCAATATTCCCGAGTATCATCCTAAAAAGGTATCATATTTTGCGCCGGAACCCATTAGGTCGTTGAATCACGGAACAAGACAAATAGGTCGCCATATTGATGATGGAGTTGACAAGGGTCAACAATATAGGCGATGTGCGGTAACTCCTTATTGTCGGACCTACGTCTTGCCATTGTCTCTGAGGACACCGAGAGAGCAAACGACCGCTAATGATAAATAAATGATCAATGTTTGCCCTTTGTCATGCTTATCCCAATATCTTGGGCTTGGGAGTTATGATGTATTTGATCTATTAAATTTAATTACCTTATACAGACATGCGATTTTTTAAGTCTTTTTATATTAATGCATTCCCAAATAACGATGCAAATTAATAATAATGATACTATAAATCAAAATATCTTTTCAGAGAGCAGTGTAGGTAATGGAGTAGGTATTCTACAGTCCTCGGAGCTGTGGGAGGAGCCTGATTTTCAGCAGAAATTCATTTTAGATTTCACGAAAATCGCCACAACCGCTTTAAACAGTAGTCACTAAATGCTAAATCAGAAGGCTTTGATAACATCGCATTTAATTTAAAAGGCTCCAAAAGACTCTTAAATTGTTTTTAAGCTTACAAATCTAATCTTCTAAGTCGTAGCGGCTTAAAAAACTGTATAAACCTCAGCGGGTCTCATTACAAAGCAATTTTGTGACCCAACACGCATTAGGCACAACCACAGGAAAATTGCGGAATTTGGCGCCACAGACTAAGTGTAATATTATGAGCTGCTTTGTGGTATTCTTAATTAAAGTATTATTAAATATAATGAGTTGGATAATGTTTCTAAGGACGCTCGCTCGAAGGACCGATAACCGATGGGGAAGAAAGGTCCTCGAGTGGCGACCACGTTTAGGCAAAAGGAGTACAGGTCGCCCCCCTACCAGGTGGACCGATGACCTGAAGAAGACAGCGGGAAACCGTTGGATTCAGAGGGCACAGGACCGGTTGGAGTGGTACCATTTAGGGGAGGCCTATGTCCAACAGTGGACATCAAAGGGCTGATGGATGGATGGAATGTTTCTAACAATACAAATGAGCTGAGCTGAGCAGTGATAGCTTAATGGTTCAAACTTGCCCTCTCGATTGGGAGGTCCGTGGTTCAAACTCAGGCAAGCACCACTGATTCTTTAAAAAAAAGTTCTCGGAGGTGTGTGAAGTCCGCCAATTTGCTCTTGGCCAGCGCGGTAGACTATGGCCTGTAACTCTCTCATTCTGACCTGTGCCCAGCAGTAGGACAATAATAGTTTGACGAAATGAAAATGTGAGCGCGTCAAAAAAAATATCATCAACGTTTTCAAATAGCCTATGTATGTGTGTGAAATAGGTAATGATTGATTTTTATTTCTTTCTCGATAATCAATATAATTTTGATGATATAGCACACGAATCTTAATGAATTCCTTTTTAGATATTGTAAGATATCTACATACATTTCGGAAACATAAATGTTTAAGATTATTTGGTTATTACGAATTTGCTTCGATAACAAGATCTATTTTACTTCTTTTTTTTTCGCCACACCTATTTCTAGCGTGAAGCAGTTCTTGTGTTTCGATGGAAGGGTGTGGTTGCCGGCACACTTTCACAACCAGGCGACCATCATAATCCTCGGCAGTAGCAACGCATCTGTGGTTGACTTCAGATGGAACTCATGTTTTGTATGAAGTTGATTACAGATGTCCATTGGCAGCAGTGACCACTTACCATCAGGTGAGCTGCATGCTCGTTTGCTACTTCAATCAGATAAAAAAAAGAAAAATACTATTCTACTTAGATAAATTACGTGTACTTCAACTTCATTTGGGTGTTCAAGTGATATGTGCGTCGCATCGTAATAGGATAATAGAAGGTAAATCAATGTTTAGCAATCTAGCGAACGTTAGAGCCTGCATAATTTTAAGACGAAAGAATTTAGTATCAAGATTTCTATCTTAACTTAACCACTTAACCTACTCTGTGGCCGCATGGAGCTCGGAAGAATAGTATCGTTAAAGCGCAGTGACATTCTACTAGCAACATGAAATGGCAAATTGCGGATCACGCGAACGAGATAGCTTCAAATGTACGCTTGGCGTCTCACAAGGCATTCTACTAGTATACATTTTTTGCTATTACTTGTTGTTATGCGCGTTACACTAGGCTAAGAACATCTAGTCATATAACTAAGATTAAGACTGTATTCACGCTTTAAAACACGCTTTCTACACTCACAGCCCCACACTAGGATTCTACTTTCTACTGTGTCGTGGGTACCATGGATACCCACAAGACGAATACACAAACACCCAGACCCACAACATGAATCTAAACTCATCATTCAGACACCTGTCTGGCCGGGGATCGAACCCGGGACCCATTGCGCGTCAGATCGGTGTGGTAACCGCTCCGCCACGCGGGTTGTCAATTAAGGTGTACAGGATCCAAAGAGCGGAACCAAGCTGCAAAATAATGGAATGAAAATATGATAATGCGTAAATCATTTTCCAACGTCCAATGTGTGTCACGTGCAATTAAAAATTTATAGTCTTAGATATTTTCAGAAACAAACTGCAAGTCTATTCATTTTATGGACCCAAGTAAACTAATACGATTATTACCGTATGATAATTACCGAAGTGATAATAAGGAATGAAGAAATCTATGGAAATTCAACCAAAATAGAACCAAACCAAATAACGTGTTTTTTCGCCGTGACCACGATCCATGCAACTGGGTCGAAATTATGGTAAAAAAAAACAATAACCGTATATCGTGAGCACCCGTACACGTACCCGTTAACGTTAAAAAAAATATTAGTCTCCCAAAAATATAACATTTCTAGCGTTTTTCCCACACAATCAAAGCTAGTCGCCAACATCAGAATACACGATATTCAAATGGATTTGACAGCGAGTGAACAGGATAAACGTAGACATGACAGATTTGGCATCGTACATCGATAAGGTGTAAACTAGATGCAGTCGTTATCAGTTTTATCGGAAAACTGTTACATAACCGATCTGAGGACACGGAAGTGCCCCCGCCAAGTCGAGCTAAAAAGTGGCACGGCCGTACCATACTTTTCGTGAAGCAATTCGGGCCATTTTCAACCCCCTACAACTTCATTCGGGATAAAAGTAGGCGACCAAATATTTAATAGCCAAGAAGGCATTGTATGATTTTTAATATTGACATGGTCACTAGAAGATGTTACTAGGTAAGACCTTCTGTCTTAAGATGCTACATCTTAAGACAGACAGAAAACTTTTTCACGCTAGGAACAAATGTTGCAGTGGTGCATCTCCGGCGAATTACGCTGATCCTACCATCTGGTGTTATATTGCACGTCGAATGTGAAATGTTGGTTTATTATGATTGGTGATGCGTTGATAATATCGATATGAAATGGCATGAAGTAAAACCGTTTAAATGATAATGATTTTGTTTTAATATTTAGAACCATGCCTTGCGTAAATCTATGTATTATAAATCTGGCGCCCTCGCAGCCTTATCAATTGTAGCGGAAATTCAAATAGCACTTTGGCAAAGGGAGATGTCCCGCCAGGCTAGCTGATCGACAGTCGTTGTTCGGAACTTGTATATATGCAGGGTATTGAGAATACTTCGATAGCGTGTTTCAGAATACTAGTAGCGCCATCTCTGGACGAGTTGCGTGAAGTCGCCACAGCACTTTCTAGATTACTGTTTCTATCATGCATGCATACTTTATTTGTTCTTTCTGTATACTTTCATGTGTGTATACTGTTATGTGAGGTCATGCATGCTTATTTAGAAATGTATGACCTCACGCACGCTTGCGTACATATATGTAGAGAGACATACATCAAATATTTAATAGTATTGCAGAGCACATGAAATCCTATTGTCGAAACTACTGTTGCCTGAAATGCAAGCGTCATTCATTACGTTCTAGTATTCATAATTTGAATAAACCAACAATATAAACTATGGAAACCCGTCTGTTATAATTCTAATTCCCTATTAGTAACTGGTCCGTACAATGAGATAATATGAAATTGTATGCGTTTTGTATGATATACAGGCGTTGGTTTGTTACGATGTGCAGCATATTTCATACGACCATTTATTCTGCAACCGACTGTTCTTCATCGCAGTCGTGGCGCAGTGTTTCACCCTTAATACATTAGTTGGAGTTTGTAGGGACATGTAATATATTAATTCATGTCAGCAATAAAAATGAGATCATCTGAATCGTGAGAGTGTGAGTGTTGCATTTCAGCGAAAAAATATGTATATAGAGACGGCTGCGTCCGTCGTTTAAGTACACAGTCAGAAATATACACAGTTAACGGAACACGTATTTTATTCCATAGTCCCAGATCTGTATAGGTAACCCTTTACATTACCTAAACTGGTGACCCCGACGTGATCGTAACGTGACGTGACGTACCTAAACTGGTGACCCGAATAGTTAACTGCAAATTGGACTATGGCCACTCAAGGAGTACCTGCGATGCGTGCCCAAGAACCCAAGGTGGAGCGACGTGAGATCGCAGCGGTGTGGTCTACTCCTACCTCAAAGGACTCCAGCTCCTCCTCGGAATTGGCTGCCATGGTGGAGAAGCTACGGATGGAAGTCGCAGAGCTGCGTCGTTCGCGGACCTCACAACGCGGCAGAGATGGCGCGAACGGATATCGACGAGCAAGGTCGCGATCGCGAAACGGGAGTAGAAGGCGTAACAACCCCGAGTGGTTATGCTACTATCATTTTAAGCATCGTACCAAAGCTACTAAATGTGTCGAAACGTGTAACTGGAAGGAGCCGAAAAACACTACCACATCGGAAAACTAGGTGTGATACAACCTGTGGCGGAAGTTTGTATCAACACGTCAAATCGCCTTTGTGTGTTGGACAAAAACAGTGGACTAAGATTTTTAATAGACACTGGCGCAAACGCTTCCGTGATTCCTGTATCTAAGTGCCGTTCCAAGGATATCGCGAGTGACAAGTACAAACTCTATGCGGCTAATGGAAGCGAGATAGAAACTTATGGTATGCGTAATTTAATTTTAGATCTAGGTTTAAGACGAGCTTTCCGATGGACATTCATCGTAGCGGCTGTCAAACAGCCTATAATAGGGGCAGATTTTTTAACCCATTATAGGTTGTTGGTTGATTTAAGCACGCGAAAGCTAGTAGATCAACTTACGCGTCTAAATACGATCACTTCTATTGTTTGTCATAATGATTGTGAATCATCCATTAAAACAGTAATTAATAATAATATCTGGCATGATATTCTGTGCGAGTACCCGGACGTCACTAAATTAGTGTCTTATAAGGACATACCTAAGCATTCGGTGTGCCACCATATCGAAACTACGGGGCCACCGGTATACGCTAGGGCGAGACCGCTACCTCCAGACCGTTACATGAAGGTTAAAGCGGAATTTCAAAACATGTTAGATTTAGGCATATGTCAGCCATCTAAAAGTCCTTGGGCGAGTCCTTTACACGTGGTACCCAAGAAAAATGGGGAAATTCGCCCGTGTGGGGACTATCGGAGATTAAATGCTATAACTAAGCCCGATCGTTATCCGATTCCGCGCATTAACGATTTTAAATATTTAGTGGCAGGAAAGAAAACTATTTTTAGTAAATTAGATTTAAATCGAGCTTATCATTTTATACCGGTTGCTCCGGAGGACGTTGAAAAAACCGCAATCATTACACCGTTTGGACTTTTTGAATTTCCGCGGATGACGTTTGGTTTGCGCAACGCAGCTCAATCGTTTCAGAGATTCATGGATACGATAGTGCTGCGTGGCTTCGATTTCGTTTTTAATTACATAGATGATGTCTTTATAGCGAGTGAATCAGCGGAAATTCATAAAGAGCACCTGAAAGCGATTTTTCAAAGATTCGATATGTACGGCGTAACAATTAATGTTTCAAAATGTGTGTTTGGGGTGTCCAAATTAGACTTCTTAGGGTATGAAGTTTCGACGGACGGCGTTCGCCCGCTCGACAATAAAGTGCAAGCTATTGTAAATTTTCCGAGACCCGAAAACGTTGAGCAATTGCGTCGTTTTCTCGGTATGGTTAACTTTTACCGTGCACATATTTCTAAGGCAGTCGATTGCCAGGCGGAATTAAATAGTTATTTACATAATACTAAGAAGCGAGATAAAACAATAATTACGTGGACGGATAAGGCCAACGAGGCATTTGAGAAATGTAAGGAAAGCTTAAAAAGCGCCGTTACATTGTCTTACCCATTACAGGACGCTAATTTATCATTAATGTGCGACGCGTCAAACACTAGCGTAGGTGCAGTCTTACAACAAGAGATAAATAAATGTTGGAAACCGTTGGGATATTTTTCTAAAAAATTAACGTTAACAGAGGTTAAATACTCAACTTACGATAGGGAATTGTTAGCAATATATATGGCCATCAGACACTTTAGAAATTTATTAGAAGGTCGTAAACTAGTAATTTTTACGGATCACAAGCCTTTAACGTACGCTTTTACGAAGGTTAATAGTGATAAGGAAAGTCCTAGACGAATTCGTCAACTTTCCTATATCAGCGAATTCAGTACTGATATCCGGTATATACATGGTAATCAAAATATAGTAGCAGATGCGTTGTCAAGGATAGAAACTATAAGTTGTCCCACGACATTAGATTACACTGAGTTAGCGGAATCGCAATCCAGTGACGAATACCTACAGCACGCGCTGCAAGTATCGGATGACAATTTACAGTTTAAACAATTTTATCTACCAAATTGCGAGAAACAAATATATTGTGAGGTATCATCTGACAGGATTAGACCTTATTTACCTGAAAAATTTCGTATGATAGCTTTTCGTTCAGTACATGACCTTAGCCATCCTGGCATTAAGAGTAGTAAACAAATGATCAAACAAAAGTTCTTTTGGCCAAATATGGATCGAGACATTGCTAAGTGGGCAAGAGCATGTATACGTTGTCAAAAAGTAAAAATTAATAGGCATACTTTTTCAGGTATAGGTGAATTTGAACGAGTAGATCGTTTTCAACATTTACACATTGATATAGTGGGCCCTTTGCCAATAACAGCTGATGGTTATAAATATTGCATAACGATGTTAGATCGCGCCACGGGATGGCCTGAGGCTGTACCCGTGCAGAATATCACAGCGGAGACTGTAGCTAGAGTAGTATTTGAGTGTTGGATATCTCGTTTTGGCTGTCCTTCGAAGCTTACAAGCGACCAAGGAAGACAATTTGAGAGTGATTTGTTTAATAACCTCATGAAGTATTTGGGTATACACAAACTTCGTACTACTCCTTACCATCCACAAAGCAATGGCATGATAGAACGTTGGCATAGAGCACTAAAAGTGGCTCTCATGGCACGTTTACAATGCAACAATTCCTGGGTAGATGAACTTCCGATCGCGTTATTAGGTCTACGTTCAGCTACTAGAAGTGACAGCGGCGTAAGCGCAGCTGAGTTAACCTACGGTAAAGCGATTCGATTGCCGGGTGATTTTTATGATGATACTCAGTTATGTACTTCGGACTCGGAATATTTACAGTTGCTTAGGGATGCTATTAATAAATTAAAACCGCGACCAAAGATCCATGGTAATTCGCGATCATTATTTGTATCTAGCGATCTAAATACATGTAAGAGCGTATTTGTAAAAAATGATCTACTGCGAAAATCACTACAGCCGCCCTACGAAGGTCCTTATAATGTAATTAGTAGGAAAGGAAAGACTTTTATTATTAAGATAGGAGATAAGGAATGTTGTATTTCTATTGATAGGCTTAAACCTGCTTTTATAATTGACGAGATGCCGTCAGATAATTTTAATGATAGTAATAGTTTTAATAATTTTTGTGACTTGAATAAAAATAGTTTTAGTCCTAATAACACAGCCACATCCAGTAAAGTTCTATGTCCTAGAACATCACGAAGCGGCCGTGTCGTCAGGCCACCTGCTCGTTTTGTTTAGTAGTCATTTTTGATGCGACACGAGTATTGAAATGTGAGTAATTATGTAGGTCAGTTATTTTTTTTTTGCTATTTTACTTTATACTTTATATACATTGTTTTAAGTTACGTTTTTATAACAATTAATAATATTGGAAACTCTTACTTTTATTTGATGATAATATTTAAAAAGTAGTGGTAATCATGTTTGATGAAAATGACAATGCAACACCACTCATGCAATCTAGCATATTTTTAGAAAATATTTACAGTTTTAAATTAAACACGGTCAGTGACCTATGCCACCCCAGTATTTAACTTAAGTCAGCATATACATCGCTGCCATTTATTTTTCTTAGGTGATACGTTATATATATATTATTTTTTTTGTTAAGGGGGGAATGGTGTAGGGACATGTAATATATTAATTCATGTCAGCAATAAAAATGAGATCATCTGAATCGTGAGAGTGTGAGTGTTGCATTTCAGCGAAAAAATATGTATATAGAGACGGCTGCGTCCGTCGTTTAAGTACACAGTCAGAAATATACACAGTTAACGGAACACGTATTTTATTCCATAGTCCCAGATCTGTATAGGTAACCCTTTACATTACCTAAAGAGTTAATATAAACGGGTTAGTACAAAAGGATAAGGGTGGGCAAATAATGTATTTATAAGATTATCAGATTATGTTTTTTCAATTATGTTTCTGGTAATAATATAGGTATATCAGTTAATTTAGGTATTTGTATAATATATTGCTATTATGTTTGTATGTTATAATTCGAACTTAAAATATGAATAAACTAGCTCTTAGTCGTGGCTTCACCCGCATGGTCAAAGAGAATAATTACTGAGTTGTTTATCATGTACATGACACATTTCTGATGGATAAATATGTGACTGTTCACAATTAAATGATACTTAGGGAAGCAGAGGTACTCCTTAAAGAAATGTATTCAGCCAGATATTTTGCCAGTACGAATTAAAAATTCAGTTGAATTTATTAGTTGCCTTTGAATTAAATAAATTACATGTAGCATTTAATAGCGTGATTCAGAACTTGCAAATGAATATTACTAACGCCATTTATTAACAACATCAGGAACTACTAAATATCTAGCAACTGACAAAACATTTTTATTCTCCTGGGAATGAGAGAACGCGGTAAAAAGTAGCTTACGTCATTCTCCGGCCTCCTAACTATCTCCCAACATATAAACTATATCATATAATAGCTATATGGCGACGTGAAAGAGAAACAAACAAACTTTTACATTTATAATATTACTATGGAAGTATGGATAGTATGGATATGGATGATAAAATAATAAGTTAGGTAGGTCTGTATAGTAAATCTATATTATTTTAGTTTAAGCCTCAAACAAACAGGAAGGAATTGACGTCATTTTACAACAACGTTTACGGCGTTCATACGCGGCACCTCTTCACACAGTTATGGCGCAGTTTTTTTTTTTTTTTTTTTATACTTTAACCTAACGATAAGGCAGACGGGCTACCTGATGGAAAGTAGTCACCGTCGCCTATGGACATTCGCAACACCAGAGGAGTCGCCAATGCATCGCCGGCTTTGAAGGAGAGCTCTTTTCGCACCTTTCTTGAAGAACCCCATGTCATAGCGCTCCGGGAATACCTCAGGAGGAAGCTCATTCCACAACTTGCACGTCCGTGGCAAAAACGAGCGTGCAAACCGAACCGTGGAGGACCGCCACGAGTCCAGTTGGTGTGGATGGAACTTCATCCTTCGGCGAGTGGTGCGATAAAGAAAAGGTGACGAAGGCACCAGATCAAAAAGTTCCTCGGAACACTCACCATTGTAAAGCCGGTAGAACACGCAGCGGGAGCCTATGTCCCTCCGCAGGCTTAAAGGTTCTAACCGATCGGTGATCCTTGGGTCGTTGACGATTCGGATCGCACGTTTCTGCACGGAGTCAAGTGGGTTAAGTTGGTAACTGGGCGCCCCTGCCCAGAGATGCGAGCAGTACTCCATGTGGGGTCTCACTTGAGCCTTATAAAGCAGAAGGAGTTGCCCCGCAGTGAAGTACCACTTGGCTCTGTTCAGAACACCCAACTTTTTGGATGCCAACTTGGCTTTAACATCCAAATGACTCCGAAACTGCACATCACACGAGATGTCAACGCCCAGGATCCCTACGCTTTTGTCAATGGTGAGAGAGGTCCCTTGGAACTTTGGCGCCATAACAAATGGGGCTTTTTTAGCGGTAAACGCGCAGACTTGTGTCTTCGTGGGGTTGAACTCAACGAGGTTAAGTCGACCCCATTCCGAGACCCGCTCCAGAGAGTGCTCGATTTCAGACACAAGTCGAACTCTGCTTTCCTGCACGAGTATTCGAGAGGTGTTTGCACGGCCCGTGTACAAGGCATCTCCCGTGCTGTCATCTGCATAGCAATGAATGTTACCGACTTGCTGCAACATATCATTGATATGCAGAATGAACAGCGTAGGAGAAAGGACAGAGCCTTGAGGAACACCAGCATTGATGGTCTTCATGTCTGAGCAGCACCCATCAACCACAACTTTAATATGCCGCTCAGACAGAAAACTGGTGATCCACGTGCACAACCTCTCGGGAAGACCGTAAGATGGAAGCTTCGTGAGAAGAGCCCTGTGCCAAACCCGGTCGAAGGCCTTTGCAATATCCAGGCTAACCGCCAGAGCCTCCCCATTGCTCTCTATGGCTTGTGCCCATCGGTGCGTAAGGTATACCAGAAGATCACCAGCTGAACGGCCCTGGCGAAAACCATATTGGTGATCGCTGATCAGCTGGTGCTCCTCGAGGTACCTCAGGAGCTGCCAGTTAATGATACGCTCCATCACCTTAGAGAGCAGGGAAGTTATTGCAATAGGCCTGTAGTTGGCCGGGTCGCTGCGGTCACCCTTTTTTGGGATCGGGTGAACGAGGGCCACTTTCCACGAAGACGGTACTTGTCCCGCCGTGTAGGAAAGCGAGAATAAGCGCGTTAAGATGGGAGCCAACTCGGGAGCGCACGTCCTCAACACCACTGCGGGGATTTCGTCTGGCCCGCTCGACTTCTTTATATCAAGGGACAATAGAGCACGCCTGACAGCCTTCTGTGTGAACTGTATATTAGGCATTGTGCTACCACATCGCGGGATGGTAGGCGGTGTGGTCCCCCGATCGTCAAGTGTCGAGTTTGAGGCGAAAAGGGTACCAAGGAGATCGGCTTTCCCTTTTGCCGTATGAGCCAGAGAATCGTCTGGTTTCCGCAGTGGTGGAAGTGAGGAGCGACAGAAATTACCCTCGACAGCCTTGGCAAGCGACCAGAAGGCTCGACTCCCTGGGGGGTAACCCAGTAGTCGCTCGCCAATTCTGCCGATGTGCTTAGACTTCGCCTTAGCCATTTGCTTCGTTGCTGCACGGGACTCGCGATTCGAGCTCGCTTTATGGCCCAAAGATTTCTTTGAAAATGTAGCTTTTGGGTTGAGAGTAATTTTTCTTGCTTAGCGCCTAACAAAGCTGATGTCTCGCCAAAAAACCTGACCTTGTTATTTTGTGATTGATGACTGCGGTGTTCCTGGAAAATTGAGGCTCAAAACTTTCAGAACATACCCGTAGAGTTTGCAAAAATTTATAAACTTGTAGAATATTTTGAGAGGCACACTATAGTAATGACATAGATTTTTATTAAAATGTAATTTGTCTTATTCTTTACAAAAGTGAAGATAATAAAGTATTTACGTGATGTAAAGATGGCAGACTTATAATAAACATATAAAATAGACTTTCATATACCTAAAACAAATTATCGCCATCGCCCAGAGTTGACTGGCGGAGTATGGGCCATTAGGGCCATTAGGCATTGAGTTTTACCCTTGTAACCCTTAGGTTAAGGTGTTTAAAAATTTAAATGACTTTTTATGCATAGCATTTTCTTAGATATATTTTTTGTAATATTAATTGTTGTTTTTGGACGACTCGCTTGAAATATTGATGACTGGATCCTTTGGAGTTCATGTTCACCCGACCGCGTCAGAAGTAGGGTGATGTTTTTACGCTTGTTCTACGGTCCATTCGGTTTGTCGGACTTTAAGATATGACGTGACGTTAGATTCATCTCACTTATCTCCTACGCTATATGATGATAAGATTGTAGAGTCTTATTCTATAAATTTGGAATTTAGTTACAATTTTTATTTTATACTTTCACGAATAAAAGAACGGATTTTTAATACGGTTGGAGCAAGTTATAATAATAACAGCCCTTTTTATACTCTAGCCCTACGTAAGGATTTTCTCCCGTGTCATGGATATGCACAAAAGTGTAGTATCTCTAAGCCCTCAGGCCCAAAATAGAAAATTCAAATTCATCATTAAGATGCCTAGCCGGGGATCGAGCTCAGCATTCACACGTTTATTTTTTTTCGTATAAGTACCTACTTTTATGAACATATTATAGAGAGAAAGCTTGAAAAACTTAGAATTATATTTATGTTTACTACTCTTTCACGTAAAGTGTGCTTATCAGATTTGGCTGAGATTTGGCTAATCGGTGCCAAGCTATTTATACCTTAGATTAACACATAGAATACTCTTTATAGTACCAAATTACTGATTCCAGTGAAGCACATTAAAGCTGAGCAGTGATAGCCTAATGGTTACTTACCCTCTCGATCGGGAGGTCCGAGGTTCAAACCCAGGCACGCACCACTGATTTATGTGCGAGATTAGAAACTAATTATCACTGCTTTTCGGTGAAGGAATACATTGTGAGGAAACCTACACACCCGAGGTTTCTTAAAAAAAAGTTCTCGTAGGTGTGTGAAGTTCACCAATTCGCACTTGGCCAGCGCGGTGGGCTATGGCCTAAAACTCTTTCATTTTGAGAGACCATGCCCAGCAGTGGGATAATAATGGGTTGAAGAGAGAGAGAGAGAGAGAGATAAAAGCTACAAAGTAATATAAAGTAAAAAAGGTATATTAAATGAATTCTCTCACTGCTTACGCTTACGCAAAAAACTTAACGCTAATTTGGCGGTAGTACCTCACCGGTTGAAATATTCTCGTTCAACCACCCTGGCAAATACGCCAAAACACAAACGATTTTTCAAAATCATCTAAAAGATTGGCCATTTCACGTGAGCGAAGTTACAAACAGAATCGTTGCCAAGACAATCTAACTTCATACAATGGATCCGATACATCGCGCCCTAATACATTTGAGATACTACTTGTTTTAGGGGCCTGTCCTACCGTGTAGTGTTAAGCGAACAATCGGTGCGTTTATCTGTGCACGATTGAATGTTTAATAGGTGGTAGAACCAGTGTAGTTCGCCTGGGGAAGTACAACCCCCAAACCTATTTCTAGCGTGAAGCAGTTCTTGTGTTTCGATGGAAGGGTGTGGTTGCCGGCACACTTTCAAATGAGGCGACCATCATAGTCCTCGAGAGTAGCGACGCATTTGTGATTGACTTCAGATAGAACCCCATGTTCTATATGAAGTTGCTTACAGATGTCCATGGGTGGCAGTGACCACTTACCATCAGGTGGACTATATGCTCGTTTGCTACTTCAATGTTATAAAAAACACCCTGTCCTGTTAAATTGTACCTATATTGCATCTATAATTTATGAAAAAAAACTACAACATTTTTTTTTACAATAAATCACAAAAAAAAACACTGGACTTCAATAAGAAATAATAAATCAATAAGAAAACACAATTATAATTTCTTCTACAAAGTCACGACAATAATTCTTAAAACACAATATTAAAATACAATGTAACTACACACACTAACTAATTAATACCGTAGTAAAATATACAATAAAAAAATTTTTAAACAAAAAATACAACCGACTTCCATGCCACATAAAAGTAAAAAATAATTTAAATACATGTTGGTTTAGAGCAAACACAGTACTTAGTACATAGTCCCGAAGTCGGCGCTCATATAAGATACATGTAGTTTCGTCATGATCCAGCAAAATATGGTGAGCGCCGACTTCGGAACTATGTACTAAGTACTGTGTTTGCTCTAAACCAAAATGTATTTAAATTATTTTTTACTTTTATGTGGCATGGAAGTCGGTTGTATTTTTTGTTTAAAAATTTTTTTTTCACGCTTTTCAGTCACGATAAAATCAGTTATGGCTGTTGCTAGTCGTCCGCTAACCGGATGAATAAAATTAATTATTCGTCCGATTTTCGGATGAATAAAATTATGTGCTGACGTCATCATCTAAAAATAGACTTCTTTGACACAACCGGTCGGTGGCGCTACCGCGCCCCCTCCCTTAGATTCTGAATTAGAAAAATCTGTTCGAACCTAACCTAACCGAATAAAACAACTTTTTCTGAGTAAACATTTATTTAAAGAACAGACCTATAATTATCAATACTTAAAGTAGAAAAAGTAATATAAACCTTATAACTAAGAGTATAATTCAGCTGATACTGATAAAAATAATTTTGACTACCTATCCTTAGTTGGAAAACCAATACCATCCAAAACCAATTTAAGTTCGGGCAGCATGGTCGTTATTCACTACATCAGGTGTACCCATAGCTTTACACAATTTATTAATATCAGTAATATGATTTAACTCACCAGTTTCAATACGTTTTTTATTACGAGGATAATAAGTATGTTTAATATACAGACCATTTTTATTACGAATTTACTGTTTAGCGGACGATTAATTTATTTTATTCATCCGATTACGGGACGACTAGACACTTCGATCAGTTATACGAGACCGTGTAATACATAGTATCCATAAGACTGCACAGTGCATACATAAATGGAAATGGTAATTTAAAATCAACCTTAAATGACAAGTCAAACAAAAGCCTAAGCGATATCTTACATTACTGTCACAGTGCATGTGAACTGAGCGCAACCACTCGCAGGGCGCTGCCGCGCCCTGCTCGCTTAGTTTCTATATTTTCTTTTAAGTTCCAACCTAACCCATCCTATGTAAAAAGGTTGGCAGTACTCCTGCATCGTCCAGGTAATTGTATTCAGAGTGGAATTTGTGATCATAATTATGTCCTTTCCGGAACTCATTGTTTGTATTGCGAACAATAATTACCAAACACACATACTTTAGGCAGGCTGTATACCTATATTATTAGGGTTAAAGAGGTGAAGGTAACTTTATTAATCGTTGCCTCTGTTTATGGAACTCCTAATATATTCATAAGGGCCATATTACTATCACCTGTGGGTTAGATAGGCAGTACCACTGAATAAAAGCCCAGTTAGAGATAACGGTTTTCATAAGTCATCTCTTCTTAGCATTTCTTCAATAAATCCTTAAACACTAAATAGCCAACTTCTATGGCTTGGGCTTACAGTACCCTGCATCATAAGGGTCGAGGAGTTAAAGGTCAATTTTCTTATCATACGTCTTTGCTTTGTTAATATATTACAATTCCATAAGTATCAAATGGCCAACGCCTATGCTTTAAGCCTGAAGTACCCGTGCATCATCAAGGCTGAAGAGTTGAAGGTCAAAACTATCATGTTATATCTTTGCCTAGTAATCTCATTACATATACGTAAGCACCATATGGCCAACGCCTATGGTTTAGGCTTGAAGGACCCCAGCATTATCAGGGTTGAGGAGTTGAAGGTCAAATTTTTCATGCCATATCTTTTCGTAGTAATCTCATTACATACACGTAAGTAACAGATGGCCAACTTCTATGGTTTGGGCTTGCAGTACCCTGCATCATGAGGGTTGAGGAGTTGAAGGTCGATTTTAATATTATACGTCTTTACTTTGTAAATATATTACATACCCATAAGCATCAAATGGCCAATACCTATGGTTTAAGCTTGAAGTACCCCTGCTTCATCAGAGTTGAGGAGTTGAAGGTCAAATTTTTCATTTTTTATCTTTGCTTAGTAATCTTATCAGATATACGTAGCGATCATGTAGCTAACGCCTATAGTTTAAGCTTGAAGCACCCCAGCATCATAAGGATTGAGGAGTTGAAGGTCCAATTTTCCACCGTATCCAACCATTTTTCTAATGTTCTACCTTACATTTTTTAAATATCATTTTGAATGCGTAAGGATGAAATAGCTAAGTTTTATGGCTAAGGCATTCAATACCCCTGCATCATCAGGATTGAGAAGTTGAAGGTCCAATTTTTCGTCGTATACCTTTGCTTAGCAATGTTATTACAAATCCGTGAGCAACAAATGTCTAACGTTTATGGTTTAAGCCTGCAGTACCTCTGCATCATCAGGGTTGAGGAGTTGAAGGTCAAATTTGTTATCGTACATCTTTGCCTTGCTATCTTATTATATATCTGTAAGCACCAAATGGCCATCACCTACGGCTTGGGCTTACAGCACCCTGCATCATCAGGGTTGAGGAGTTGAAGGTCAATTTTTTTGTCATATGTCTATGCTTAGTATTGTTATTACACATCCATAAGCACCAAATGGTCAACTCCTATGGTTTAGGCTTGAGGCACCCCTGCATCATCAGGATTGAAGAGTTGAAGGTCAAATTTTTCATCACATGTCTTTGCTTAGTAGTCTTGTTACATATATGTAAGCACCAAATAGCTAATGTTATAGTTTAGGATAGCTGTAACCCTGCATCATCAGGATCGAAGAGTTGAAGGTCAAATTTTTTGTCAACCTATATAAGCATAGATATATAATACATATTCCAAGTTTCATAAGAATCGATTCGGCAGAAGCCGAGTTATCTCAAATTATCTAAAAAACTTGAGGAGTGGTGGTGGTTTCCACCCAATAACTCAAAGAGTTAAGCATCACAGCATACCCATGTCTAAGAGAAAAAGTTGCGTGACAAAATTTCCTATCAAATGAAAGAAAGAAAATGGAAATCGGTTTAGAAACACCCAAGTTATTCAAGATTTTAAGAAACCGACATTTTCCAATTTTCCGGGAAAACCGCCGGAAGGTTTTCATTTTCCTCAATATGGGACTGCCTGTGAAACTAGCCGCATACAATGTCGTATGAATCGTGTCGGTAGGTCGACGATTTCTAGCCATTTCGCCCGAACATACATAAAAAAAAATATATATATATATACGTGACGAATAGATAACCTCTTTCCTTTGGGAAATCGGTTAAAAATAGTTTTTAAGGATATTGGTGGCCACGCGAAAGGATCACGTATCTATTCATAAATTATTTTTTAAACTTTTTTGCAATTTTCTAGTAATGCATCTATGTTCCGTAAGAATATTTTAAATAATGTATTCTGAACTAAATAATGTTTTTAAAACTTTTCACAATACAAATAATAATATTGTCTCTTAAAACGCTTGTGGTGGACCGCGATCCATTATTGGAACGAAAGAGTAATGGGTCTTATATCGTAAATAGAAATCTATGCCTATCATATTTCAAACACAAACAACCAAATCTTGTGTGGTTATTTGTTGTTTATCGAGTGTTGATTGTACACCAATTTGTTCACTTGTTCTTTACGTTAATTTTTGTTACACGTAATTAAACAGAGCGTGTTTGTCTTAATTTACCATCATTAGCCTGTAATTGTAACCATAACTGGGCAACAGCTCTCTTTTTTTATTTGACTGAAGTAGCAAACGTGCATGCAGTCCACCTGATGGTAAGTGGTCACTGCCGCCCATGGACATCTGTAATCACAAGATGCGTTGCTACTCCCGAGGACTATGATGGTCGCCTCATGTGAAAGTGTGCCGGCAACCACACCCTTCTATCGAAACGCAAGAACAAGAAGAGAAACGCAAGAAGAGTGGTACTTCCCCGGTCGAACTACACTGGTTCTACCATCTTGAACGTGAAACGTGAACGTTCTCCTGTTAAAGTGAAAAAGTTAAGGTCACAGTCCATTAGTTCCGATGTCGTTTTTTATAAATTTACAGGCATGAAGGTTTCTTACGAAGTTTGTTTCCGCCTTTAATGCAAGAGATTGCTGTTTTCTAACGTCCATTGCATACAAAAAACCGTGTTGACAAATAAATGGTGATAAGTCGAAACCCCAGTGTAATAAGCATTTAAATTAGCAAGGCACTGCTTTTTAAATACAAATGATATTAAAATAAGACATACTGCACTCGGGGACTGCCGTAGTAAAGCTACTGAATAGCATTTTTTTCAACTTATGCAATTATAGGCAACTATTTATTCATTTGTGCAGTATTTTTCGTCTATACTATATACTATCTCACAAACAGCTGCTTACACATTCGTCCGATATCCGAGCAGCTCGTCTCGATCCGTGTGAGCTTCGTACTGTCGTACCATAAACACACAGGTTAAGCGAACGCTTGGCGTTACATAGTAGACGGAGTGGAGGTGTTAGGAGTTTTCGTTACGGAATTTCTTAATTCAGTCGTCACGATCAAAGCCCGCGATAAAAGCTATGCAATAGTTTAAAAGATAAAAGCCTAGTCAAATGTATACTTACATAAACTAAAGATAATAAGAAACAAAACTCGGGGAGCTTCTTGGCGGATATTCTCAGTTGAGGTCGTGTTCGGTCCGATCCGGTGGTAGTGTAATAAATATTATAACATATAACAACAAATATTATAACATATTATTTGTGAGTGCCGTACGCCTATATAAAATAAAGACATAATCTGTTGTGACATGCAACGTGCAATATTTCGCAACCCAAATTTCTCAAACATGTTAACAACTAACAATCACTCGTAAATGGAGAATTGCACCAATTTCCCACACGTTGTCATTACAACTGCAGTAGTTACTCGCTGAGACAACTTCTGACGGTGATAATAATATCGTTAAGGCGATTACAGTGCTCCTACACTAATCCAGGCTTCAGTTCTGCCAACTATCGTCATTAAACTAGCCTTTGCGTACAATTTAAATGTAGCAGTGTATAAAGCTGTGTAAAACTACTTAATTCTAGTTTGAAAACTGTGATGTGGATTAAGTAATGAGGCGATTCTCTTCAAAAAACCATCAACGTATATTATTAAAAACGAATTATTTACGAGAACTGATTATCTATTGATAATCAGTTCTCGTAAATAATTCGTTTTTATAACTCGATAAAAGCAATAGCATAGGAATATTATTCTTAAGCTATTGCTTTTATCGCGGGCGACGAGCGCGGCGACCGAATCAAGAAATACCGTAACGAAAAAAACCTAACACGGGAGGTGTTAGGTTTTTTCGTTACGGTATGTAAGGTACGGTATACTCCGCCTACCAAGTAGCGCAGCCGTGCGTTCGCTTAACGTATGTATATGGTGCGACAGTACGTAGCTTGCACGGATGGAGACGAGCTGCTCGGAAATCGGACGAATATTTATGCAGCTGTTTGTGAGAAAATATATATTATCAAAGAAAAAAACTTGAAATAATATAAAAGAAAAAATACTGCATAAATAAATAATTATAATTGCATAAGATGACAAAATATGCAATAGCTTTACCATGGCAGTCCCCGAGTGCCGCACGTTTTTTTTCTCGTTATTCTCGCGGATTCGTCCATTTCAAGTGTAACGAAATCTGACCAGTAGTTTTGCCGTGAAAGCGTTACAAACACACTTACATACATCCTTATAAACATTTGCATTTATAATATTACATAAGGAGTAATATAAAATAAGTCATTAGGCTTACAGTGGTTACACTTCCCTGTAATATTATATTCCTAAAGTGTGCACTAAGTATTCACTAACACGTTTATTGTGGACACGGCTTTAGCCTTCCAGCTGTGCAGGATACATCAATAAACCATATTTGATATTTATTGCAAGCTACAACTTTCTCCTTCACCGTTATTCTTCATAACTATGCCCGAGAGAAAATAATGTCATACAATAACGGAACGATACTCTAAATTTCCCTTCTCTTGGCTTTGAAAAGACAATTCACTTTATATTCGTACTGTAGCGTCGCTGTAACGTACTTTGTACAGTCCCGGCAGTGAGCTAAGTCCGCGAATGGTCGCACGAACTCATTCTAAAAGCCGTTTCCTTTGCATAAATGTTGTGCAGGTACGGACGCCGCTACACGTGCTACGTTCAACAAATATGAGTGCACGGTTTGAATTAGAGATATGTATTAATAGCGGCCATGACTCCTGTAGCTGGATTCAGTTATTACAATTAAAACTTGCAGTTTATAATAAATACTAGGTAAATTTCGAAGATATAGAATAAGACAATTAAAAATATCAAAATATCTATGAAGATCATATAATATAGGCGTTAAAGAACTGAAAAAATCATTTTTTTTTATAAGCACGAGCAATTCCACCTAATGGTAAATGGTCACTGCCGCCCAGGAACATTTGTAAGCAACTTCATATAGAACATAGGTTTTATCTGAAGTCAATCACAGATGCGTTGCTGCTCCCGAGGACTAGGATGGGCCCCTCATATAAAGTATGCCGGTAACCACATCCTTACATCGAAACGCAAGGAATGCTTCATGTTAAAAATATGTGGCGGTGGTACCTTCTCAGTTGAACTACACTCGCTCTACCACCATTTAGACATGTATAAGGCGTTCTAACCTATTATGACTAATCTCAGATAATTCTAATATTATCTGGCGCTTAGCACAAATTGCCATATGCCATTCTACTTCCCTATATAAAAAAATGTTTAGATTTATTTCACGTGAAAAAATAAATTTTACGATAATTTACTGATCCCTTCCTCAGTTGTACCAATCAAAAGGTATATCGATTTAAAGCGTCCAGAGACGACAATAGCAATTATTTATGAGATGACTTGCCGGCATAATGATTACATAATCATAATCATTCTTTATTGCATCATGCGTCATATTACATTTGATGTTCTTAAAACTAATAGCCCAGCATGAGACCCTGTAAGGGCATAGCAATATCATACAGTATTATAATTATTATATGAACACTATTATTAAACATTTCAATTTTAAATTAATTTAAAACAATGTGTCAATTATTGAGAAATTTCGTTACATACAATAAATAATATGAAATATTAATAAATACAATAATTATTATATTAATACGTGAAGCAAAAATTTGTGACGGATTTTTAAGTAATATGCCGCGGACGGATTAGTATGAAATTTTGCACGGTTATAGTGGACGTAGAGAAGGAGTGCAGAATGTTAATATTTTTTTCAAATAATGCATTTTTCATACATAAAATCAACTAAAAACACATTACACACACTGCCTTGCATTTGTCACAAACACATATGTACTTAGTAAATGAAATAGAACATTCAATGTCTTACTATGAAAAGACACAACGTCAAGAATGTCAGATGACATTTGATTTTTAATTAAAATTACGGTCGAATTTCGGCCGATGCGACGGGCGACTAGTAATAATAAAATTGTCATAAATTAGCGCATTACAAAAGGGATATATGAAAAACAAACATCCCTAATATAAAAAGAACTTTTGGAACTGCACCTGTAAATAGTGAATGGTTAGTAAAATATGTCGGCATTCTTGGGGATGTCCTTTAAAAATAGCAAGCACTGTGTGGATTCGACTCGAGTGTGCATTATCAAGTTACTGCTGCATCCCCTTTTATATCGTAAGAGCCGTGTTATAGATAATTTGGTTAAAAATTAAAAGTAAAATTTAATTCTCAATTATAGCTATTATAGGGAGAAAGGAAACTGGTTATTTTCACGCCTATATTTAATATTATAATACTTAACGGGTACTCACGATATGCGGTTTATGAATTCTTATAGAATTCTTTTTGCCGATATTTCGACCCAGTTGCATGGATCGTGGTCACGGCCAAACTGCGGTAGTGGGGAGAAACCGTTGACAAGCACTAGTGATAAATTAACCTATCTACCCTACGTCTAGTTCGTTTTTTTATATATATAAAAAAAAAATATATATTTTTTTATATATAAATATTATCGTGAGTACCCGTTAAGTATTATAATGTATCAATTCCGCGATAATACTAGTCTAAAATCATATATATTTAATATGTTCAACAATAAAACTATTTACAAGAAAATAATACAAACTCAAACCATCCTCTCGATACGAAAACTAACAAAACAATAATCATCTTTTCTACAATTTCATAAAATAATATTCTTCTAAATTCAAAAAATATAGTTTTCTGAAGAGTAAAATGTATGTACTACTCGACCACAACAACTAACGCATAAAACAAAAGCGGTTCCGAACCCCGCACCTCGCTTCTTTCTCCACGAATCTCCTAGTGACGTGCAGTCGTGTATCATCTAGGTATTTACGTTAGCCAGCACGTGTTTAATGTTATTTCGTTATAATGTTAGTTTAATGAGTGATTGTTGATTTTTTAAAGTTATTATTACATTAGTTGATTATTCGTCAATAAAGCTCAAAATGGGTAGGAAAAACACTATTCGTGGAGGAGAAAGGACTCTTACATTCAAAATATGCATTTTTTTAACAAGAGAAGAGTATTGGGCTCAGTATTCCTGTCTCCCATGTCGAAAATCGAATGTTTTAATAATGGTATACCTACATACTTTTGGTATTTTGTAATAGAATATACTTCGTATCGGGATGGGAAATCCCTAGTTCTAATGACGTTTCAACTGTCGTGCGCCTAATTGTTTTGGTCGAGTAGTACAAAAAGAGGTCGCTACACTATCTTAGAGCGTCCAGTTGATAGAACACACGACGCGCGCCTAGAACAAAATCGTATATAAAAAAAATATCAATTTACAGTAGCTTTGTTGATTGTAATAGCTATTTAGGAACCTATTTAATAAGATCCTAAATCGCTATAACAATGATTTTCCATATATCGTCTTTCCTGGCGTAAGTAGTCAATGTTTGTATGTCAACAAAACTTCTAAGCTTCATACTGTGAATTGGTAATTTTAACAGTACCACCGTCGCACCTATTTCTAACGGAAAGCATTACTTGCGTTTCTATGGAAGGGTGTGGTTGCCGGCACACTTTCACATGAGGCGATCATCATTGCCCTCGGAAGTAGCAACACATCTGTGATTGACTTAAGATAGAACCCGTGTTCTGTATAAAGTTCATTACAGACGTCCATGGGCGGCAGTGCCCACTTACCATCAGGTGAGCTGCATGCTCGATTGCTACTACAGATAAAAAAAATATATATATACGATTTTGTTCTAGGGACCCGTCCATATGGTTCTATTAGGGAGGAACCACCGCCACACGTATTTCTGGTGTAAAGGAGTCCTTGCGATAGAAAGGTTTGGTTGCCGGCTCACTATTATTTGAGGTGACCAACTTAGTCCTCGGAAGTAGAAACGCATCTGTGATTAATTTAGGCAGAGCTCTTGTTCTCAATAATGCTCCAAAATTATCTCACAAAGAAATTGAATATTTAAGTAACTAAACCGCCAAGCAATCAACGTAATTTATTTAAAACTCAATAACGAGACCTCGTTAGCGCTTCCGATCAACTCAAGTTAATTAATCAAGTACAACCCTTAGCTCAAAAGACATCCCTAATCACACAATTTACATTTCATTATAACGCTCTGCATTATTTATATCCAGCGCATAATTAATACTTCGTCTCTGCCGCTTCACAAATAAGCTTCAAGTTTTATAAAGTAAGAAAAGTTAAATGGAATCACCTCGTTATTTTGATACTTAAAAAAAACGCTTTCTACACTAATTGCCCCACAGTAGGATTTTCTCCTGTGTCGTGGGTGCCATGGACACACACAAAGACGAATACACAAACACCCAGACCCAAAACAAGAATCTAAACTCATAATTCAGATACCTGACAGGCCGGGAATCGAACCCGGGACCCACTGCGTGACAGACCGGTATGGTAACCGCTGCGCCACGCGGGTCGTCTTAATTAAGTACTTTCGGGTCATTACGTTTTAAATGCTTCATATAAGCAACAATAATAATAGGTAAGAGGTGTTTGCCTGTCGTAAGAGGCGACTAAGAGGGGTTTCCGGGGTTGCGGGCGGATAGAGTGGGAGCTCGAACCGCTCGTTCAGGCGACCCCGTGAAGGACGGCGGTATGTGTGGTCGCATACCGTCGTAAAGACCACACGGAGCGGTGGGCTCAGCCGCCCACCTGTGAGGAGCCCGATGGGGCAACGCGCTCAAAGGGCACCGGGTGCGTTCCTTTAGAGTACCTGGAGTCCTCTTTGTAGCGCCGAGGACGGCCACCGGGGGTAGTGCGGTATAAATCCCAGATAACCCTGCGTCGCTCCCACGGCGTCGGGTACCTTTTGAAGGTTTCCCCCTCGTCAACAAAAAAAGGTGGTGCTAGTGAAAAATTTTGAAATGTCATCGGTAATACTGACGGGGGGGGGGGGGGGGTCTTTAACGCTATCTTAAGCGGGCGATACGAAGCTTCTGCATCATTGTTTTTATTTTTTGATCTTTTATTTCTGTACATTGTTTAATTATGTGTGTTATAGAAATTTATTATCACTGCTTTACGGTCAAAGAAAATTTCGTGAGGAAATTTACATACCAGAGAATTATTAAAAAAAAAGTGGTCAAAGGTGCGTGAAGTTAATCAATTTGCATGTGACCAGCGCGATGGACTACGACCTAAAAAGCTTATAAAAAGCAAGTATAACTTCTATGTCCAACCCATTAGCCCTTCAAGTAAACTATTGATCGTAAGAGTAATAGTAGCTTTTACTAATGGAGGTTTTAGCCAACGGTTATCGCGCGGTAGGCTTTATTTAGAACATTTTGAAAGTGGTAGAAACAGTGTAGTGGTCACTGCCGCCCATGGACATCTGTAATCAACTTCATACAGAACATAGTTTCCATCTGAAGTCAATCACAGATGTGTTGCTCATTCCAAGGACTATGATAGTCGCCTCATGTGAAAGTGTGCCGACAACCACACCCTTCCATCGAAACGCAAGAAATGCTTCACGTTAAAAAATTGGTGTGACGGTGGTACTTCACAGGTCGATCTACAGTGGTTCTACCACTTTTACCAGCTTTTCCTAATGTAAGTTAGCCAACGTTTACCGCGCATGATAGGCTTTGGTTAGAACATAATAGGAAGGTATGCTAGTAATTACGCGAAATTTTCATTGACATAATATTGACATTACGCGAAATTTTCATTGACATAATATTGACATTACGCGAAATTTTCATTGACATAATATTGTGTGCATCAACCCATAATTGGCCCACTGCTGGGCACGGGTCTTCTCCCAGAATGAGAGAGTTTAGGCCATAGTCCACCGCGCTGGCCAAGTGCGAATTGGTGGACTTCACACACCTCCGAGAACTTTTTTTTTTTAAGAACTCTCGGGTGTGTAGGTTTCCTCACGATGTTTTCCTTCACCGAAAAGCAGTGATAATTAATTTCTAATACGCACATAAATCATTGGTGCGTGCCTGGGTTTGAACCTCGGACCCCCCGATCGAGAGGGCAAGTTTCAACCATTAGGCTATCACTGCTCTAATAATATTGACATTCACTTAAATTTATCATATTCAAATTATCTTTTTTTTGTATTGATTGCATAATATTGTATTTAATTGTATTTGCTCAGTTCATATTTATTGTATTTTTTTAAAAATGTAAATTTTAACTTTAGTATAATTTAACAGAGCGTCAATATTGCAAATGCCGTGTTCACCTGTAATTGTGGGTACACGACCTATTTATTTATATGTGTTATTTGATATTTATAAGTGTATGCTACGTTGGTGAACCTTTTATATAAATAAATAAATAAATAAATAAATGACGCTGGTATTCATTTCTTGAATTTTTGTCTTTTGGATTTTGTCTTTTTGTTTTTGCTTCTTGCAACATTCACGAGAAGAAACGGAGTGGTGCTATTTAATGTAATACCTACAGCACACTCCATAGTCCCGATAATTTTACAACCCGACTGCGTCAGAAGGAGGGTAATGTTTTTTCAGCGTATGTATGTATGTTTGGATGAATGCCTGTTTATTTGGCAAACGGCTCGTCTGATTGTAACGTATGGCATATCATTTGAAACGACTTAGCTATGACACAAGCTATATATTTTTTTAAATATGGCGCCTGCGGTCAAAGCAAAGGTCCCGCCTTTCCTCTGAACGGAGAGAGAACGGGAGATGAACGATTTTCTTCGATTATCATAACAATATGGGTATCGCATGAAAGCCAGTGAATAGACAAATATAATAATATACGCATATTAATACTTTGAAATTACTATTTCTATTTAAATAGAATAAATTATTACAAAATCATAAAGCTATTGACTCGTTTGAAACAGTCGGTTTTTTCTGAATAATAACAATGTTTCTTGTTTTATCAAGTCTATTTATAACAAACCCGGAACATTTCCTTCCTTAGGCAAGAAAATAAACAGTTAGCAAGGAGTAAACTGAAATGTCGCATGACTGAGTATGTCAACATGAAATACAAATATTGTTAGCCAAAAATAGATGTAGTACACTTGTAGTAGACCCCTGCCTAAATAAATATTTATTTTACTCTTTAATGTGAGTGGTGGCTGGAATATTTACTTATGTTATAATTCAGATTTTGTTGAAGAATCACATTACAATGGCGTAAATTGAGTATTTTTGGCTTTTGTATTTTTTTTTTCATTTTACTGCTAGATCTTGACGACCGGCGTGAAGGAGATCACCACACCGGTCTGACACGTTTCCGGGTTCGATTCCCAATCAGACAGAAATCTGAACAATGAACATAGGTTTTTATTCTTGTTCTGGGTGTTTGAGTTTATGCCCGTGGGATTGACTTGAGGTAGACTCTTTGATATTTATAGAGTTGGTTACAAATGTCAGTGGTAAAAATGTCTAGGGGCGGCAGTGACCACTTAGTATCAGATTTTTTTTTATACTTAAACCTAACGATGAGGCAGACGGGCTACCTGGTGGAAAGTATTCACCGTCGCCTATGGACATTTTTGCAACACCAGAGGAGACTCCAATGCATCGCCGGCTTTGAAGGACAGCTCTTTTCGCACCTGTTTTGAAGAGCCTCATGTCTTAACGCCCCGAGAATACCTCAGGAGGAAGCTTATTCCGCATCTTGCATGTCCGTGGCAGAAACGAGCGTGCAAATCTAATCGTGGAGGACAGCCACGGGTCCAGTTGATGTGGATGGTTTTTCATCCTTCGGCGAGTAGTGCGGTGGAGGAATGGTGACGTAGGCACCAGGTCAAAAAGTTCCTCGGAGCACTCATTATTAGTAAAGCCAGTAGAACACGCAGAGGGAGTTAATGTTCCTCCGTGGGCTCAAGGGTTCTAACCATTGAATGATCCTTGGGTCGTTGACTATTCGGATCGCGCGTTTCTGGATGGAGTCAAATGGGCTAAGTTGGTATGCGAGCAGTACTCTATGTGGGGCCTCACTTGTGCTTTATAAAGCAGAAGGAAATCATTGCCCTGCAGTAAAGTACTGCTTGCTTATCGTCAGATGGACTTCATGATTGTGTTTTATATAAAATTGTCTAAAATTTGTTATATGCATTAAAGATAAGTTAGTTATAAAAATTCATTGATATTATAATAATGGAAACTGTCGCGACCCCACGACCGGACGAACTAATTACTATTGATTTGAATAATACTCGTCATTTCATAATATTTATTCTATCTTTTAGCGATTTAGCACTAGGTGTATAATTTGCAAAGTGTTATTGGTTTAGGCAAATTAGGCTGAAAATTTATTCAATAAATAATTCCAATGTTGAATTAAATAATTAATTTATTTCAAATTCGTTGTAATTTCAATTCCGATCATTAGTAACATTCAATTAATTTGATTATAAATTTAGTACACTGACATATTGTGGTTTTGTATGATAATAGTTAAAATGATTAAATATTGTAACGATACAAAAAGGAGAGGAGCTGATTTGACTAGTATGGTGACGCTGGCGGTGCTGGAGAGTAGAAGGGGAGTGTATAAAAGTGACTGGAGCTGGCGGTGCGGGTTCATTATTTTGCGAATAAGTCGTCACACTTATTGAAATTAATTACTATAATTAAAATCAAATAATAAATAAGTTAAAAATCGAAAGTGTTTTTGTGCCACCTTTTAATAATATAATGAATTAAACACAACTACCTCTCAACGTTATGTTATGCTCATGTAATTGTTTCTCGTTAACCTGTCGCTCGCATGAATAGCACTTCCCCTTTCTTTGAGACGAATGATGGACACAGCCAGGAAGTGAGCACTAATGTCGACCTATCTAACATTAATATTTAATGCAACCAGGTGGTAGAACCAGTGTAGTTCGACCGGTGAAGTATCACCGCCACACCTATTTCTAGCGTGAAGCATTTATTGCGTTTCGATGGAAGGGTGTGGCTGCTGGAACACTTTTATATGAGGCGACCATCTTAGTACTAGGGAGTAGCAACGCATCTGTGATTGACTTCAGATAGGAACCATGTTCTATTTGAAGCTGGTTTCAGATGTCTACTTACCATCACGTGGACTGTCTGCTCGTTTGTTACTTCAATCAGATAAAAAGCCTCCAACATGCACGCTAAATGTGGTTACTACGAGTATTAACAAAAGCCCCATTAAAGAAGGATTATGATTTATATGGACCTCAAAAGGCCGTGACGTAGAATGGGGAGATAGAACCTCTAGTCAGCAGTGATAGCCTAAGGGTTGAAACTTGCGCTCTAAATCGGGAGGTCCGAGGGTCAAACCCAGGCACGCACCACTGATTTATGTGCGTATTATAAATTAATTATCACTGTTTTTCGGTGAAGGAAAAGATCGTAAAAAACCTACACACCCGAAAGTTCTTGAAAAAAAAAATTCTCGGTGTGTGAAGTCCACCAATTCGCACTCGGCCAGCGCGGTGGAATATGGCCTAAAACTCTTTTATTCTAAGAGAAGAACCCTGCCCAGCAGTGGGTTAATAATGGGTTGTAACCATACCTCTTGTCAAAGTGCGATTCTGTTGATAAGAATTAAAACATATTTTACAGGTAACATTTTTCCAAAAGATACAAAAATAGTTCGCGAATACTTAAATCCTGACCTCCCTTCAAAATGGCACGTGCCGTAATTAAATTTAATATCTCTGACACCCTCACATTTATCTTACTGACGGCACATGACTCGTGCGAGCATTTCTCTCATATATTTCAACAAGAACACCAGATTTCTAAGCGAAATTTCGATGACAATATGACAAATGAATAGAATTTTATAAAAATTATAACAAATAGAAATATAAAATAGTTAAATGAAACTTATTTTAAACTTAACGGTTTTCTTACAATCTTTGTAGATTGTTAAATTTTGACTAAACGATTGAAAATTTTGATCTTTTACGGGGCTAATTTTAACGCTAACGCTTTCTACACTCATAGCCCCACAGTAGGATTTTCTTCTGTGTCGTGGGTGCCATGGACACACGCAAACACGAATACACAAACAACCCAGACCCAGAACAAGAATCTAAACTCATCATTCAGATACCTGTGTGGCCGGGAATCGAAACCGGGACCCACTGCTTGTCAGACCGGTATGATAACCGCTGCGCCACGCGGGTCATCTAAATTTTACATGTCATTGTGTATAGACTACCTTAAGCTTAGTTGTTCTTTAACTATATTATTTCATCCCATAATAACTGTACTTTTCTGTTACCTAATTGATAAAAAAGTAAAAAGAGAACTATAACTACTAGTTTTTATTTTGAGTTTATTTGTTTTTATTTTTGTTAATGTGTTGTGACAGATCCGAATAAAAAAAAACATTCATTCATTATAATAGTTCTTTTTTTTCTTACTAGACAATGGCATAATTATGTAGTTGCAAATCGTCGTAAACACCGCATGATATAGTGACCTTAAACTCAAATCTGGGCGGAGCCTAAAGGGTCAATCTATTCAGAGAACTCCGGTTGCGTTTCTTTAGAGATCCTGGAGTCTTCTTCACAGCACCAAGGACGGCCACCAGGGAGTTTTAACTTCACAAGCATTCTACACTTATAGCCCCATACTAGGATTTGCTTTTGTGACGTTGGTACCATGGATACACAAAAGACGAATACACAACCACCCAGATCCAGAACATGAATCTAAACTCATCATTCAGATGTTTGGATGATTCACCTGTCTGGCCAGGAATCGAACCCGGAACCCCTTTGCGCGTCACACCGGTAAGATAACCGCTGGCGTCGTTCTTAAAATATCAAGAACCTTTAAGGTTTCCCCCATTGAAAACAAAATAAAAGCTACGACTCACTAATGAATACATTGGTAATGAGCCGCAATAACAGAATATGTATAACATGAAATCTTCCATTCAGAGCTAATGACTCTATTTCCACTCAGCACATAACGACTTTCGCGCCATCTCGCGGTGTTTACTGTAATTGTGCTTACATTTACATTATCAACTGGTGCCACCGTAGAATAGCAAGCAGTAAGCGATTACATATAATATTTTTAGTCATATAAATCATAAAAATATTAAAACCTTGCCTTTTTTATAAATTTTAAGTATGATAAGTGGTAACTACCGCGCCAAACATCTATAAATAACTTCATACAGAACAAGGGTTCAATTTCAAGTCAATCACAGATGCGTTGCTACTTCCGAAGAATAAGATGACCTCGAATGAAAGTGTGCCGGCAACCACATCCTTCCACTGAAACTCTAGTACTGCTTTACGCTACAAATAGGTATGGCGGTAGAACCTTCCCGGTCCCCGGAATTTTTGTTCTACTAATTTATAAATGTAAGTACGGATGCCTTATTATCTCTTGTCACTACTAACTTACCACAGAGTTTATTCATACCAAAATGTTTTTTGATAAGATTGAAGGAGCAAACGTGCATGCAGTCCACCTGATGGTAAGTGGTAACTGCCGCACCGGACATCTGTAAATAACTTCATACAGAACATGGGTTCCATCTAAAGGCAATCAAAGATGCGTTGCTACTCTCGAGGACTATGATGGTCGCCTCATGTGAAAGTGTGCCGGCAACCATACCCTTCTATCGAATCGCAAGAACTGCTTCACGCTAGAAATAGGTGTGGCGATGGTACTTCCCCGGTCGAACTACACTGGTTCTGCCATCTTGAAAATTTTTGTTCTACTACCTATTTTAGTTCTGCTACCTTGTAAACACATCTACGGATGCCTTATTATCTCTTGGCCCTACTTACCATAGTGCTGCCTTCGTGTTCCACAAAGAGTTTACTCGTATCAAAATGTAGCACGGTAATGAACATACAGCTATACATGTAAACCTTCTACGATTACCTGTTATGAATTAGTTTCTGTCGACGGATTAATACTAATATTTTAGATAAGTTTCTAGTCTTGACTTAGGACTTAAGATAACAATACCACCTCAAACAAACTTTTTCCTGCTTCCGTAATGGAATTTCAGTAATATTAGCTCCTCTTTGATGTTACAACAAGTACCTCATGCTACGGTCTTTAAATCTTCATCTTATCTCATGGCTGGGGAAATCAACGGCATCGTATCTGGAATATTATTGCGCTGCGTTACCGCACTATGTGTCACTTTCGTCGGAACGCTGAGTGTAAATTGCGCGTACATTATGGCCTACCTTCTTTGGTTCCATTGAGGGTTCTTAGGGTTCCATACGTTTCAGTATTTGGTTCTTCAGATACAGCAAAATTGTAGAACATGTAGTTCGACCGGGTAGCTATCAACACTTATTTTTAAGGTGAAGCACTTCTTGTGTTTTGGCAGAAGGGTGTGGTTCTTGGCACACTATTATATGAAGCGACCATCTTAATCCTCGGGCAGTTAGAAAGTTAGGAAATTAGGTACGTTATGGCCCGACGCCGTGGGAGCGACACAGGGTTATGTGGCTCCTCCCAGATGGACGTCTGGGCCCACCGTCCCGTCTAGTCTTTACGACGGTATGCGACCACATACCGCCGTCCTTCCCGGGATCGCCTGACCGAATGATTCGAGCTCCCACTCTAGCCACCTGCAACCCTGGAAAGTCCTTTTAGTCGCCTCTTACGACAGGCAGGGGATGCCGTAGCCCCATTATGATCTCGGAACTACAGGGACAGCATTATGACCTATCTTTCGTTCAGTGAGCAATAAGGTTCTGTAAGTTAAAATGATCGGTTCTAGATTATAAAAGGTTCGGTATTAGAAACGATTTTTAAATTCTTCACTTTAATGGGGTTCTGCATGGTTTATCGTTAATGATAATGAAGTTGAAGTCTGAGTTTCGAATTTTGAGGTGAGAAGTTTGAATCCCAAATATTTGCGTTGGATTCAAATATTTAGCTTGTTAGGGTTACGTTTTTTTGGTTTAGAAAATATTTGTCTAAACAAAAAAATATATATTTCTTTGTTTAGAACATACTCAGTACTTGGTAGGACATAGTTTCGTCACCGTCATCTCCTTTTTGGAAGTCGGTTATAAAATATTCCTTTTCATTGATGAAAACTTATTTTATAAGGAGGCAGAGGTTTAATATTGACCTATTTTCTATGGATAGACGACGAAAATCAAAAAATACAAGGATATAGTACTTATAAATCCTCGTTTAATAAATTATACGAACCGTTAAATTTTATTTATAAGTAAACAAGCAATGACCCGCGGTTTTCTTCTTGTTTAAACAAAATTGTAGATATCTTTAAATTATATTCACCTTTGATAGAGTACCTACATGTTTTTTTTTTATTACGATGAGGTAGCAAACGAGCATGCAGTCCACCTGATGGTAAGTGATCACTGCCGCTCATGGATATCTGTGAACAACATCATATAGAACATGGGCTGTATCTGTAGACAGTCACTGCATTGTCACTCCCTAGGACTGAGTGCTCGTCTCATACATATACATACATAAAAGTGTACTGGCAACCACACCCTATCACCGAAACGCATAAAAACTATTTCAGAAATAGGTGTGGTGGTACCTCTCCGGTCGAACTACACTGGTTCTACCACCCGGTAAAATGGATGGAACTAAGTAGTAAGTGCTATCCCAAGATTCAACTATAAATATATTTATAAGCTTTCGAACTAAATTTAGTAGCTTTGGTTAAATGCCATTTCAAATACAGAGGAATATTGTAAAAAATAATAATGAAATGTATTTCTAAGCAATAATATTTTCTATATGTCTATAGAAAAAGTAATATTTTTTTGTAATCACATTCAACGTACAAATACGCTTTCTTTATTGTAAATACATACATTTATTGTACAAAGACGCAGAACTTTTACTATGTTTTAGTAAAGATAAATATCTATTGACCATTACTTAGCGTAAGATCGTATTAGTTACTCTGGAGATAACGCGTTTAATCTTTTCTGCTTTCTTCATTCTAATTAATTAGATCCCTTCATCTATCGTATCTGTTACGTTGTTTGTTCCTTATTGACATGTCTGAGCGAAAGAGATGAACTTCAAGCGATGAATTTGTGTTTTTACAATCCTTACTGAGTGTGGATGACTTTTTTGAATCCGGTTGAAGTAGCAAACAGCCTTGCAGTCCATCTCCGTAAATGGTCATTACCGCCCCGCCCCGGCCCGTAAGGAACTCCATATAGAACATAGGTTCTATCTGACAATCATAAATGCGTTGCTACTCTCGAGGACTATGATCGCCTCGTATTAAGTGAGAAACTTTTGTAACGGGCCTGAATAGACTGTGTTCCTCCTGTTGATCTGCTACTATTTACAAATAAGTTATTTGATAAATTGACCTCAGTTCGAGGTAGTTTGTATTTTTTTTTTTTTTTTTTTTTATTTGGCTGAAGTAGCAAACGAGCATGCAGTCCACCTGATGGTAAGTGGTTACTGCCGCCCATGGACATCTGTGATCAACTTCATACAGAACATGGGTTCCATCTGAAGTCAATCACAGATGCGTTGCTACTCCCGAGGACTATGATGGTCGCCTCATGTAAAAGTGTGCCGGCAACCACACCCTTCTATTGAAACGCAAGAAATGCTTCACACTAGAAATAGGTGTGGCGGTGGTACTTCCCCGGTCGAACTACACTGGTTCTACCACCTTTAAATATAGAAATTATTACAACCTATAAATATTTCAATGTATGTATTGTCTAGAGTAAATAAATGAAAATATATCAGTCAAGTCATGTCCACCAATTCGCACTTGGCCAGCGCGGTGGACTATGGCCTATAACTCTCTCATTCTGAGAGAAGACCCGTGCCCAGCAGTGAGCCAATAATGGGTTGATGCTTCTGTTTTTACTTAAAGCATTTTAGGCTCAAAATGTCACAATTTTTTTCAAGCTATCTACTTTACGTCGCTTATCGTTTCCCGTCTGCGGTGAAACGAGCATCTTGTTGTACATTAGCTCTGTGATAACAAACGTTACCACTTAGTTAATTGAAGACCCAACAACAACGAGGAAATCTTTTTTAGGCTCAACGCGAAAATCTATGAAGAAATATTTGTAAGCCTATATTCTTCACTACATGTCGTCAACCCATTATTGTCCCACTGCTGGGCACGGGTCTTCTCTCAGAATGAGAGAGTTTAGGCCATAGTCCACCGCGCTGGCCAAGTGCGAATTGGTGGACTTCACACACCTCGGAGAACTTTTTTTTTTTTTAAAGAACTCTCGGGTGTGTAGGTTTCCTCACGATGTTTTCCTTCACCGAAAAGCAGTGATAATTAATGTATAATACGCACATAAATCAGTGGTGCGTGCCTGGGTTTGAACCTCGGACCTCCCGATGGAGAGGGCAAGTTTCAACCATTAGGCTATCACTGCACTACATAGAATGTAACAAAGTCGCTTCCCGCTGTCTGTCCCTATGTATGCTTAGATCTTTGACACTATGCTACGGATTTAAATGCAGTTTTTTATTGGATAGAGTGATTCAAGAAGAAGGTTTCTCAATATATACATAATATAGTGGAGGAACACTGATAATTTTAGATTTTTTACTTTTAGGCGGAACGAAGTTCGCCGGGTCAACGACATAGATCTTAATAAAGTTTACTCCTGTAGCTTATGTAAGTCGTAGCCAATTTATAAAGCTATCGGAGTATCCTGTTGTTTTTTTTATATGACTAAAGTGGCAAACGAGCATGCAGTCCACCTGTTGGTAGGTAATTACTGCCGCCCATCTGTAACCAACTACATACAGAACATGGGTTTCATCTGAAGTCAATCCCAGATGCGTTACTCCTGAGGACTATGATGGTCGCCTCATGTGAAAGTGTGCCGGCAACCACACCCTTCTATCGAAACGCAAAAAATGCTTCACGCTAGAAATAGGTGTGGCGGTGGTACTTTCCCCGTCGTACTACATTGGTTATACCACCTTGAGTAGATCATAGCCGATCTACAAAGTAAAATAACGTAGTATTTAAAGATTCGTTGGTCTAAATGTTTATTAAAGTCGTATAACAGTAGTAAAACAAAAAAAATCGAAAGCCTTGTTGAAAGGTCGAAATATGCTTAAAGCTGGGTAAGTGAATCCGTTATGATAAAAAAACATTTCAAATCCCCAGACCACATGAAAAAGAACTGGAAAGATGGAAGGGTTGTGATGTGGTTCCCAATACACTTTCATATGAGGCGACCATTATAGTCCTCGGGAATGGCAACGCATCTGTGATTAACTTCGTATAGAACCCATGTTGTGTTTGAAGTTGCTTACAGATGTCTATGGGCGGCAGTAACCACTTATCATCAGGTGGACTGCATGCTCGTTTGGTACTTCCATCAAATAAAAAAAATCAAAACATTTCGTTAACATATATTTTAATCTAATTTCAAATCACATCCACAATCTCCACCGCAGTCATGCTCTCCGAAACAATAAATAAATAAATCCTCAAGATATGAAACCGCGGTACTCTCGTTTCAGATTCATAAATCCTGAATTTAAAATGTAATAAGAGGAAGAAATACCGAAACATGACCCCAGAGGAATGGGAGCGAGCTCGGAAATCAGAGGAAAGCATGCCTCTCGTGTGGAGCTGGGAGAACCATCAGTTATAGTTGAACTAGGACATTCTTAAGTACCAAAATACTTAAATTAACAGCCAATTTGATCTTATGACGAAGAACGGATTGAAATATATGGTATACGAAAATAAGATACCATTCTACTAACATCTCAAGTAAATCAACTATTTGATGTGTTTATGCAAGGATTATTGTCCATGACATTGGTTTCAGACGTCAATAAACGGCAATGCAGACTTCCTTCATAGAGACAAATTATAGCTAAAAGACACCAAAACATTTTCACCAACTTAAGTTAGTAATTGCCACTTTTTACATTAAAATATCACTAAAACTAGAATTTGTTTTAACTGGTTTGTTGCTGTAATATTTTACTTATATAAAACGGTATTTGTGTAAATCAATCCGTGATTCCGGAATTATGGTGCACCTACACCAGAGTATTGAGTCGACAGAAGCCTTCGCGTGGCATCTAATACTTCGCCTTCTCTATAGGCTCGGACTAATTGAAATGCTGCGAAATGCATATTTGTCTTAACTATTTAAATATAACTGAGTGAATAGGTGTCATAGACCAATTAGAAGGACACGGATACAGAAAAGTTATACTTAACGCATTTTTGAGAAAAATACAAAGATCTATCAGTATGTCCGGTTTGTGAGATTATTTAAAATTAAAATTTCATTAGGTTCTAAATCTTAACTTATCATCTGATACAGTCTAGGTTCGTTTGCTATTTTAACTGACAAAATATGAGGACATATTAGGTAACTTAAGAAAAAGAGTAAGCTTAAGTTTTTTCACCCCTAGAACAAGGATCTTTACAGGAAACACGATGAAAATCCACAAAGTGCCCCTTACAGCGTTGGAAACTTTCACGACGATACAATTCAACTTTGCAAAACTACAACTGTTTGTATCGTAAAACGTTTGCAAGGTAGCGGTCAGGTTGCAAAATGGAAAAAGTTACGACAATAACCAACTTTATTTTGTTACCTCTAATATTTTCTGTCTGAAAACTTGAGAAATGTGCGTTGAATGTAACTGGCGTTTAGAACGAGATTTACGAGTTGAGACTTCAATATAGTAATAGATTTCAGACGAAAGGTCTTTTAAGAAATTTGTTCGACGAGGTGACCATAAAGAAAATTTAATCTTTCCAATTTTCCGTTATAAGTTGCTTTTGTTAAAATTTGAGCAATGGTAACCTGATCTCTCTCTTGTCTACCAATTCGCACTTGGCCAGTGCGGTGGACTATGGTCTATAACTCTCTCATTCCGAGAGAAGACCCGTGCCCAGCAGTGGGACAGTAATGTGTTGACGACAACCTGACCTCAATCGAGGATACCTGATTCGAATCCACGCACCATCAGTGATTTTTCTAAAATGATTAGCGTACTAGATTTTAATTATCGCTGCTTTACGGTCAAGAGAAACATCGTGAGAAAACCAGTACACCTACGAGTTCTTAAGAAAATTTTCTATAAGCTAAAACTCTTCCATTCTGAAAGAAGATCCTTGCCTAGCAGTGGGAAAATAATGTGCTGACAACGTGCTACTACTTATGTACACGTGCATTTAAAAAGATCGCGAAAACAAATAGCAAACGTAACCACTCGTCTTGACGTGACTTGCTACTGAAGCACCGCGAAAACCCCTTAGCAGCCTCGTCAATGCGCATGTTTGTGTGAGTGTACCATTTTCGAACGCTTGTAGGTAGTTTCCATACTGTACCATATCTCTACTGTGACATAGGTAAAGCCGTAGTGCCATTAGGATCGAACCAAGAGGTTAATAGTTGTGTGATAACGTACCGCGAACTCTATGCATCACAGATCATAATGCTACTGCATTAGGCGCATCAACGATTCCACATTTCCAAACGAAATAAATCTGACTACATAGTACTAACATCTCCTCTTTGACAAGTCCCATACTTAAAAATGCACCAAAATACCTTTTAGGAAATTGAACGAGTGAGTCAAGTTGTATTTGAAAATTCTTCAAAGACTTTCGGTAACAGAAATGCAATAAACGCAAAGCGGGAGATTTTCCCGAATCCCTGTTTACAATGCTGTACCTGGATTGAAACGGGAATTCGCATATCACGATACTTGTTTAGGATTTCAAATACACAGAAGAATTCGTGAATTTGAAAAACTTTAGTATTTGAGGCAATCAACATAGTCCTCGAAAGTAGCAACGCATCTGGGATTCACTTCTGATACAATCCATGTTCTATATGAAGTTGCTTACAAATGTCCATGAGTGGCAGTGATCACTTACCATCATGTGGACTGCATGATCGTTTGCTACTTCAATCAGATAAAAAAAACAAGATATTTTTTCTTTAAAGTAACATCACTACATAGTATAAAACAAAGTCGCTTCCCTCTGTCTGTCCCCATATATGCTTAGATCTTTAAAACTACGTTACGGATTTTAATGCAGATTTTTTTAAGGATATAGTGATTCAAAAGGAAGGTTTTTATGTGTGATACAGGCATAATTCACCGAAAAACAATGATGATTAATTTCCAATACGCACATAATTTTATAAAAATCATAGGTACGTGTCTAGATTTGAATCGCGGACCTCCCGTTCGAGAAGGCAAATTAAAACCATTACGCTATCACTGCTCAACAAGTTTAAGGTAAATGATATTAAATGGTAAAGCGATGAAGGCCTTTTTTTTTTTGTTTTCGAGGGGGAAACCTTCCAAAGGTACCCGACGCCGTGGGAGCGACGCAGGGTTATGTGGGATTTTTACCGCACTAAAACCCCCCCGGTGGCCGTCCTCGGCGCTGAAAAGGAGGACTCCGGGATCTCGAAACGACTTCAACCGGAATCCTCGAGCGCGCTGCCCCATCGGGCTCCTCCCAGATGGGCAGCTGGGCCCACCGCTCCGTCTAATCTTTACAACGGTATGCGACCACACATACCGCCGTCCTTCCCGGGATTGCCTGACCGAACGGTTCGAGCTCCCACTCTAGCCGTCTGCAACCCCGGAAGCCCCTTTTAGTCGCCTCTTACGACAGGCAGGGGATACCGTCGCCCTATTCTGACCCCGAGGCTACAGGGACGTTGTTTAGAGACCTATGACAGTTGGATAGTAATGGGTCAATGATGATTTTTTTGTCTCTAGTTTATAATATTGTTATTCCCCTTATTAACGTAGATGCACGCGCCGCTTTTTTCAAGTAACAGTCTATTATTAACGCAGGATTTTTTCTTATAAAAAACACAAAATATTTACAAAATGCGCCTATTTCCAGTTTCGGTGGAAGGGTGAGTTGCCGGCTCACTTATGTTTGAGGCGACTTTGTCCTCGGAAGTGGCATCGCATCTGTGATTGACTTCAAATAAAATTGCTGTTCTGTATGAAGTTTCTTACAGATGTCCATGAACGGCAGTGACCACTTACAATAGATGGACTGCATGCTTGTTTGCTTCTTAAAACGTGAAAAAATCTTTTAACATAACTAAAGTAATTGGGAAACTTAAGCGAAATTAACACAAAATTTGTTATCCAGTAATGTGCCGTAACGGTTACTTCACACTTCATACTTTCAATGTAGTAGGTACTATTAACGTCAGCAATGTATTAGAAGAGTCGTAAAAAGTTTATCACAACTTTCTTAAAGCCCATTGTTTGGTTACGAATTAAACGCGCGTGAAAATACCATTCTGACCTCTTTAAGCGAATGAAAAGCTGACAAAATCACAAAGGTAATACAATAGTGCTCGTAGGAAACTGAGTTCTTTATGTAGTAAGTTTCTTTCTATTGCATTAAAATACCTTTTTCACAAGTAGAACAAGTAGAATCTTTTAAATCGTGAACTGATACATAAAGGGTTTCAAATAAAAGGTAAGTGTTAAATGGGGACAGAATTCAAAATAAATATTATCTTGGAAATGACGAAAGCTATTCTAATAAAACTATGTATCATTTAAATTGTTATTATACGTTTATCATATTTTTGTGCTAATGTACGAATACCCTTGTTGAAAGTGGTAAAGAAGAATATTTATATACCTAAGGCATCCATAATTTGTTCTCAAGGGTTAACGAGAAAATGATTCAAGAAGTTGAAAATACTGACACCAATTTAATCTTAGACAGTATTTCATAATTATACCTTAAACGTCGGCTAAAAACAGAAGCGACGTGTGACGTGAATTATTATTATATTATTGATAATAATGGCATTTTTTTTCTGACTGTAGTAGCAAACGAGCATGCAGTCCACCTGATGGTAAGTCGTCACTGCCGCCCATTGACATCTGGAATCGACTATATACAGAACATGGATTCCATCTGAAGTCAATCACAGATGCGTTGCTACTCCCGAGGACTATGATGGTCGCCTGATATAAAAGTGTGTCGGCACCCACACCCTTCTATCGAAACGCAAGAAATGCTTCACGGTAGAAATAGGTGTGGCGGTGGTACTTCCCCGGTCGACTACCCTGGTTCTACCACCTTGAATATAAACCATTTTCAATACCAATCACTAAAAGATTTCAATGTAATAAAAAAACTGGTTAAATTATTATAGTTAATTTTTATGCAATCTATCGTGTTTCAATCGAAAAAATGTTGTTTGACGGGAATTTTTCTTTTTCTATTTCAATAGTTTTTCCGGATTTATTATCTTGAATCAAATTTAACCAGCGACAGAATTAATTTCCATTAAATTATCTATAGAATGGTTCGCAAAAAAGGAGATTACGTGGACTAATCGTGTAAATAATTAAACACTTGCGGAATTGAGGCTAAACGGATTTTTCGGTAATAAAGCACTCTATAATGCTTTACATTATGCGTCGCTAAAGACTTTTAAGAGGTGTAAGCGAAATTCGTAATAAAGCGAATATTTATTTATTTGGATGTTATGATATACGTGACATGCGTCTCTTCTGTGTGTTCAAAATCTGGAACAGATAAGATCTGTCCGCCTGCCAACAAGTTTTGACAGCTCCACATTTCTGAACAAAGGTTCTGCCCCGTAGCTAATAGCCTATCCACAAAAACAAAGGAAATTAAGAGTTTGTTGTCGTGTTTATTAAAGTTATCTTGTGAAAAAAACGTGCGTTTCCTGTTCTTCAAAAAATCTTATTAATATTATAAACTAGTTGAACTCCGCAGCTTCGCCCGCGTTAACAAAAATCGATTGTTCCGTGGGAATAAGATATTTTCCCACAGTAAAAAGCCAATATGTTGATCCAGAGTGCCAGCTAACTCCCTACCAAATTTTATGGAAATCGCTCCAGCAAGACGTACGTGAAGAAGTAACAAACATACACACTCACAAACTTTTGCCTTTATAATATTATATAACTATGAGTATATGAGTATATAAGTATAGTAATAGTATATTAGTAAGTATTAATAATACTTATTAGTATTAGTATGATGAGTATAAGTATGATTTGAAAGTTTGTAAGCATATATGTTTGTGTATTTGTTAGTCTGTAACGCAAAATTCTGAATTGTCAGCATAGAATTCTCATTACCGTGGTGCACATGACCGAATGGGAGAAGCCCCAAGATTATTCCTGTAAAAGATCAACTTTTACAATCAAGTCTCGGAATAGCAGTACCGTTGTTGCGGATTAGGGTGATAAATTAGTGATTTTTATAAAAATAACATTTGGGGTTACTGCAGAGTAACCTAAATTCCAGAACAAGGGATCTCACGTGGCGTTAAATAGGAAGCTTGTTCCAAATACATTGCTTAAGAGTCAGTCTTAGCATGTCAGAACGTTAAAATGATTGCCACACAAAGAATTCTTGGGATACATTCATGTTAAAGATAAAAGATATGATTCTCCTTTGCGTTTCGATCCCAGTGTTTCACTCACACCTTAGGAGGCTTAGTAGCAGAGTGCAATATTTTGCTTTAAATAATGTAAGGGAGACATATTTATTCGTATTGTTTTATCTTGGTCCTGAGTAGCAACGCATCTGTAGCCGGTCTAAGGTACAATTATAATATCTGGAGTTGATTACAGGTGTCATATCAGGACTGGCTTCTAATTATCAGGTGCATTCTATGCTGCTACATATGTATATATTCTTGTATCATACATACGCTTGTATGTATTTATACTGTGGCGCGTAGTATGGATTCCCAGATTCAAAATATTTCTACTGTGTACGCGCTCTCAATTTTTTTTGTAAATTGTTTATTTGTAAAACCCTTTAAATTAAATGTTTCATGTAAAATAATAATAACAATTCTGTTTATTAATAGTTTACAGGTACACGCGTTTCGACAATACTTATTAGGATGGTCTCAGCCACGGAATGTAGTTTATGTTTTTTTTTTTATTTGACTGAAGTAGCAAACGAGCATGCAGTCCACCTGATGGTAAGTGGTCACTGCCGCTCATGGACACCTGTAATCAACTTCATACAGAACGTGGGTTCTATCTGAAGTCAAACACAGATGCGTTGCTACTCCCGAGGACTATGATGGTCGCCTCATGTGAAAGTTTGCCGGCAACCACACCCTTTTATCGAAACGGAAGAAATACTTTACGCTAGAAATAGGTGTGGCGGTGGTACTACCCCGGTCGAACTACACTGGTTCTACCACCTTCAAGCGTAAGGGTTTAACGCCTTATGCTATCCTAAAAAATATATGTTAAGTGGTCACGTTGCCAAATAGACAAACGCGTTGCTAAGTTCTCTTGTTTGTTCGAAAATGTAAAATTACTAAAGTGTTACACACGTATATTTTTCCAAAAATAAATAAAATGAAATGAGGTACCCGATAGAACTACACTTAAAAACACTTAAAAAAATTAAAACGATTTCTACACTCACACACAGTAGGATTTTCTCCTGTGTCGTGGGTGCCATGGACACACACAAAGACAAATACACAAACACCCAGACCCAGAACAAGAATCTTAACTCATCATTCAGACACCTGTCTGGCCGAGAATTGAACCCGGGACCCACTGCGTGTCAGACCGGTATGGTAACCGCTGCGCCACGCGGGTCGTCACACTTGTTCTACCATCTGGCAAGATCTATAACTTTTTAAGTTTTAAGTTTTTTTTTATTTTTTTCTTAAAATTAAGAATAACTTTAAGATTTTTATTTTTTTAAGAAAAAAATAAAAATAACTTAAAAACTTATCTATAACGATCTACTACTTCATTCAGGTTAATTACTACACGATCCTTTGCGCTGATGTAACCTAAATAAGCTTAATTAGCAAAATTTACGCGAACTATAACCAAAACAGCGAAACGTATATAACAATGAATTGTGGTGAACTGTCCTGTTAGTTTAAACCTATATTCCGCGGTTCGTTTTCTGACTACTATGTCGCGGTTTTGCCACCAACTTTGTTAAACGCTAATGTTACACACGATTTAGTATACTAGTTACCCGTCGCATCGGTCGAAATTCGACCGTAATTTTTCTGTACGTAGATGTTACCGCAGCCACAGTACAAATATGTAACAGTATGGAAACTAAGCCTTGTTTGTGAAATATTTAGCTACACTCTATTGAAGCGATAGGGTTGTCTCTAAATATTTTTTTCGTGTTAGTGTTATTAATATGTACTTCGGACACATACACACGTCCGGAGTTCTTTGTTATTAAATTTTATAGTGTAAAAATTCAAACCGCCGTAGACCACGCAGTACACTGGTGGCATTTTTAAAAATATCGCAGAAATAGCAACGTGACCACTCGTCTTGACACGACACTCCCTACTGAAGCACCGCGAAAACACCTTAACGGCTTCGTCAATGCTTATATTTGTGTGTGCCGTTTTCGAACGCTTGTAGGCAGTTAGACCGCAGTTACCACTTACGACAAGCTGGGCCGCGTATTTATTTCCTACAACAGCAAAAAACATGGAGACCGGCACCGGCATAAGTAGTTAGTCTAGAATAGTAATACACGAGTATTACTATTCTAGACTAACTACTTATTAGGTGAGCCGCATGCTTGTTTACTACGTCTATAACATAAAAAAACCTAGAATTCAGACATTCAACAACATCACTATTCTAAACCAACACTCATAAACGCCATTAATTAAACTTAATGACAAAATGAGATACGAAACAAATTAGCATAATGCCACATATATCGCGCCAATTCAGGTTCATTCTATATTGGAGCTATCAAAGATAATTAGCGTAATTGGCGCGTTGAACGGTCTGTTTGTAACACTTTAAAACGCCCTATGAATTATTTTAAAATAATGGACAAATCCTCCTGGCGTGATGTTGAAGAAACATTCAACGTTTCTCAAAAGAAATAAATAAAATAAATATGATTAGTTTTTGTGTTATGGGAGCCATGGAAACCCAAAGACTTTTTTGACATTACAATTAAACTTTACAAAACTACAACTGATTGCAAAATGGAGAAACTTTCGACAATAATCAACTTTATTTTATTACGTCTCATAATTCCTGTCTGAAAACTTAAAAAATGTCCGTTGAGTCCTGGCGTCCTGAGTTGTTGTCCTGGCGTTTAGAACGAGATTTATGGGTTTTTGACTTCAATATAGCAATAACCGATTTCAAACGATTACAATATTACTATTCTAATCCAATACGCATAAACACCATTAATTAAATTTAATGACAAAATGGGATACGGAACAAATTAGTATAATGACACATAATTATGTTGCGTGAATTCACGTTGACTCTACATTGGAGGTATCGAAGATAATTAGCGTAATTAGCACATTGAACGGTCTGTATGTAAAATTAAAAAAATGCTCATTACTCGACTGCGTTAGAAGGGTAATAATAGTTTTGGAGCGGAAGTTTATCCATCCATCCACCCATTAGCCTTTTGAGGTCCACTGTTGAACATAGGCCTCCTCTAAATGGCGCCACTCCAACCGGTCCTGTGCCCTCTGAATACAACGGTTTCCCGCTGTCTTATTCAGGTCATCGGTCAAAAGGTCCTATGACATATGTCCTATGTTCAAAGAAAGGTCCTTGAGTGGCTACCGCGTTTAGGCAAAAGGAGCACAGGTCACCGCTCTACCAGGCGGAAGTATATGTTTGCATGCAGTGTAAGTGCTTTGGCAGTGGCATGACTGCCGCCTTGCCAGATTATGACATAATTAAAATATCTTTGGTATCGTCTTAATGCACCAGACTGATATCTAATGTATATTAATACGTGAAGCAAAAACTTGAGATCCGTCTTTAAGAAAATTACCGCGGACGGAGGAGTATGAAAATTGGAACCGTCTCTATATACACTATGTATTGAGTGCTGGATACTAATATTTTTTAAATAATGAATAAACCATATAACAAATCGATTAAAAACGCAATACAGACACTACTATACATTTGACACATCTTATTTCTTCATCTCTTCTCTTTATAAAAATGAATGTTTGTCTGTAAGTATAGCCTCTATAAAATCGTAAGCTATTCACATTATCATGTGATGATCATTAGCAAAGTTGTTAAGAGCTCGCGAAGGTTTCTGTTGTATTTTTTTTCTGATGACGCAATAACGCGCTCAGGGTACAGCTACTGTATAATAAACGAAATAAAACAAGCATTAGGCTAGCACTAGTTCTGTCATGATATAAATAATTTCCTATAATAAATACCTGATGATACTAATATTTAAGCCTTCAATTTAAACAGTCTCCATCTATCACAACGTTCTACACCCTCGGTGATTTCGTCCCAATAGATTTTCTAATTTAGTGGAAAGGTTTTCCGGGCTTTGTTTGTTTTGTTAAATGTATCTGATAGGGTGACCAAGTTGTCTGCAGACGTATACAAATTTTTATGCCTGAAGGTTGAAGATTTTTCAAAGGCGTGTCAGGTCTAACCAAGTTGCACTTGGAGAGTGGCTCAAGCCTAAACAAAGGCTCATTCTGAAAGGAACGTCCTCTTCTCATCAGTAGCATAATGGGTTACGTCACGTGTCAAGTCACAGTCGTAGATTTCCATTTACCTTTTTTTAGTATTAATAGTACGGGTAAAAATAGTAAGCAGTAAACATACACATGTTTGTTATATTGTACTCTAGTTTTTATTTAACAAAGTATGAGAGTGCCTCAGGCCATAATAGATTTAAGTGCCATACATCTGCCTCAAATGCATTCTTTGAGTGACGAAGATAAAGTTAGAAACAGAGTTCGATAGATTTTTAAATAGATACTAAGTTATGTAGAATTTAAGGATCTATAGTTTTATTTCAATTTTATTTAAACCAGCTATAAATTAAATCAAATTTACGGATAGTCCAATTAAGATACAAGACCGATAGTCACCCTACACTGGGCCGGTCCACTCACATTAGGAAGAAAATAAATTGTTACAAATAGATTTAAGCGGCACAGAATTCCGGCGTTTTATGTTCCAATAAGTTGACTTCTGAAAGGTTCAATTACGAAGAAACCAATGTGAAGAAGTCCTATCTAAATTAGTTTTAAAGTTTTACTGTCACACAATAAGTGGAAATATTGCACAGAAAAATATGTTTCTTTTCAGATGCATTATACGTCAGTACTTGTTAATAAGATAATTATATAATAACGCTTTCTATACCTATAGTCCCACACTAGGATTTTCTCCTGTGTCATGAGTGCCATGGATATACACAAATACAAACACCCAGACCAAGAACAGAAAATCTAAATTCATAATCCACATATCTGTCCGACCTTGGATCGAACCCCGAACAAATTTCATATCAGTCTGGCAAGGTGACTGCTCCACTACACGGGCCGTCAGGTCAAAAAATTTTAAAACAAAAAATACAACCGACTTCCATGCCACATAAAAGTAAAAAATAATTTAAATACATGTTGGTTTAGAGCAAACACAGTTCTTAGTACATAGTTCCGAAGTCGGCGCTCACCATATTTTGCTGGATCATGACGAAACTACATGTATCTTATATGAGCGCCGACTTCGGGACTATGTACTAAGAACTGTGTTTGCTCTAAACCAACATGTATTTAAATTATTTTTTACTTTTATGTGGCATGGAAGTCGGTTGTATTTTTTGTTTTAAAATTTTTTTTTCACGCTTTTCAGTCACGATAAAATCAGTTATGGCTGTTGCTAGTCGTCCGCTAACCGGATGAATAAAATTAATTATTCGTCCGATTTTCGGATGAATAAAATTATGTGCTGACGTCATCATATAAAAATAGACTTCTTTGACACAACCGGTCGGGGGCGCTACCGCGCCCCCTCCCTTAGATTCTGAATTGGAAAAATCTGTTCGAACCTAACCTAACCGAATAAAACAACTTTTTCTGAGTAAACATTTATTTAAAGAATAGACCTATAATTATCAATATTTAAAGTAGAAAAAGTAATATAAACCTTATAACTAAGAGTATAATTCAACTGATACTGATAAAAATAACCCATCCAATTTAAAAAGGTTGGTAGTACTCTTGCATCTTTCAGGTAATTGTATTCAAAGTGGAATTTTTGATCATAATTATATCCTCTCCGAAACTCATTGTTGGTATTGTGAACAACAACATTATGTATACGTAAGCACAATATGGCCGATGCCTACGGTTTAAACTTGAAGGACCCCAGCATTATCACTGTTGAGGAGTTGAAGGTCAAAATTATCATGTCATATCTTTTCTATGTAATCTCATCGCATGCACGTAAGCAACAGATCCCCAACTTCTATGGCTTGGGCTTACAGTACCCTGCATCATCAGGGTTGAGGAGTTGAAGGTCAACTTTTTTATCATACGTCTTCGCTTTATAAATATATTACATACCCATAAGCATCAAATGGCCAACGCCTATAGTTTAAGCCTGAAGTACCCCTGCATCAGTGCATAGTTGAGGAGTTGAAGGTCAAATTTTTCATCTTATATCTTTGCTTACTAATCTTATCAGATATACGTAGCGATCATGTAGCTAACGCCTATAGTTTAAGCTTGAAGCACCCCAGCATCATCAGGATTGAGGAGTTGAAGGTCCAATTTTCCACCGTATACAACCATTTTTCTAATGTTTTACCTTACATTTTTTTTAATATCATTTTGAATGCGTAAGATTGAAATAGCTAAGTTTTATGGCTTAGGCATTCAATACCCCTGCATCATCAGGATTGAGGAGTTGAAGGTCCAATTTTTCGTCGTATACCTTTGCTTAGCAATGTTATTACAAATCCGTGAGCAACAAATGTCTAACGTTTATGGTTTAAGCCTGCAGTACCCCTGCATCATCAGGGTTGAGGAGTTGAAGGTCAAATTTGTCATCGTACATCTTTGCCTTGCTATCTTATTATATATCCGTAAGCACTAAATGGCCATCACCTACGGCTTGGGCTTACAGCACCCTGCATCATCAGGGTTGAGGAGTTGAAGGTCATTTTTTTTATAATATGTTTTTGCTTAGTATTGTTATAACATACCCATAAGCACCAAATGGTCAACCCCAATGGTTTAGGCTTGAGGCACCCCTGCATCATCAGGATTGAGGAGTTGAAGGTCAAATTTTCATCACATGTCTCTGCTTAGTAGTCTTGTTACATATATGTAAGCACCAAATAGCTAATGTTATAGTTTAGGATAGCTGTAACCCTGCATCATCAGGATCGAAGAGTTGAAGGTCAAATTTTTCGTCAACCTATATAAGCATAGATATATAATACATATTCCAAGTTTCATAAGAATCGATTCGGCAGAAGCCGAGTTATCTCAAATTATCTAAAAAACTTGAGGAGTGGTGGTGGTTTCCACCCCATAACTCAAAGAGTTAAGCATCACAGCATACCCATGTCCAAGAGAAAAAGTTGCGTGACAAAATTTCCTATCAAATGAAAGAAAGAAAATGGAAATCGGTTTATAAACACTCAAGTTATTCAAGATTTTAAGAAACCGACATTTTCCAATTTTCCGGGAAAACCGCCGGAAGGTTTTCATTTTCCTCAATATGGGACTGCCTGTGAAACTAGTCGCATACAATGTCGTATGAATCGTGTCGGTAGGTCGACGATTTCTAGCCATTTCGCCCGAACATACATAAAAAAAAAAAAAAAAAAAACGAATAGATAACCTCTTTCCTTTGGGAAGTCGGTTAATAAATACCGAATACGTAATAGTTAATCCAATATTTGACGACCCAAGTGGCGGAGCGGTCACCAAACCTGCGGCGCAGTGCGTTCCGGGTTCGGTCCACGACTAGAGGGATATTAGCTAATCTATATATTAATACGTGAAGCAAAAACTTGTGATACATTTTTAAGTAATATGCCGTGGACGCATTCGTATGATGTCTTGCACGGTTATAGTGGACGTAGATAGGGAGTGCAGAATGTTAATATTTTATTCAAATAATGCATATAACATACATAAAATTAACTAAAAACACAATACACACATTACCGTGCATTTGTCACAAACACATAATTAATACCGGAAATAGAACATTCTATGTCTTACTATAAAAACACATAACGTCAGAAATGTCAGTGTCTTTGTCAAAATACCCGCTATTACTTTTAAATTCGGCTTAGCTTATTAAACTTTTTTTATATATAACGGGTGCGTTCAAAATTACTTGAAAATATTACATTTTATTTGAATTTGATAAATATTCGTTCTACTATGGACAATATGAAGTTTAGTTTTTTAATTTAAATAAGAAGTCCATTGATTTACGAGAATTATTTGAGCGCCAATCGACGTTATTTTAATTTTATTGAATTTTTATTTTTAATAATTCTCACTCTCATTTCCCAGAAGTAAAGACGTATAGAAACATTTATAATAGCTATAGATTTGACCCATGTTATTCTCATAAATCAGCCTGAATAGCCCATAAATCTCGATCACTTTCGTGTCATTTCGATTTTCCGCTTTTTGCCCCTTAAGGGAGGTTCAAACGTTCTGACAGTTGGCAGAATAAGTTCGAGGATTTGAACGTGATAAACGGATGTTCAGTCCACCTTATTAAGTATGGCCTAAATAACACGTAAGTAAATGAAACGTCTACCAATATTTAAAACTTATATCGAATCGGTTATATATGTCGGCGCGACACCGCGTAATTATGAAAAACACGTCGCCGATAATAATTATTTAAGTTAGTTTAAAGATAGAAAATTGTTTGTTTATTGAAATAGCAATATTAAATGATTTTTAGAATTGTAATTAGTTTACCCTCCACAATTTTGTTATTGTCACCTCACCAAACATTGTTATAAAAAGGCGAGCGAACGCCGGTAGAAAGAGATTCTTGTTTAACCGTCGAAGCGATCGGACCTCCTCATTTTTGAATAAATCGAAGAAGTTTACTCCTGTGTTTTACTTGAAATCTTCAAGTATGGAAAATAATGAAGCCACCTCGACCATTCTGATGTCACACGTCAATCTCCCTTTATATATAAAAAAGTAACTTATATGCTTGTATAATATTGGTTTATATTATTTTGAGTTAGAACGAGTATGGTTCGGCTGGGGAAGTATACTTACGTATTCAATTCACGTATCAAATGCATTTTATGATATTTTGTACATTTAGATTAAAAAAGACTAGCTTTTACCCGCGGCTTCGCCCGCACGGTCAAAGGGAATTAACATTAGCATTTGAAAGCGTGATTCAGAACTTGCAAATGAATTTTACTAACGCCATCTATTAACAACGTCTGGAACTAGTACAATGTATCAACTAACAAAACATCGATATTCTCTATATAGGAATGAAAGAACAGACAATTATCGGCATTCGTTTATACAGCTTCTTACATAAATTCTTAAATATTTATATTTTGCCAATATCTCTTTGGATTTACGTATTATTCTACAATCAAAAGTCCCTCATGTCATATACCTACACAGTCTATATATAGTCCAATTTATTAGACAAAAAAATAATCTAAATTTTTAATCAATCTAGCAGATATACATAGACATAGACTATGCAGTAGACCGTGCCTCAAAAATTAAACGTTGAATATTTCCACAATAACCATGAAAATAACGGTAACCGGTACATCGAACTGTCTAGAGACCTGCCACCAGCAAATTTAATCAAACCAAGCCACATCACGAGTTTATTCCCCGAAGGGTTGAATATAGCCGAACAAATCGAAGGGAATATTTTTTCTTCATGTATTTTGCTTATGAAGCCTATTCAGTGATAACTGTATATATAATTTTTATTAGAAAGAAGTAGCAAACGAGCATGCAGTCCCTTGGTGGCAATCGCCTATTGCTGTCAAAGTAAGATTAATCAAACTTAAGATAAGAAATAACTCTTATTTGAACTTGGACGATGCATATACTGAGGACTAAGTTAGCCTAGAATAATTACTGTCTCCTTTATATTTACCAAACGAGTATTGCATGTGATAAAGGTAGAAATATATATTTTATATATAAATATTTTAAATTTCATTGAAACGGACGGCGTTTGACGATTTAACGGTATAGCCGTCGCGAATGGCAACGTCTGTGATTATCGTCAATCCATTATTGACATACTGCTGGGCAGCGGTCTTCTCTCAGAATAAGAAAGTTTTAGGTCATAGTTCACCGCGTTAGCCATGTGCGAATTGTCGACTTCACGCACCTTTAAGAACTTATTTTGTAAACTGCTCCCAGGTTTGTAGGTTTCCATATGATGCTTTCCTTTATAGTAAAGCAGTGGTAAGTAATTTTCTAATTAACACTTCCGATTGAGAGAGCAAGTTTCAACTATTAAGCTATCACTGCTCCAAATGATACATCAGCGATTGACTGCAGCTGAACCGCCCCTTCTATATGAAGTTGCTGGCTGTCCACGGGCGGCAGTAATCACTTACCATCAGTGCTTGCTCTTTTGCTACTTCAATTGTATATAGAAAAACAACAAAAAAATTCAATTTCTCGGATGAAATTGCAATATAAGGTTTAGTAAAATGGTAAAAATAAGATGAATTTAACTTCTCCGCAGAATTGTCTGGGGGCTTGACGGCGGATGATTTAATTATGCCGGACCGATGGAACGTGCGCTGTTTCACGGGTGAGTATTTTCGCATTAAAGATTTCGCCAAACCAGTGATCGTTCTGCCAATTCCTTCGATGTAAACTTCCTGCTTTGCTTATATACACACTTACCTAAATATATATTTTTATCTGAAAGTAGCAAACAAGCATGGACATCTGTAAGGAACTTTAAATAGAACATTGTGTTCTAATTGAAGTCAATCACAGATGCGTTGCTACTCCCGAGGACTATGATGGTCGCCTCATATAAAAGTGTGCCAGCAACCACACGCTTTGAAGAAAAGAAACGCTTCCCGCTAAAAATAGGTGTGGTGGTGATACTTCCCCGGTCCAACTGCACTACTTTATTCCCGTGGTTCCTACTATTGTGATCACGTTTACTATGGCAATGAATGTAACTTATGTTTATCCAGGTCATATTTTGTGTATTGTCATATTAAGATCTGTTGTTTTGGCGTGAAAGACTAACAAAAATACATTCAAATACAACCTCACAAACATTCACATGAATATTAATAATATTTCCTGTATATTTCCTATTTTGTCATCAGCCCATTACGTTATGCTGATGTAGGGTTTACAATTAGGGGGAGGGAAATTTGAACCATCCAGCCAGGCAATTCTGGGAAGGACGGCGGTATGTGTGGTCGCATACCGTCGTAAAGACTAAATGGAGGTGGGCCCAGGCGTCCATCTGGAAGGAGCCCGATGGGGCAACGCGCTCAGAGGATTCCTGTTGCGTTCCTTTGCAGATCCCGGAGTCCTTTTTGTAGCGCCGAGAACGGCCACCGGGGGTGTTTTAGTGCAGTATAAATTACACATAACCCTGCGTAGCTCCCACGGCATCGGGTACCTTTTGAAGGTTTTCCCTCAGGAGAACAAAAAAAAGAGGGAGGGGGATAAACCAAAGTCCACCAAGCTTGTCTAATGCAATTTGGTAGATTTTATAGACCTTTTGAGAACGGTGTTTTCCTACATCGTTAAGGTAAGTAATAATTTAATTTGTGTACAAACTTTAAAGAATTAGAAATGTGTGCTCGGGATTCAAACTTCGAATTTCTTGTTTGTTGATTCATGTGAATCCTCCACCATCGCTTTTTTTTAACCAAAAAGTACTAAATATTATAAAAAAGTCGCTTTACGCTTTCTGTCCATATGTATGCTTAGATTAGAGCTTTAAAACTCGGCTACGAATTTTAATGTATTTTTTAAATAGATAGAGTGATTCCAAAGGAAGGTTTTTGTGTATAATATAGTAGAGATACACTGATAATTTAGATTTTAGTCTTTTAGGCGGAACTAAGTTCGCCGGGTCAACTACTTATACTACTTTGCCTTCATCAGACATTTTCTTGGACATTTTATATAAGGCGGAAGAAGCAAATAGCCTTGCAGTCCACCTAATAAGTGGTCACTGATGCTTAAAGGCTGTAAGCGACTTTATATAGTACACGGGTTATATCTGAAGTCAATAACAGATGAAGTTCTAATACCTTTTTTTAAATGGGTAATCCTGATGGATAGTAGTAGATAGATAGTATAGATAGTAGTTAGTAGTTAGTAATTCTAATACCTAGATATTTATGTCGTAGTCGCTCATTCAGAAAGTCAGGTGGTATAATTGATACTTTTTTACAAAAACGCAAGAACTGTTTCACGATAGAAATAGGTGTGGCAGTGGTAGCTGTCTAATATTCATTGTACCGCCTACGAATTCCACTCGACTCGTAGAACTAGTTTGTTATAATCATTCAGTCAAATAAATCCTCTTATCGGATAACCACTTCTTCTACTAATCCGTACAGAGAACACAAATCCTGTAATTAATGAGAACCCGGAAGATGTGGGTAATGGTTAGTGCGTGAAATTCCTGCCACATATCTCCAGAAATGTATTATTATTATTTAACGTAAAGTATATTAGGAATAAAAATTATACATTGGATATAATAGAATTAGGATCGCATATCAAGACAGAAATGTTTAAATCACAAAGAAATATACGTTACGAATAGATAACTTCTTTCCAATGGGAAGTCGGTTAAAAATAGAAAATAATGTTCTACAGCTGTTTCATTATCTTACCTATTAAGTAACTCATGACTACTAGATATGTCGGTTTTAGGTAGAACTTCTGTTTTACTTATGATATGTATTTAGTTTCAGTATCCCTACTACGAAATTATTCTGTCCGGAAAACAAGCATTGTTCTTGTTTTTTTTTTATCTATGCCAATATTATAAAGCTGAAGAGTTTGTTTGTTTGAACGCGCTAATCTCAGAAACTACTGGTTCGAATTGAAAAGTTCTTTTTATGTTGAATAGACCATTTATCGAGGAAGGCTTTAGGCTACATATGTATATATATATATAAGGGACGATATTGTTTACTTCTTAAAACATAACACGATGTGATTCATCTAAAAACAAAGTTTATTCATGAAATACAAATATGTTTTACATAACTAACTAAAATAAACTGAAACTAAAATACAAACCTAAAAACAGAGAATCGACAATCAAATGTTCATGCTTTAGTATTATTATTAATTTGAATCGTCTGTTACACATTAACATACAGGTCTTGGTTTCACAAAACGATTCTATAATATTAAATTGTAATAATTAACCAATTTCGTTAAAACGACATTTTGGCAATAGATCCACTTTTTGACAAAGTCAAAGTGGCTCTTAAAACTAAATTTGAAAACATTCTAATAACACTGGCCAATGTCTACACAAAGCTTACATATTAGGGATGTAACGGAGGTCACTTATCGGAACCGAAGTCAGAATCGGAGTTTTTAAATTCGTTTTATCGGAATCGGAACCGGCAAATTTGTACATGTGAAAAAAAACTGACGTAAATACTGTCATATCGACGCACAGCCCAAACGAATGTAATTAGAAATTTGCACTGTTTCCTTTTATAGTGTAGGTGAGCACCAGGAAATATTTTTTGTAAATTACTCCTTAATGGGATAAAAATGGAGAAGAAAGTCTGTATGAAAGTTCATCAATTTTAGATGCAAATTTAATGAAACGTAGTATTTGGCTTTGTGGTTCAATATAATTATTGTTGACTATTGACAAAATGGTAGTGGATGAAACATATTGTGCTCTGTGCGGATGAAGTTGCGGATTCGCCTGGTACATTCTTATGCTAGAAGAACAGTCCCCTCTTTCTAACGCAGTTTAATAAGAAAGGTGAGGAAGGAATGTTTTTTTTTTTATTAATCCGCCATTTTCTCTTCATATTTAAAAATTATAGCTTATTTCATTCTGTAAACTGAGATGATTTCAATGATTCATCATTGAACTACTAGTAACAACGTGACACAGTAAACCTTTTCAACTTTAATTACAAAGTAAAAAAAAGTGCGTGTAACACGACGACAACAGGAATTGGCATGTTTCCTATTAACATTTTCCCCTAAAAAAGTTAACAAATTACCTAAATCAAATTCGCTTCAGACGACCTCCGATATAAATCTCCGATATAAAAATTTCGGAACCGGAATCGGAACCGAAAGTGCAGTGATCGGAAGTTCCGACTTATCGGAACCGGAATCGGAGCTCCGTTACATCCCTGTTACATATATATATAAACGCGAGTGAAACCGCGGGAACTGCTAGTTATTAATATTTTTTTATACTTGGACCTAACGATAAGGCAGACGGGCCACCTATCCCGTCTGCCTTATCGTTAGGTCCAAGTATAAAAAAATATTGGAAAGCAGTCAAGATCGCCTATGGACATTTGAACACCAGAGGAGTCGCTAATGCATGTTTTCGCTCATCATTTGGAAATGCATTGTAAGTTATGGTCTGAAACAAAAATATAAACGTGCAATTTATATTTCAATGTATGAGCGAAATAAATAGAATGCTTGTTTTGAAGAGATGAAATAATATACTAGTAATAATCTTCATAATTAGACCAGTAATGGTTGAAACTTACCCTCTCAATCGGGAGGTCCAAGGTTCAACCCAGGCTCCAATGATTTATGTGCGTATTAGAAATTAAGTAACACTGCTTTTCGGTGAAGGAAAACATTGTGAGGAAACCTACACACCCGAAAGTTCTTTAAAAAAAAGTTCTCGGAGATGTATGAAGTCCATCAATTCGCTCTTGGCCAGCGCGGTGGACTATGGCCTAAACTCTCTCATTATGAGAGAACACCTGTGCCCAGCAGTGGGACAATAATGGTTTGTACCCTCAATCTTCATAATAAGTGACCACATAAATCAGGTAAATTCATATTCAAGTGCCCTGCTAAGTGGAGTACGTTTCAGTACGGTACGGGAAGGTATCACCATCACACCCTTTTGTAACGTGAAATAGTTCTTGAGTTTCTTTCTTTCTCTGAGTCCTTTGGTCCTAGTAATTTACTTCAGCAAGAACCTCTATACTGTATGACGTTGCTTATAGATGTCTATATGCGACTGGACCACTCAAGATCTTAGAAACTGTACACTTGTTTGATACTTTATATCACCTTTCTTCATATTTTGAAGGTGGTAGAACCAGTGTAGTTTGAACGCGGAAGTACCACCGCCACACCTATTTCTACCTCGAAGCATTTCTTGTGTTTCAACGGAAGGGTGTGGTTGCCGGCACACTTTCACATGAGGCGACCATCATAGTCCTCGGGAGTAGCAACGCATCAGTAATTGACTTCAGATGGAACCCATGTTCTGTATGAGGTTGCTTACAGATGTCCCGTGCGGTAGTGACCATTTACCACCAGGTGGACTGCATGCTCATTTCCTACTTCAGTTTATATATATTTATTCATCAATACATGATAATAGTTTAACTGAAAATATAAAAAGGAAAACGACCAACTAGATCAATTTTCTAAGAACACTGTCAATTTCTAACGAAGCTAGAGTAGGTGAGCACAAAAAGCATTGGAGTAGCTATTACTCCATTTCCCTTATTGGATACTAAAACTGAATGAGATAACGTTGTGAGAGAGGAGTTTTATTACTCTTTATACAAGAGTTTTGAAGCTGACTTTTCGTACTATCTGTTATCTTTTATATATTTTTGTTTAATAGCTTTGTTAAGGAGAGAGTCTAAGACAAAGAAAGCTCGGCTCATACCTAGTCTTAGGTTTTTTAACAATATCCATATTTCCTTATTAATACTATAAATGTGAAAGTGTGTTTGTTTGTTCCTCTTTCACGTCGCCACATTACTATTATAATTATGATATGGTTTATATGTTAAGAGATATGAGGGCGGAGAGTGACGTAGTCTACTTTTTACCGCGCTGTCCCATTCCCATGCAAATATCGATCTTTTGTTAGTGGCTAGATATTTAGTAGTTCCAGATGTTGTTAATAGATGGCGTTAGTAAAATTCATTTGCAAGTTCTCTATTTAAGTAGTTTCATTTCGTTAGTAGTAAGTACTTAGTTATTACATTTTATTTAAGTAGTACCTCTGGTTTCCTAAATACCTTTTAATTGTGGAACAATCACATATTTATCCACCAGAAATTTGTCATATATGTTAAACAACTCATTATTAATTATGACCATGCGGGCGAAGCCGCAGTCGTCCCTGTAGTTTCGGGGTCAGAATAGGGCTACGGCATCCCCTGCCTGTCGTAAGAGGCGACAAAAAAAAGGTAAGATCTAGTGCTTAAATATATTTATTTGATCAGTTATAAATAGACTATTTTATTACACATTATTCTTATATCGTAAACATATTTAAAAATTGCAGGTATTTTAAAATCACTCATAAATAACTTTATGTATTTACGGATAGTTATTATAAAAAATCTAGCGTTATATCAGCGCTAGTATGATAGCAACAGCCAGCGGCCATATTGTAAATGAAACATATGTTTTAACAAATTTATTCGTACCATTCGTTAGTACCATTTATATGGTGGTTTGGAAAAAACATAAAATTTAAACGCTTAAAAAACCCTTTCTACACTCATAGCCCCACAGTAAGATTTTCTCCTGTGTCGTGAGTGCCATGGACACACACAAAGACGAATACACAAATACAAACAAACAAGTGACGAATTCGACACATATACAAACAAACAACTTACGATGTATATATTCGTTTTGTTTCAATTCCGTTATTGGTCATATGTGGTATAGGTGTTAGCATACGCAAGACCGGTTTTAGCATTACTAGCGTTCTGAGCGGGATTCCTGTAGCGTTACCGTTTTTGCAATGCAATTCCAACGTAGCTACGAAAAACAGGCAAAGGATATATTGCGACGTTAATGACAAAAAAAGGATTAACCATTGTTTTGTCAGATTGAAGCAGAAAATGAGCCATGAACGAGAACGTCCATGGAGTTCTGCAAGTAACTTCATATAGGACACAGGTGGTTTAAGAAATCAATCACAGATGTGTCGCTACACACGAGGACTATGATGGTAACCTTTTTTTTATCTGACTGAAGTAGCAAAGGAGCATGCAGTCCACCTGATGGTAAGTCACTGCCGCTCATGGACATCTGTAATCAATTTCATATAGAACATGGGTTCTATCTGAAGTCAATCACAGATGTGTCACTACTCACGAGGACTATGATGGTCGCCTGATATAAAAGCCTGCCGGCAGCCACACCCTTCCATCGAAACGCAAGAAACGCTTTACGCTAGAATTAAATGTAACTGTAGCACCTCCCCAGTGGAACTACAGTGGTATTACCAACTGGTTTGGAGTTTGAATTCACAACGATTCTATAAAAATATCATTTCAAAATAACACGTCATTGACCGTACATCAAGGTCCAAGGAAATTGACCACGTTACTCACATATTAACGCTAGGAGCACGGAACATTTTGCCGCCCCTAGAAGCGCGAATGTTTTAGGAAAAAAAAATGTTTTGCATTTAAGTGGTTGAAATCCCGTGTATATAATATAATCATATTTATTGAAGTCATAAAACCCACAATTATACGCGTAGTAAAATATTAACTAGAGCAGGAAGAACATCGAAGTGGGTCAAATTTGGGACGCCCGCACTTTTTGTGGTAATTATAAACTCCTCAAAGTCCCCGTTTATTTTCACTTTCCTTAGTCCATATGACAATGTTAGCCATAAGGTTTGATCATACTGAATCCGAAGGTAATTGGATCCCATATCTTAAATTTAGAAGGATAAGCTGATATCGATTTTATCTCAAACGGATAAAGAGAAATAATGTCATCGATTCGCCCTTGTTACTCTTTATAACGTACCCTTTGTACCTTTAACCCTTAAAAGATACCGAACATTATGCCCCTCCGTTTGATTTTTCTCGAGTTTCTATGTACACCATAAATTAACGCCATCTAAAAGTAACAAAGTAATTGTTCACCTTGTAACTATATACATTTTGTCTGATATATGGTAATGTTTTACGGCTAACTCCTAATACTTATGATTTAAATATTGCTTATGTCTGCAATAAAGAGTTTAAAGAAAAAGGGATCCGTTATAATTTTAATTTACCTCGCATCGTCAGCTCATTATTTATATTTTTGTACTACTGGGCATAGGTATCCTCTTTGGGTGAGAGAATTTTAGATTATAGTCTATCGCGCTGGCGAAGTGCGAATTGGAAGACTTCACACACTTTTGCGTGCGAATTGGAAGACCGCATACCAAATGCCAATTGGAAGACTTCACACACTTTTGCGTGAGAATTGAAAGACTTCACACGCTTTTGCGTGCGAATTGGAAGACTTCACACCAAGTGTTAATTGGAAGACTTCACACACTTTTGCGTGCGCATTGGAAGACTTCACACACTTTTGCATTCCTTTAATGTAGTTTTAATTAGTTTTTAATACGCACATTATTATTTAGAAAAAATAAGTGGTGCGTCCAAAGTTTCGAACATTGGACTTAACGATAGAGAGAACGAGTTTTAACTATCAAGCCATAACTGAAACTGTTTAGTTAAAAAATACATTTTTTTTATTTTTAGTATTTGTTAATTCAACAAATATAGTCTTGAATATAAGAGGTTTATCTTAAATATATCAGGTTATCAATCTGTATATATTTTTTATGTAATGAGGTAAAGGAGTAGAGTTTTGAAAAAAAAACGCTTTTATCGCAAAACTATAATTTTGTTAATATTTTTTTTTATCTGACTATAGTAGCAAACGAGCGTGCAGTGCACCTGATGGTAAGTGGTCACTGCCACCCATGGACATCTTTAATCACCTTATATAGAACAAAGGTTCCATCTGAAGTCAATCACTGATGCGTTGCCACTCACGAGGACTATGATGGTCGCCTCATTTGAAAGTGTGCCGGCAACCACACCCTTCTATCGAAACGCAAGAAATGCCTCACGCTAGAAAATGTGGCGGTGGTACATCCCCAGTCGAAGTATAATCGTTCTACCACCTTAAATATACTAATACTACATTTTCCATTGCTACGGCAGAGTTATTGTCCAATACATATACAGAGGGGTACTACATAGGTGTAACGATCGACTATTACTGACAAGGAACACTAATAGCGTCATCACCTGTGTTCCAATTACACCATCGCCTATCATTAACGGATATCGATACAGCCCAATTGGTTGTATCGATGTAGTTGATTAATTAGTTCTATTTGATTATTTTTGGAATTTTAGCAAATAATAGACATGCGAACAAATCGACTAATGTTATAACCACTGCCGCCCAAGAACATTTGTAATTAATCTCTTATAACTACATAGTTTAAAACAAAGTCGCTTCTCGCTGTCTTTCCCTAAGTATGCTTAGATCTTTAAAACTATGCTACGCATTTTTTTAAATAGATAGAGTGAGACAAGTGGAAGGTTTTTATGTAAATTTGCAAGCAACTTCGTATAATACAGTGGTTCTATCGGAAGTCAATAATAGATACTACTCTCAAGGACTAGTCGGAAATAGTCGTCTCATATAGAGCTCATCTGGCTCATCTGGAGCTCAGGATGCGTTCGAGGAGGCTGCGAAGGACGGAGATTTCTGGCCTCTGCAGCCAGGAGGGATCGCGGGAGGAGAGGTGTGTCGGTGTGTCATTGCCGTGCACCCTGTCCTTTGCAGCCGTTTGGTGGTTTGCGGCGGAACCAACGAACGGATCCGCCGCTGGGTGCGCGCGTTTAATTCGTGACCAAACAATGGGCTTTGAGGAAGTTGCGGAAAACTTTTTACGACTCTTCTAATACTTTGTCGACGTGAATAGTATTAGATTGGCAATATAAGGCGTGAAACGAGCAGTGTAATTAATTTACGGTGTTGTGAATTTGAATATAATTTCGTGTCAGTTTCCAAATCGTCAGACGAATTATGAGCATTTTTATAAGTTTGCTACGCTGCCATTACTATCACCAAATGCTAATTAATGCTTTATGTATTAATTTGTTATATTGTTTACTTGTATTAGTGTAAGACTTTCTATGTGCGTATGTAGCCTAAAATAAAAAAAAAATTAAAAAAAAATGCTTTCATTTTAAACATCTAAATATCAAAATAATTTCCAGGTGTACAAAGTCAAACACTTTCTGCACTCATAGCTCCACACTAGGATTTTCTCCTGTGTCGTGGGTGCCATGGACACACACAATAGGAATACACAAACACCCAGATCCAAAACATCTAAACTAACCATTCAGATACCTGTCTGGCAGGGAATCGAACTCGGAACTGCGCGTCAGACCGGTATGGTAACCGCTCCGCCACCTAAGTCGCCAAGCCTACATATAGATGGGTATATGCAAGAAATGTTATTTTAAAGATAAAAGATTTAGTGTATTTTAAATAAAGGAATACTCCTGTTTCCTGTATCCTAAAGTATCGTGATATGCGAATTCCCGTTTCAATCCAGGTACAGCATTGTAAACAGGGATTCGGGAAAATCTCTCGCTTTGCGTTTATTGCATTTCTGTTACCGAAAGTCTTTGAAGAATTTCCAAATACAACTTGACTCCCTCTTGCAATTTCCTAAAAGGTATTTGGTACATATGTAAGTATTGGACTAGGTACGGAGAAGTAGTAGGTATGGCCACATTTATTTTATTCAGAAATTTTGATTCGGGTCAACGATTTAACATTTCTATTGGGATTAGGCAATTCTTCAATAAAAACACTTGTTAGACTTCTGATTTAACACGATATATTTCTTTATTACATTGAGCACAACGTCATTACAGAATCAACGTAGGCAGAGAGAAAAAGGAACAGCGCCTCTATCGGCAGATAACAAAAACTTCTTATAACCATAGACTTTATAAAATTATTTTTCAACACTCCCACTTAAATTTATAAAGTAGACATACAATTATCTTTAGAAAACAAACATTCTTTTATCTATTATATTTATAAAGTACAGTCAGCAGCATATAGTTAGTGGCGTTCAAAGTGTCCATATTGTTAGATACAATCAAAGTGTTCAATAATATCGGCACAACCTACGTGTTCTAATTGTTGACAACATCTTAAACTCCCAAATGTCAGGACGTTCATAAACTCATAATGTTAATACCACCCAAATTGTCACAAATGTTCCGGCGTCAGTGGTAACCTAGCAACGAGACTGTTTGTAAATATAGGTACATTTTATAATATTAAACTTTATGTTGCGAATATGTTGTAAGGATCACTTACTGTGCGAGCAATGATAATATTGACATATGTTTATCTCATTTAGGGTTTTAAAATTTAATGAAGATACTTTTCATCAGTTTAAAAATGAGAAAACCGTAGAGGTTACAGAAAAACTATTATATTTTAGCTAAAATATATTGTTTGTGAAATATACATCAGTCTTTATTTTTTTTTTAATATACATCCTTTGAAACCCTTTGAACATCCTTGCTAGTAACGATCGAATAACTTTAAGCTCGTATGTGAAAACTAATTTCTGAGGAACTTTTTTGCACGTCAAATAATTGTGAACAATGTTGTTGTGGTGAATCAGCATCAGATAGTGTCACTGGCAAACGTTGATTTCCGGAGAGAACAGGAAGAAGACTCAATCGATCGAACTTGTTCTTTTTCAAGTGTGTTATGAACCCACTTAGGCCTTCTTTTTCTTGACGAGGGTAGGTTTGTAGAACTTGACGTGGTAAGTATTTCAGGTGCAATATATATGTATGTTTCCATATACAGAACATTAACAACACTTGACGCAATTGAGCACGGATGAGATACTAACTCTGTCGATGGAATTATTAGAATGCAATATAATGGTGTATACCATTATGCCCCGTGACATTTACGCATTTTGCCCCAATTACTATGTTAAAAGAAAATATGAAATAACGGTAAGACTAAAGCAGTGTTAAAATTGCCTATCAACTTCAAGGAAAACGTAAAATAAAGGAGAACATAATCATCAATTCAATACTATTTCTTGCTTGTTTCTGTAGTTATTAAGGATAAAAAAATATTACATCAATTATGCATTTAAACTAAATTTGATTGTAAATCAACTGTCATGGTCCATTGAGTATTGTTTGAAAGCAGGTTCTGATGGGCTGCAGCAACATCTCTCAAAAGCGTTTCGTTTCCGGTATGTGTGCATGACCCGTCTTACTCGTCCGTCCTCTCGTCTTGTCTTATCATGCCTCTTGTTCCCCTAGACCGATTCTATGACTTTGACAGTCAATGACGTCATTGCAAGATATGAAAAGGATAGTTGTTAATATAAAAAAGAGAGAAGAGAAGAGTCATTGTTAGCATGTCCTATACCGTAAGTGATCAGGAACCTTATATCCGCAACATAAGGTATAATATTATAAAATGTACCTATATTTACGAACAGTCTCGTTGCTAGGTTACCGCTGGTGTCGTAACAGATGCTGAAATTGTGACAAAATGAGTGGTTCATTATGAATTTATGAATGTTCTGTCATTTGGAAGTTTATGATGTTGCGAACAATTAGAACACGTAGGTTGTGCCGATATTATTGAACACTTTGATTGTATCTAACAATATGGACACTTTGAACGCCACTAACTATATGCTGCTGACTGTACAAATAATAATACTTGACTACTACTACAATAACATTAAACATTTTTCATCACCTTATCTCTAATTGAATTAAACTTAATTACCGGCAAAGGTTTAGTTAAGAAATCAGCCAATTGATTAGAAGTCTCAACATATTTAATATCAATAATTTTCTTTGCAACATTTTCTCTTATAAAATTATATTTTATATCTATATGTTTGCTCTTTCTATGAAACACAGGGTTGTTAATCAATTTAATTGCACTCTGATTATCAACATTTAAAGTAATTGAGCCTTGTGACTCCTTAATATCACAAAGAAATTGCCTAAGCCATAAAATTTCCTTGGCTGCTTCACTGGCAGCCATGTATTCCGACTCAGTTGTGGATAAAGCCACAGTATTTTGTTTACGGCTTGACCAAGTCACCGGACCTCCATTCATCAAAAATATATAGCCTGTGTTAGATTTCCTAGTATCCAAATCACCTGCATAATCAGAGTCAGAGTAGCCTACTAACTCATGATTACCATGATACACAATTGATAAATCTTTGGAATGAATTAAATAACGGAAAATTCTTTTTACAGCTGTAACATGGGATGGACCTGGGTTATTGACATACCTGCTAACAAGATTTACAGCATAAGCTATGTCAGGTCTAGATACCAATGACAAAAATAATAGTGCTCCCACTGCCTCTCTGTAGGGAAAATTTATAGGCTTATCATTACTTGAATTCTTTGACAAGTGTACATTTACATCAGCAGGGGTACTACAACTTTTAGCTTCTAATAAATTAAATTTATTTAATAATTTCTGAATATATTGTTTTTGACTTATGCTAATATAATTGTTTTCTCTACATATTTCCATTCCAATAAATGAATTACAATTACAAATCTTAATCTCAAATTTTTGTTTAAGTATATTTATAATTTCAGATAAAACAACTTTACTTTTAGCCATTAGTAATCCATCATCAACATAAATAATTAATATTACTTAGACATTCTTGTAATGTCCTACAAATACACAATTATCAGATGGACATGCTACAAAACCACAAGTATATAGAAAAGAACTAAACTTTTCATTCCAACATCTAGATGATTGTTTAAGACCATAGATAGATTTAATTAACTTACAAACTTTTGAAGACTGCACTTTTAATCCCTCTGGTATCTCCATGTAAATATCCTCAGAGAGCTCACCATACAGGAAAGCCGTCTTCACATCAAATTGCTCAATTTGCAGCTCATCTCTCGCAGCAATGCTGAGCAGCACCCGGATAGAGTCGTACCTGCTAGTGGGGGAAAAGGTTTCATTATAATCAAAGCCCTTTTCTTGTGTGAACCCACGTGCACACAGTCGTGTCTTGAATCGTTCTATTTCTCCATATTTATTTTTCTTTATGGTAAACACCCATTTACAAGAAACAGGCTTCTTTTCAGTTCTATTAGTCAATATCCAAGTTTGATTTTCTTTATGTGATTGAAGCTCTTCTGCTATGGCTTTCTGCCATTGATGAGAATTTGGACTATTCATCGCTTCTTGATAAGTACTAGGTATTTCAAATTCTGTGAAATTTGCTTCTATGTTGTTGTTTCGACGTGGACGTAGGGTAATGTTTCTTTGTTCATTCTGATCTAAATGTATATCTCTTGGAGGTACATAAGTTCCATCTTGATCTTCTGAACTCTTCATGCTATCATCGGAACTGATTTCTTCAGGGATGGTACTTTCTTGATTGATGACATGTTGAAACTCATCCTGTGATGTAGACTGATTTTCATTTTCTTCAGCTGTCAGTTCCACAAAGCTTTGTTTTTCTTCTAGTGTACTATGTTCATCAAACTTCACGTCTCGTGATACTGTAATCTTGTTGGTATTTCGATCATACATCCTATAATTATCATGGTCATATCCAACTAACAACATCTTCGCACTTTTCTTACAAAGTTTCTTCCTTTTTTCTTTAGGTGTATGTACATATCCAACACATCCAAAGATTCTTATATGGTGTAAGTTAGGTTTCACTCCATGCCACCGTTCAAATGGTGTCACATTTCCTGTCTGACTTGATGTATTTCTATTTAATAAATATACTGCACAATTGACAGCTTCTGCCCACATGTTCAAAGGTATATTCTTTGCATATAGCATTGTTCTTGCAGTTTCCATGATGGAACGCATCTCCCTTTCTGCTCTCCCGTTTTGTTGGGGAGTATACGGGGCAGTACGTTCATGTTGTATACCTTTACTCTCTAGAAATGACTTGAATTCTTGATTTACATATTCACAACCATTATCTGTATGTAGTATCTGCAAATCATGTTTAAATTTGTTCGCCACTATTGCATTATATTTCAAAAAGTATTGAAATACTTCACTCTTATGCTTCATAAAGTATACATGGCGATAGCTAGTTGCTCCATCTTTGAATAAAACAAAGTACTTCATACCTGATACAGATGGTACTTCTATAGGGCCACAAACATCGCTGTACACTATTTCACCAGGCTCTGTTGGACCTCGGGTAGATTTCATGAAAGGACGTCTTGCTTGTTTCCCATATTGGCAGGCTTCACAAACAAAATCCTGATTTCCAGTCAATGTAACAGGAATCACACCATTCTTACACATATTTTGAAGCTCCTTGACATTTAAATGTCCTAATCTTTCATGCCAAACTTTTATATCTGTTTGCACAATATTACAATATTCTTCTTTAATTGTTTTGACATTTAATTCAAATAAATTGTCTTCTGTTATATGTGCCATCAAAACTACAACATTATTTTTCAGAATCATTGCTTCAGTATTATTCTTTATTATTATATATCCTTTTCTTGTAGCAGCGCCTTCTGAGAACAGATTTCTACGCAAATCAGGTACATATAAAACATTTTCAAGTTTACATCTTTCCCATGTCCCATTAACTTGTTTGTTTATCAGTATTGTTCCTTCGCCACATACTTTGATATTCTGTTGGTTACCCAATTTCACAAAATTATTGTTAGGAGACTCGTTCAACTCATAGAAATAGTCCCGATTGAAGGTCATATGCATAGAGGCTCCGCTATCAAGGATCCATGCCTCTTCATTGTGTTCCTTAAGTGCAGCACTGAATGCCAGCATGTTCTTGGGTTTCAGGTCATGCTTTTTCTTTGGCATCATACACTCTTTGGCGAAGTGGCCTCTTTTACCACAATTGTAGCATACAAATCTATGACTAGATGATTTTTGATCATTTGTCTTCGGTTTATTAATATTTCTTGATTTGAACTTTCCTTTAGACGCCACTAATGCTGTCTCAGTGTTATTTATATCGCTAGCAAGGCTAGCTTCTTCATCTATTAGGCGAGAAGTGAGATTCTGAATTGTTTGATTACACTCATCAAGTGATAACCATGCTTGTCTAAGTGACCGGTATGTTGATGGTAATGTACTTAGAATCTTAGTAATTATCGCTGTGTCACTAAGTTTCTCACCAGTCTCCCGTAGCTGCTTTGCTAAGTTTTCCACTTTGGACACATGCTGAGCCATTGTGTCACTGCTGCTATATGAATATTGATAAAACTTTTCATGAATCAACATCTTGTTGTATTCTGATTTCTGTTCATATATTGCTTCTAATTTTGACATGACTTGTTTAGCAGTCTCACAGTTTTCTATCAAGGATATTTGGTTCAGATCCATGGACGATGTTAGAATGAACATTGCCATACCGTCATCTTTATCTCACTGCACTTGCGAGCTGTTTTCCAATGGTCTTGTTTTTTCTATGTTTAATCCTTTTGCTCGTTATGCACATTTGACTTGGAATTTCCATTGTTTGAAATTTCTTCCGTCAAACTTCTCAATTTTCATCGCGTTTGCAACCTCCATTTCGTAATGTAGGTTAGGTTTTCTTTTACCGGTTGTAAAATTGCTCTTAACTCGAACTTTTATTGAAATATTTATTTATCAAGTGCCTGGGCCCATAACCTATTGGGATTAGGCAATTCTTCAATAAAAACACTTGTTAGACTTCTGATTTAACACGATATATTTCTTTATTACATTGAGCATAACGTCATTACAGAATCAACGTAGGCAGAGAGAAAAAGGAACAGCGCCTCTATCGGCAGATAACAAAAACTTCTTATAACCATAGACTTTATAAAATTATTTTTCAACAATTTCATTCAACGATTCTACGTTTCAATCATCGATTCAATATTGCATTCAACAGTTATTATGGCCAGTAATACATACTAGTCACCCGTCGCAACGGTCGAAATTCGACCGTAATTCAACTCAAAAACTAAATTTGACAAAATTTTGACTCAAAAACTAAACTTGATATAACATTGTGCAAAATTGATAATTTTCAAGTTATTTTAAATACACCTGAAAGGTAAAAAAAGGTTTATTTGATTAAGCTGCATTTAAAAGCAATAAGTTATCAAAGACATCTGGCATTTTTGACGTTACATGTTTCCATAGAAGACATTCATGTTTATTCGTTTATATATATGTGTTTGTGTCAAATGCACGGTAGTGTGTGTAATGCGTTTTTAGTTGATTTTATATATTTTTATGCATTATTTGAAAAAAATATCATTGCGTGCTTCTTATCTTTATAAACTATAACCGTGCCAAAATTTCATACTCCTCCGTCCGCGGCAAGTTTCTTAAAAACAGATCCCGAGTTTTCGCTTCACATATTAATATATAGATGCTTCGAGGTTCTATCCATAATATATCGCGCAACTGAAAACTTTGTGGATCTAGTGTTAAGTGCTACTGTATCTAGTTTGATGGTAGTGATAGTGATGATGTTCTAACTTATTCCATAGAGGTAACAAGGAATTTAACGCCTTTGATTTCATCTAGGGTACGTTATAGGTGTTGCAGCCTAGGACGGCGGTATGTGTGGCTGCATCTCGCCGTAAGCACCGGATGGTGAAGGGAGATAGTACACGTCCCTCAAGAGATGAGCCCGTGAGGAGCGCCGCGCCAGGGGACACCGTAACGTTCCATTGGAGATCCCGGGGTCCCCTACAAGCGCTGAGGAAGGCCACCGAGGAGGTTATAGTGGGTAAAAATCCCATAAACAAGGAGTCAAATAACAAGGAGTCTCTCCCAAAGCTTCGGTGTACATAACTGCAAATAACTGCATACAGAACAAGGGTTCAATCTGAAGCCAATCACAGATGTGTTGCTACTCCCGACGACTAAGATGGTCGCCTCATATAAAACATAAATTCTTTGTATTATTAAAAAAAAACTTTTCATTTGAAAGTCAATCGTAAATCTTCTTCTAAATTTCAGTTACATTCAACGCACATTTCTCAAGTTTTCAGACGGAAAATATTTTAAGTAACAAGATAAAGTTGGTTATTGTCGTAACTTTTTCCATTTTGCAACCTGACCGCTACCTTGCAACGTTTTACGATACAAACAGTTGTAGTTTTATAAAGTTGAATTGTACCGTCGTAAAAGTTTCTACCGTTGTAAGGGGCACTTTGTGGATTTTTCTCGCATTTCCTCTATAGATCCTCGTTCTTAGGGTTTCTTTTTATCTAACTGAAGTAGCAAACAAGCATGCAGTCCACCCGATGGTAAGTGGTCACTGCCGCACATGGACGTCTGTAATCAACTTCATACAGAACATGGGTTCCATCTGAAGTCAATCACAAATGCATTGCTACTCCAGAGGTCTAAGATGGTTGCCTCATGTGAAACTGTGCCGGCAACCACACCCTTCAATCGAAACGCAAGAAATGCTTAACGCTACTATTAGGTGTGGCGGTGGTACTTCCCCGGTCGAACTACACTGGTTCTACCACCTTGAAACCTGACCGCTACCTTGCAAACATTTTACGATACAAACAGTTGTAGTTTTATAAAGTTGAATTGTATCGTCGTAAATTTCTACCGCTGTAAGGGGCACTTTGTGGATTTTTCTCGAGTTTCCTCTAAAAACACGCTTAATACACTCATAGCCCCACAAGAGGATTTTTCTCCTGTGTCGTGGGTACCATGGACACACACAAGACGAATACACAAACACCCAGACCCAGAACAAGAATCTAAACTCATCATTCAGATACCTGTCTGGCCGGGAATCGAACCCGGAACCCCTTGCGCGTCAGACCGGTATGGTAACCGTTGCGCCACGCGGGTTGTCAAAGATCCTTGTTTTAAGGGTGAAACAATTTAAGTCGCTCTTTTTGTCGTAAGTCAGCTAATATGCCCAGATATCATTTTCAGTAGTAAATGACCCTGGAAGTCTTTCAGATGATAAGCTGACAATTAGAATCGAATTTTCTAATTTCAAATTATGTTGCAAACCGGACGAAGGTGGTAGAAGTTAAAGAAGGCAGAACCAGTGTAGTTTGACCGAGGAAGTACCACCGCCACACCTATTTCTAGCGTGAAGCAGTTCTTGCGTTTCGTTGTGGTTGGCGACATATTTATTTTCATATTATTGAAGCAGCAAACGAGCATGCTGTCCACCTGATGGTAAGTGGTCACTACCATTCATGGACAATTGTAAGCAACTTGATATAAAACAAGGGTTTCATCTAAAGTCAATCTCACTCCCGCTAGGTATAAAGTGGCATTATATGAGGTGATCATTGTTCCTCGTGAGGTGCAATGCATGTTCATGCTCGTTTGCTACTTAAGTAAGATAAACAATAGATAAACATACTGCAAAGTCTTCGTAATTTTCTCAAAACTTTATTACGTTTAACTCTTTTACATCAGAGTCATTCGAATCTTTTCAAGATATCTCTTCACTCAGCTACATGTAAATAGATAACACAAATGTACATTTTGCAGCATTTCATTAGTCCGAACTCATAGAGAAGGCGAAGTATTAGATGCCACGCGACAGCTTCTGTCGACTCAATACTCTCGTGTAGGTGCACCATGATTTTGGAATAACTGGTCTACACATATGCCGTTTTATATATGTTTAAGTATTTTTTCAAATAATAAACTGGTTAAAGCGAAATTTACTTTATAATATTGTTTTAGTAAAATGTAGCAGACTTGTATGACAATACGATACAAAATTTCTTTAATGTACAGCAATTCATAAGTAACAAAGCAAAAATATAAGTGCAACATGTGATTTTATGATTTGACTAGAGATGTCTTCCAAAAAATCTTAGTGGCTTAGGAAAACATTTGAGATGTAAGAGAGTTTTATGACTATTGTTAAGTATTCATTTGTATAAAGGAATGAAATGTCTTTCTCAGTCTGTGGATATCTGGGATTAATTTAAGTAAATAAAACAGATATGAAGAGATATCAAATTATTATATACTAAGTAAATTGTTTTAGGTTCTTAAATCCAAGTAGGGATTCAAGTACTTCAATATCAACGCGATGTAGGTATTATCTGAAAATAATTTTGTAACTAGGCAAGTCTCAACACAAACTCAAATAGGAAATGCCCTATGCCGTCATTTATGCTTGTCCTTTTTTTGTTTACGAGGGGGAAACCTTCATAAGGTACCCGACGTCGTGGGACCGACGCGGGTTATGTGGGATTCTTACCGCACTAAAACCCCCAGGTGGCCGTCCTTAGCACTGCGTGGAGGACTCCGGGATATCCAACGAAACACAGTCGGAGTCCTCCGAGCGCGATGCCCCTTTCGGGCTCTACCCTGTTTGGCGTGTAACGCTCACCGCACCTTTCTTCTGCGGTCTTTACGGCGGCATGCGAACACACATGCCGCCGTATGCTTGGCCGGACGGTTCGAGTTCCCACTCTTTCCGCCTGCAACCCCGGAAGCCCTGACAGGTAGAGGGTACCGTAGCCCTATTGTAGTCCCGGAACTACAGGGACAATTTATGCTTGTCCTAGGAAATGTCCTAGTATAACCAAAAATGACGGTCCCCCAGCTCCACACGAGAGGCATGCTTTCCTCTGATTTCCGAGCTCGCTCCCATTCCTCCGGGGTCATGTTTCGGTATTTCCTCTTGTTATTACATTTTAAATTCAGGATTTATGAATCTGAAGCGAGAATGCCATGGTTTCATTTCTTGGGGACTTATGTATTTATTGTTTAGGAGAATATGATTGTGATGGAGATTGTGGTTTTCGTTTGAAATTTAATTAAAGATTATTTAATTATATTTTTTATATACTGCAATTTATACCTACATTAAACATAGTGTTCTTCACATAATAACTATTCTTATATATACGTCACATACATTTATAAGTGACGAATGCATGCAATACATCGTCGCAAACTTTTATAAGCTAAATAATAATGGTACAGACCCCTTCGTGCGGGAGTCTGACACGCACTTAGCCAGTTTTATTATAATGAAGGTTGGTGCCTGCTGCCTATAAGGCATTCGAACTTTAATTACTATAAGGTGTCCCAAAATTATTTTAATAATACTGACCGGATTGACGTGGCCATAGTTGGTAGTACGAGTATAGTTCGAGCGAAGGGGTACCATCGCTACCTCTATTTCGATCGTGAAGTAGTTGCTCTTCGGTGGGTCTGATTGCCTGGCCACTTTCAGACAAGATGCTTTAGTATTCGGAAGTAGCAAAATGTGTGATTGACTTTAGATAGACCCCTGTTATGTTATGTGTATATGTTACTTAGATGACAGACAGGTGCAGGTTGCAGGTGGTAGAACATTTGTAGTTCGACCGCGGAAGCACCACCGCCACACCTATTTCCAACGAGAAGCTTTTTTTTGCGTTTCGATAGAAGGGTGTGGTTGCCGACACACTTTTATATGAGGCGACCATCATAGTCCTCGGAAGTAGTAAGGCATGTCTGATTGACTTCAGATAGAACCCATGTTCTATTTGAAGTTACTTACACATGTCCATGTGCGGCAGTAAGTACTTACCATCAAGTGGACTGCATGCTCGTTTGCCCCTTCAATCAGATAAAAAAAAGACAAAAATACCAATAAAATTATTTTCTAAACATATATAAGTCAGCCTATAAGGATTTCATCATTATTAGCGGTTCGATCATTATTGAACTGAGTGATAACATTTGTTATCCCAAAGTTAATGTATTCGTACTATAAAATAAGACTTAGGTTCCGTTACTGACGATGAACGAAACATATTGTGAAAGCATTTAAAGGTCGTAGAACTTTTTTTATCTGACTGAAGTAGCAAACGAGCATGCAATCCACCTGATGGTAAGTCGTCACTGCCGTCCATGGACATTTGTAATCGACTTCATACAGAACACGGGTTCTATCTGAAGTCACTCACAGACGCGTTGCTACTCCCGAGGACTAAGATGGTCGCCTCATGTGAAAGTGTGCCGGCAACCACACCCTTCCATCGAAACGCAAGAAATGCTTCACGCTAGAAATAGGTGTGGCGGTGGTACTTCTCCGGTCGAACTACACTGGTTCTACCACCTGTAAACAAAGACATCTGTGCCAAAAAAGACGTACTAAGCCAATGTATTCTAACTTAGTATTCAGGCGTAGTAAAGCACGGCGGTATGTGTGGTCGCATACCGTCGTAAAGACTAGACGGAGCGGTGGGCCCAGCCGCCCATCTGGGAGGAGCCCGATGGGGCAACGCGCTCGGAGGATTCCGGTTGAAGTCGTTTCGAGATCCCGGAGTCCTCATTTTCAGCGCCGAGGACGGCCACCGGGGGGTTTTAGTGCGGTAAAAATCCCACATAACCCTGCGTCGCTCCCACGGCGTCGGGTACCTTTTGAAGGTTTCCCCCTCGAAAACAAAAAAAAAAAGGCGTAGTAAAGCATCTGTCACTAAGTACAGGTTGACTCTTATTTTATTTGTCCATGGACGGCAGTGGCCACTTACTATCACGTGTCATGCTCGTTCGCTACAAAAACATTATAGAAAAGTTACTATAAGAAAAACATTTATTTATTTAGCACCACAGATATAAATCTATCGTTTAAAGTTGATCTATTTCGCTCCGACATGTCAATAAGGAACAAACAACGTAACAGATACGATAGATAAGGGTATCTAATTAATTAGAATGTAGAAAGCAGAAAGATTACGTACATTACATGAGGAACTAATGAGATTACGCTAAGTGATGGTCAATAGCAAAACTCGTATATCTTTATAGATAAGATTAAATCATCTCTGTATAATTTACCGGGTCGTAGAACTTGAATAGAAATGAAATGCCTTTATTTTGCATAGGCCTATGGAGGCACTTACAAATTGTCAGTTACAATATATTTTTTACACTACCCGTGTAGTTCAACTGGGGAAGTATTACCGCCACACTTATTTGTAACGTGAAATAATAGCTCTTCGCTTTCGGTGAAAGGGTGTTGTTGCCAGTTCACTTTTATAAGAGGTGACCATCTTAGCTCTGGGAAGAGGAGCTAGGGAGCACCTAGCGAGCAACGCCTCTCTGATTAATTTTAGATAGAACCCCTGTTTTATTTAAAGTTGCTTACAGATGTTCGTCGGTGGCAGTGATTACTTATCATCAGGCGGACTGCATGCTCGTTTGTTACTTCAATCAGATAAAATAGCACATTTGCTATTTCAGTAAAAAAAAACTTATTTGTAGAAAATCGTGTAGGAATACTTCGATTTTTTTTACTAAACTATTTAGAATATTCTTAAATTTATTTCTGAAGATTTCTAGAACCTACACATAAAAATCATAGTAGTGATAGCCTAATGGTTGAAAATTACCCTCTCAATCGGGAGGTCCGAGCTTCAAAGTAGTAGTTACTTAACGCTAATGCTATAAGGCAGAAACAGGTGTGACTGTGATGGTACCGAAATCCAACCACGAATTGATCTACATATTTAATGTTTGCATATTATTGTAACTTCAAATACCTATCCCATTTAATAGCTTGTTGCGTATCATTGTGTGGTGGCACAAGTTGATACTGTAAATGTAAGTACAATTACAGTAAACACCGCGAGATGGCGCGAACGTCGTTATGTGCTGAGAGGGAATGAACTCATTTGCTCTGAATGGATGATTTCTTGTTATATATATTTTGTAAACAGCCGTTATTATTAAGATATGGTATTAAGGAATGATGTTTCGAATTTGTACTCTTATGCTGCGAATCCTGCTTCCTTATCTGATTGAAGTAGCAAACGAGCATGCAGTCACCTTATGATAAGTGGTCGCTGCCGCGCATGGACATCTGGAAGTAACTTTTTATAGAACAAGGGTTCTATCTGAAGTTAATCACGAATCATATACAACCTTCAGTAAGATAAATGTGAGGGTGTCGGAGATATTAAATTTAATTAAGGCACGTAGGTATCATTTTGACGAAAGGTCAGGCATGATCCATAAAACTAGATGACAAATAATAACATGTTTATATTTTCTGAGAAAACTTTGTTTAGACAAGGTGGTAGAAACACTGTAGTTCGACGGGGAAAGTATCACCGCCACACCTTTTTCTACCGTGAAGCAATTCTTGTGTTTTGATTGAAAAGTGTGGTTGCCGGAACACTTTTATAAGAAGCGACCATCTTAGCCCTCGGGAGTAGCTTCGTAATTTTGATCTTCAGACAGAAACAGTGCTCTATATGAGGTTGCTTACAGATGTCCAAGGGCGGCAGTGACCACTTAACATTAGGTGGACTGAATGCTTGTTTGCTACATCAATCAGATAATAATAAAACATACGAATATAACCTGTGATAAATTATTCTGATAGTTGATACGATATGATGACGACGATCCACGTGGCGGAGCGGTTACTATACCGGTCTGACGCGCAATGAGTTCCGGCATCGATTCCCGGCCAGACTGAATATGAATAATGAGTTTAGATTCATGTTCTGGGCCTGGGTGTTTGTGTATTCGTCTTGTGTGTGTCCATGGTACCCACGACACCAGACCAAATCCTAGTGTGGGGTTATGAGTGTAGAAAGCGTGTGATATGTATGAAAGTATGTCAATTTCTCTAGCACGCGTTACATCCCAAACGGCTTGACGGATATATGACATATTATGGGAATCGTCTGAGTTTGCAAAGTGACATAATTTCTGCTATATCATTTTTAATTGTAAACATAAAAAAAACGGAAAATGGTAATTTTTCTCCATCATAATAATATGGATATCTTACATGTACCTATACATATATGGGTATCCGTGTCATATATACGTATATACGTAAGTTTTCAGTGGAACCTCTTTTTTAAGTCTGTTGAGCTGCATCAAAAACTTGTTACTATTTATTTGAATATATATATATATATATATATATTTATACCATCTTTATTCCTTTATAGTTTGCTTAAATGTTTCCTTCAGACAAACTAGACGAATTTATTCAATAAACATTGCCAGTGCTGAATAAATTCAATAATTTAATAACTTGAAAACGGCCTTTTGTGGATAAATTTATTAATTTAATTCATCAATGAAATTACAATTCTGTCGATTACCAATTTTCAACTAATTTAATAAAATTTAGGTTTGCTAATAAATTATAGTTTAGTAAGAACAACAAGTAGTTTCAAATTATGAGGATGAATGAGACCTTCTGAGTGAATGTCGGAGAGAACGACAACTACTACGCTGAATATTTAAAAAAAATACTTGCAAAATGCGAGTGGGACTCACTCAGGAAAGGTTCCGTAACATCTTTAAAAACAGTAAAAAAAACAGGTTTATTGCCCCCCTAAATATATATCTTATTTTAAGCAATTGTTTTTATCGCTGGCTTTAAGCGCGGCGACTGAATCAAGAAATTCCGTAACGAAAAAACCTAACAACCCCCACTCCGCCTACAGTAGGCTGTATCTCAACACAAACTCTCTGTACAAACTACAAACTGATAGGCGGCTAGTCGGACAGCGTAGTCTCTGAAAATAAAATCGGTGGACAATATCACTGTCATAGGTTTTTTTCATAAAACATATTGTAAAGCATAATTCAGTATACATTTTTATCAAATTCGTTCCCGAAAAAGCTTGTAACATGTAAATGGCATTTTGAAAAAGGTCGAACGAAGCCTAAAAATTAAAACGCCCGTGTCAAACAGAGGGTTTATTTCAGTCAATTTCCAGAGAGCTATATAAAGGATTCAAAATGATGTAGGAAATGCTAAAATATGTCTTACAAAGCCGTTTTTATCTTTGTTCAAATTACGATCGTATTTGGATAAAGGTACAAAGATAGTTTACGGTCTGGATTAACACATAGAATAGGTGCTCTCTATTGTGTAAAGATATGTGTAAGGAGTCCTCGAATGGAGACCACGTCTAGGCAAAAGGAGTGCAGGCCGCCCCCCGACCAGGTGGACTGATTACCTGAAGAAGACGGCGGGTAATCGCTGGATTCAGATGGCTCAGAACCGGTCGAAGTGGCGCAGATTAGGGGAGGCCTATGTCAAGCAGTGGACTTTCAAAGGCTGATGGATGGATGGATGGATTGTGTAAAGTGTGATCTAAGCAGCGGAAGAATGCTTATCTATATATTAGGGTTTGTGGGTAAATTTATATGTAATTTTTGACTAAGCATCGGGGTGGGGATGTCCAGCAATGAATCTAAAAAGTCTGATAGATGGATCATATAAAGATTTTCGCGAACGAAGTCGAGGTTTATCTGTACACGCCGTAAGACTTGTGCTTTTTCCTCAACTGCGTCACAAAGAGGCTTAAGTTTTTCGAGCGTATGTATATAGATATCTTCTCTCGTCAACCCGTTATTGTCCCACTGCTGAGCACGGGTCTTCTCAGAATGAATGAGTTTCAGCCATAATCCACCGCGCTGGCCAAGTGCGAATTGGTGGAATTCACACACCTCCGAGAACTTTTTTTTAAAGAACTTTCGGGTGTGTAGGTTTCCTCACGATGTTTTCCTTCACAGAAAAGCAGTGATAATTAATTTCTAATTCGCACATAATTTTAGAAAAATGAGTGGTGCGTGCCTGGGTTTGAAACTCGGACCTACCAATCGAGAGATCAAGTTTCAACCATTAGGCTATCACTGCTCCGTATCACACGCTACAGCCCAAACGGATTGTAACAAATAGATAATTGGAATCGATTCAGTTTGTAGTGACACAGGCTGTATAGAAGGTAAGAAAGGGATGATGTTATAATTATCATAACAATATGGGTATCAAATGATACGTTTTACGTTACTACTTTGGTGCAAAGGTAAAAAAAAAAAAACTATAAACTAAATACGCTATTATAAAAACAAAAAACCGACTGCTTAGAAACAACTGAAACTAAATATAAATAATTGTTTTAAAACGATTGGGTTTCTGTACGAATAGATTTTAAGATCTTACAATAGGCCGATATCCAGTTAACCTAGAATAGACTTCGGTATCTACGTATTATTAAATATATTGTAACTTAATTAAACTGTCTTAAATTAATACTAAACCGAACCCCAATATATCTGATATTGATGTGGAGCTAGTAATAATCATGTTTAGTTGAACCTATTGTGTGTTTATATTAGAGCTACCATGCTTTTGGGCAATAGAAGGATTTCCAATAAACATTTCGGAAAAATCTTGTTGCATCATTCAATGCGGGATATAAGTTTTAAGGTTGAACGAGTGTAGTTCGACCGGGGAAGTACCACCGCCATACCTATTTCTAGCGTGAAGCATTTCTTGCGTTTTGATAGAAGGGTGTGGTTGCCGGCACACTTTCACATGAGGCGACCATCATAGTCCTTGAGTAGCAACGCATCTGTGATTGACTACAGATGGAACCCATGTTCTGTATGTAGTTGATTACAGATGTCCATGGGCGGCGGTTACCACTTACCATCAGGTGGACTGCATGCTCGTTTGCTACTTCACCACACTCTTCTATCGAAACGCAAGAAATACTTCACGCTAGAAGTAGGTGTAGTAATGGTACTTCCCCGGTCGAACTACACTAGTTCTACTACCTTGAAAAGACGACCCGTCTATAGACCGTTTGGTCATAGGCGTTGTTTCCTTTAGCTGCGCTTAAAATGCTGCTATGGGGAAGAGATAGATATTTTTAAACTACTAAATTGGTAGATTTTAGAAAGATTCGTCTTCGTAACAACAAAGAACTACAATATAGTTTGATTTTCAACAACACATCAGTTATTCAGTATTTCAAGTGATTGTGATTCAAGTGATCAATTGACTGCTAAACATAAAAAGGATTATCCGTTTAAATTCTAAAGTTTTGGCTTCCTACATTATTTTAACATCATAATTTATGGGCCGATATTGTTTTGAAACTGATATGCCGGTATTAAGCTTGGTACTACTATAGTAGAGCCTGTAATTGGAAGTGATTTATCGTTCAACAGGCGACTATGGTACTAATTTTAGTCATTTGGGAATGGCAGAGCTTATCAACCTATTTCTATCGTTAAACAGTTCTTGCGGTTCATTGGAAGGTCGAGGTTGTCCACTCACTTTTATATGAGGCGAAGACTTCGGGAGTAGCAATGCATCTGTGATTGACTTTAGATAGAACATTTGTTCAGTATGAAAGCTTACATATCTCCATGGACAGTAGTGACCATTTAGCATCAGGTCGTCTACATGTTCGTTTATAAAATATTTATGTAAAAAAAAGTGTATGTCTTCCTAGAATAGTACTAGCCTCGAGATGACTAAGAATTAAACTATGCAACACCTACTGACAATTTTTTTTTTAAATTATTTTTTTTATGCAAAAAGCAAAATTTGTCTTTTGCTAAAAATACTTAAATAACAAAATAACGAAGTGTTCCCATTTAACTTTTCTTACTTGATAAAACATGAAGCTTATTTGTGAAGCGGCAAAGACGAAGTGAAGTATTAATTATTCGCTGGATATAAATAATGCAGAGCGTTATAATGAAATGTAAATTGTGTGATTAGGGATGTCTTTTGAGCAAAGGTTGTACTTGATTAATTAACTTGAGTTGATCGGAAGCGCTAACGAGGTCTCGTTATTGAGTTTTAAATAAATTACGTTGATTGGTTGGCGGTTTAGTTACCGGAATATTCAATTTCTTTGCGAGAAAATTTTGGAGTTATGACATGGGGTTTTACAATGTGGTTGCTCCGTCGCCCTGCCTGCGCATGAGGGCCCTGGAGGTAAGGCGCGCTTTTGTGTTTTCTGGCGCGCCTTGCTGTTGGGGGGGAGCTCTGTGCTCAATATGGAAGGGCTGCGGGAGCGGCCACGCGCCGGCGGGTTCGCGGATGACTGCGAATGCATGCCCGTGTTACCGCCGTACGGTGCGAGGAGAAAACACAGTGGGGGTTTAGCCGGTAAAAGTCCGGCATAACCCAGCTGCTTCCCCGGGCGGCTGGGTATCCATGAGGATTACCCACATTAAAAACGGGGGTTTTACAATGTGCAAATAGTAATTAATCTGGTCCGTCCCCGAACAGTTTCATTTTGATTTCTCGATATTATTTTATGAAATTAAAGCAACAAACAAACGATTGGGGATACAACCCGTAATTGTCCCACTGCTGGGCACTGCTGGCACTCTCAGAATAAAGGAATTTTAGGCCATAGTTCACCGCGCTGGCCAAGTGCGAATTGGTGGACTTCACACACCTCCGAGATCTTTTTTTAAAGAACTCTCGGGTGTGTAGGTTTCCTCGCAATGTTTTCTTCACAGAAAAGCAGTGATACTTAATTTCTAATACGCACATAATTCTAGAAAAATGATTGGTGTGTTCCTGGGTTTGAACCTCGGACCTCGCGATTGAGAGGGCAAGTTTCAACCATTAGGCTATCACTGCTCTTACACGATTACGCAGCTTAAATGTACTGCATGGCTAAGGTCTCTACGTGAGGTTAGTCATAGACAGTTTGCTACTTGTGTACCTTTACAACGAGTTTATCACATTTCCTTAAAACAAACATTGTTCTTATGTCCGCTCATTCATTGTAATGTTCATTGCGTGCTTAAGTATTTGTTTTTGGCTAGAACTTGCACTTTAACAGGTGGAAGAATCAATGTATTTCGACCACCTACCATCGTGTAGACTGCATGCTCGTTTGCTACTTCAATCGGATAATAAAATGGCCTTTAAAATTATGACTGAAAACAAGAACAATGCTTGTTTCGAGAAAACACAACTCGGACTAAGGTAATAAATAATATTTAAGTTGGAACGCTTCGTGTTACTGTCTCTATATTCTGGGTCTGAGTGTGCACCTACTCGCCTTTATACTGCACTGTGTTTTTTTTTGTAGGCACTTTCCACTGCGTCGGATTCGCAGCGTAAGGAATCAAGTAATAAACACAATTTTTTAGTTATTGATATTCAACAATTTTAAAGATTTTACGTAAATTTTTTTGAACAAATATCGGCTCTTATGACATAAAAGGAAATGGTGCAGTAGCTTGATAATGCACACTCGTAGTCGAGTCCAAATTCCGCAATGCTTGCTATTTTTAAAGGACACCGCCAAGAATGCCGACATATTCTACTATACATTCTCTACATAAGTGTGCGGTTGTCGACCCTCTTCTGTATGAGGCGACCATCCGAGCCTGTTAAAGTAGCAAGAGTTTTCTTAATAACTTGTAATAATCGTGTAACTCATATGTAGATGCCCATATACGACGACAATTACTGCACTACACCGAAACGCAAAAACCACTTCACGCTAGAAAATGGTGTGGCGGTGGTAAGTCTCTTGTCGAGCCATATTTGTTCTATCTTACGTATAGCTAATATTTTGACCTACTTACCTATTCAGTCCTTCATTATCTGTCCGCTTTAACTGCATATATATTTGTCGAACGTAGTACGTATTGTACCTGCACGGCGTTTGTACCTGCACAACATGTATGCAAAAGAAACGGCTTTTAAAATGAGTTCGTGTGACCATTCGCGGACTTAGCTCACTGCCGGGACTGTGCAAAGTACGTTACAGCGACGCTACAGTACGAATATAAAGTGAATTGTCCTTTAAAAGCCAAGAGAAGAGAAATTTAGTGGATGCTTGCGTTATTGTATGACATGAAAGTCTCTTGGGCATAGTTCTGAAGAATGCGAAGAGAGAAGACATACTTGTAGTATGCAAATAAATATCAATTATGCATTTCTGTAGGTTATTGATGATTTCTTTTTAGTTGGAAATCTAAATCCATGTTCATGAGAGGCAAATGTTACTTAATACATTACATTTTATAACAACAAATACTCACAATACGGGATTTTAATTTCAAAATTCCAATCTCGTCAACCCATTATTGTCCCACTGCTGGGCACGGGTCTTCTCTTAGAATGAGAGAGTTTAGGCCATAGTCCACCGCGCTGGTCAAGTGCGAATTGGTGGACTTCACACACGTCCGAAATTTTTTGCCGTGCTTTCTTTATTCATTAGGTAATTTACAGTTATCTTCTTATATTCAGTGACGGACAAATCCTTTGCCGGCGATGTCTACATAATACGTACACACATGAATACTTGAGGTAAATAGGCTATTTGACAATGCGAAAAATTAAGTGTCAAATACTGTTATCAGTATATATTATGGTTATTTATTAACATAAGTTGAAAATAATAATTGAATTTATTTAAAAATCCTTAAATAAAAATGCATTTTTTTAAACGTTTGTCACGTGACACATAATGCTCCTGATTGGGCGGGTTTATGATGACGTGACTTGCTTGTAAACTTTCGTTTTTGTTTACAACAAATGTATGTGGATGATATGAGCCACAGATGACAATACAGGCAAGTGACGTCACCAACCCGCCATATTGTCAAAGTAGCGTTTTTGGGCGCTATTTAAATATTGAATTTTTAATTTGATATTTTTCAGCAAATATGTACCAAAATTAAAAAAAAAAACAACTTTTACTGGGTTCCTTAACCTCTGCTAGATAATATAAAATGGATTTTAAAAACCGGTCAAATAGGCTATTGCACCGTTTATTGGCGTATTACTTCATAGTAGGACAGATCGCTAAAACAAGTAGGACTCAAATGTGTTAGGACCGGATGTATCGGATCCATGTTATGAAGTTGGATTGTCTTGGCAACGATTCTGTTTGTAACTTCTTACACCAAATGGCCAATCCTTCAGACGATGTTATATAATATTTTGTGTTTTCTCATACTGATGTAGTGAAATAGTACATGCATTTTTTTGGTTCACTTCTTTATCTGATTGAAGTAACAAATTGACGCATTTGCGACTCCTCTGGTGTTGCAAATGTCCATAGGCGACGGTGACTGCTTTCCACCAGGTGGCCCTTCTGCCTTATGGTTAGGTCCAAAAATAAAAAAAAAACAATTAGGTATATACCCTGTTACGTCTTTAATATTATTCCTTAATATACATACATAAGAAATTAAGAAATGTTTACGATATAGGTAACTCGTCTCAATTTGTTACATAAACAGAGCTTGCCAGTATGTGTATTCAATAATATACTTGAAAACAATATAAGCCCTAAGGCCTGTCAACATGTGGTATCGATAAGGTTTTATTTACTATCAATATACTCGTACAAGCCTTTGCGGCGAGTAGCCTCGTTCGATTTCTCCTACACCATGTTTCACATTTTATGTAGGTTGTGTGTGGACACATCGCTATCAAAGTGTAACTTACACTCGCTAACTCTTAAGTGTAGTACTTAGCTACTTAGTACTTAGCTACGATTCCATAAAGAGGATGGAATATTAATGCGTTTCTCAGGGTCTTTACCCTTTTCCCTGTAGTCCCGGGACCAGAATAGGGCTATGGTATCCCCTGCCTGTGGTACGAGGCGACTAAAACTGGCTTTCGGGGTTGCGGGCGGTTAGAGTGGGAGCTCCAGCCGTCCAGCCAAGCGACTCAGGGATGGACGATGGAATGTGTGGTCGCGTGCCAACGTCAATAACAGAAGTTGCGTTGAGCATATTCGCTCACCAGGGAAGAGCCTGAAACAGGCATCGCGTTCGGTTGACTCCGGTTGTGTTCCGTTGGAGATCCCCGAGTCCCCCACGCAGCGCTGCGCTGAGGACGGCCACCGAGAGGGTTTTAGTGCGGTAAGAATTTGACATAACCTGCGTCGCTCCCACGGCATCGGGTACCTTTGGGGTCGGGTACCGGGAGTTTCCTCGTATAAAAAGGGTCTTTATCTTATAGTTCTTGTTCATGTGGGTAGACGGATGTAGTCGGCATTTCCGTGACTTCACATCATCAAAATATAATTCTATATAATATAAGATGTAATTTAGGCCCCAATGAAGCAAGAAATCCAGACATTATACATAATTGTGAGCGTAATTGAGTTCTAATCTGTTTCATTAATTAGAAAAGACTCAAAAGTAATAAAGCCCGCTAATTCCGCAGCTTAAATAAGTCGTTAGTATCACGACTGATCTTAAAAATTCAACAACACTGAGTTCAGACGCTAGTGGTGTGAATGATCCATGCTTAAATACGCACACAACAAACATGATCTTCAGATGACCTGTTAAACCACTGATTCCTGATAAAATCAAATATGATGGCCAGCAAGACGGTTTGAACACATGTCATATCAACCCATTATTGGCCCACTGCTGGGCACGGGTCTTCTCCCAGAATGAGAGAGTTTAGGCCATAGCCCACCGCGCTGGCCAAGTGCGAATTGGTGGACTTCACACACCTCCGAGAACTTTTTTTTTTTTACGAACTCTCGGGTGTGTAGGTTTCCTCACAATGTTTTCCTTCACCGAAAAGCAGTGATAATTAATTTCTAATACGCACATAAATCATTGGTGCGTGCCTGGGTTTGAACCTCGGACCTCCCGATCGAGAGGGCAAGTTTCAACCATTAGGCTATCACTGCTCTAGTGAACACATGTAACGTACGTAAATCAAAGCAAACAAAACTTTGTCAAACACTTTGGATTAGTATATTTGTGATACTCATGATACCATCCTATAAAATAGTATCATCTTATACCAAATATTGACACATAAATAAGATTCGCAGCGTAACGGTAACATTTCTTCGCATCCCATTATTGTCTTATTGTTGGGTGCGGGTCTTTTCTCAGAATGAGAGAGTTTTAGGCCATAGTCCACAGCGCTGG